>JAMXBB010000008.1:60510291-60973459 GCA_024138015.1 Lumnitzera littorea
GGTCTCACGAGCCCACACAATTAGTTAAATTATAACATAAAAGAAATTTTAGTTTAATTTGCTCTATATTACTAGTCTATGGGCCTAGTAGTAACGTAGAGTGGAAGGAGCCTTGTGTGTCGTATGAAGGGCCTATATCAGCAAGGGGGTTGATAATAGACCTTTATACGGTACACGGCGACCTATCACGACAACGATACTGTTGGGTCGTTATAATGTTAGCTTATATCTTAGTTAAATTTATACAATAGGACCATTATGACTTTATCGCTTCTAGGCATGACAACTACAACATTAGGAATGCCTTAAATCTATTACTTTAACTAACATTAAAAATAAAAAGAAAAAAGAAAAAAATCTTTCTTTTCAATTTAGGTATAATTTTGTTTAGATATTTGCTTGCTTCATTTATTTTCCTTTTTGATTTTTCATTTTAGTTTATCTTTTCTTAGCATTTATAAACCTTATGTAATTGATTTTGCAGGTTAGGTTGAGAAAATTTCAAATTGTTGATTTTGAATTAAATTGGTTATGAATATTGAGATGGAGTATGGTTGGTGGAGTCAAAGAGAGTGCTCTTGGTAGCAGTTATGTAGAACCTTGGGAATGTGTGTAAGTATAATGGGGTAGGGGGGGAGGGGGGAGCTAAGTGGTGGTAGGGTAGGGTGTATGGAGATAGAGGGAAGGATGGTTAAATTGATATTTGTAACAATTTAAATTTTTTACATTGAGGATGAAGTCCAAATCAATTGAATTTTTTTCTTCTAAATATCTACATAAAATCTAACCTTTAAATTTTAAAAATAAATCTTCAATCTAATGAAGTTGATATGATAACTTGAAGTCTAATATATCTAATAAATATTTCAAGATTTTCTAGCTTATGCTCATTAGATTTAAAATAAAGAATCCCATGAAATTTGAAGAGATTTGATTAACAAACTTTATTCATATCTTCTTTTAAATTTTAAATCTTATCTAAATCTTTTTAAGATTTTGTCCTTCTTCTTAGGATCATCCATATCTTCTTTATGACTATCCATTTTGATCTTGTCTCACAAAATCATCTTATAACTTATCATTTGCTACAGAAAATTCGAAAACTTGTTTAAAGCTTAATACTTAGGTGAATTTTCAATTTCTTTGAAACAATTCATGGAATTAGAACACAATGTAACTCTTGTCTATAACAACTTCTTGTCCAAATCCTGATTTAAAGCAATCTATGACAACTGAATAAGTTTTCATTAAAGCAACAACAGATCTATTTCTTTATGAAAAAATTTGATCTTAATATTTGCCTTCCTTTATTAAGATTAATCCCCATGGATTTTAATCTAATTTGCATCGAACAGAGTTGAGTACATTACCTAAATATACTCAATAAAGTGGAGCAAGGCCTTTAATCTTAAATCTATGTCCAACTTGTGAATCCACTTTGAAACTATTATTTGAAGTTGTCTAAACCAACCCTCTCATCAAGTCCTTGACAAGGTACATAACTTGTTTTTCTTAACTACAAATAAAGTTTATAAACAACTCTCTAAACTCACTTTTTTTAAGCTCTAGATGAAGTCTATGAAAAACTCTCTAAACTCTTTTTTATAATGTATTTATAACTCTCAAACCAGTGTTCTATCCAACTAAACTAAGACGAACTAAACTCTTTGACAAACTCTCTAAACTAGCTTTAAGATAAAAATATTTTAACCATTCAACTTTACTTTTCTAGCACACTTGGTCAAATTCATTAACCAATAAATAATTTTTGTTATTGTCAAAATTTATATTATAAAGAGAACTCAACAAGACCATTATTGGCAAAAATTATATACTCCATATACAAGTAACCCTAGTTTCTAGAAGAGCAACAAAAAGAGAAATCTCTTGAGGAATTCTCATAGAATATTTAGAGAAATATATGTCGATATCCAATTTTTGCTCCTCTATAGTTTTAGTTTTTTTTTTTTAAGAACAAAGTAAAAGGTTCTAATTAAAAAATAGAAAATAGAAAATTCAGAAAAAATTAAAAAAAGGAAAACACAAAAATAAAAAAAGCTTTAAGGAACTAATATTTTTAAGGATCTTGAGTTAATCTTAAGGTAATGAGTCACTTAAAGAGGGTCTCTTTAATCCATTAAATAAGGTCCTACTTAACCCTCTAAACCTAGTTCTACTAACTCCATATCCTCCATTTTAGCTTCAAATATAGCTTGCAACAACATAGCACTCAAGTCTTCATTATGGTCCTCTTTTGAATTTTCTTCTAGATCTTCTTCAAGATCTTCCTCAATCATATCAAAATCTCCCTGTACTTTAGACTGTACTTCCTCCCAAGGTTCTATATGTGGCCAATCTTCTTGTAGGACTTTATGTACCACTTGCTCAAGTTCAAGTCTTGATCATTTGACACTAATGGTGTCTCAATTCCTACCCTAGCTAAGTTAGGAATATGGGTAATGCTCATAGGGTAAGGTCTATCTTCTTCTAACCTTATAGGGAAAAGGTCGCATAAGAATCATCTGTAAAACCTGCAAATTTTGCATTTTAAATATAGAATTAACCTCAAGTATCGATAAATAATCTTTATGCCCCTTGAGACTGAAGAAATTAAAATCAATAACAACTTTAAACGAAACCTTGAAACGAACTTGACAAATTCAATACAAAATTCCAAGGCCCCAATTGCATAGGAAAATCTTAAATTCTAAATTAAATCCTAAACATAAAGAAAATGCTAAAATAGTAAATTAAACTTAAATTTCATAAAGTTGCAAAAAATCTATATCAAACAATTAATGTATTCCTAAGTAATAAAAATTAGCTAAATTATGCCAATTAAAGTAATTTAATTAACAAAATCATGAATTTACCACTATAAGTATGCATCGTGCCATACATGTATAATTTCCCTTTTTCATATCAATATTTATCAAATATACCTCATTGTATCAACTATCATAAAATTGAACTAATCAAAACATTAAATTAATAAATTGATTATGGATATTCGCAATCACGCAAATTTAATTTCAAATGATCAAAGATATCCCTAAATAATAGCAATTAACTAAATTAAGCTTTCTAGCAAACAAAGTTTATAAATTAAGAAATTAACCTACGAATATTGTCAAGCTCGGTTTTTCACCCTCCCGGTTCTTTTTATAAAATTAGATCTTCTCTAAACCGACCAATATTAAACCCTATTTGTTTAATACTAGCCTTCGACTAAAGTTTAAAGAAAACCGATCCTTTTATTTTGAAAAAAACAACTTTGGAGTCACCACCCAACTGGAGTCGAGAAAAACAGTTAAGTTATAACCAATTGGGTGGATTGGTTATAATTTAGCCACTAGCGTAACGATTAAAACTAATTTTACAAAACAGTTTTTAAAACTAGGGGTTGGGAATTTTAAACCCTTACGAGTACTATTGACTTTCCAAAATTAGAATTAAACTTAAAAATCACCTTTTAATTTAAAAAAGAAAACAAAATTTGGTTATTGGTTGCTTTAATTAGATAAACAAAATAATCTAAACTAAAAAAAAAGGGAAATTAGGTTTTTTCATTTTTATTGTTGTCCCATAGGTACTTATGTACCCGTTATTTTGGATCAAACGTACATAGTTTTTTTATAAAAACTTTAGTGAGTGGTTTGATTTTAATTTTTGAAAAAAGGTTAGATTTACGTTTTTATTCGGTTCAATTTATTCAAGGAAAATTTCCTAAAGGGTCCTAATTAGTGTTTTATCTTTGGAAACTTTAAAATAATCCTAATTTGGAAAAAAAGTTCATTTATTTTTTGAAAACTCAATTTTTCTAAGTGATGAAATAATTTTTGTTCACTAACCTATTTATTTATTTTTATTTTTATTTTATTATCTTATTTATTTTATACTTATTCTATCTGTTTCTATTAAAATAAATAAATAGATTACTTCCTTTTTTTTTCTCTTTTTCTCTTTTTGTTTTTCTTCTCTTTCTCTTTACTTTTTTGTTCTTTTTTCTTTTTCTCATTTATAACATTTACCAAAAAAAAAAAAAAAACAAACAAACAAACAAATCGAGTTGGCTCGGATTGGCTTAGACAACTTATAGGCGGCTTAGATCGGCTTATTGGCTCACTTCGACTTACTTTGGCTTGGATCGGCTCCGATCGGATTACTTTAGCTTGAATCAGCTCATGTTGGCTCAAAAGATCCGATGATGGTGGTTTTCATCAAAAAACATTGTAGGGGACACTATCCTAGAGAGAGAGAGGAACCGTACTAGAGAGAGGAAGTTTCGATTTTTGTTTTTCTAAATTGTTTTGATGCTTTGTTGTCTTTTGAAAATGAAGAGTAGACCCTTATTTATAGGTGTCATGGTCGAGTTAAAGATGGAAAAAATTAAATACAATATGATTTTCTTCCAATTTTGGATTGGATGAATCTAGACAATATACGGTGACAAATACATAGCTGCACGTATAGGAGTATGTCCAGCGCGTATAGGAGTATGCCCAATACGTGCAAGAGTGTATCTACTACACTTAGAAGTGAGTTGGTAAATGACGTGATGATAATGTGGCCTATCATGTGGCAATGATGTGAGAAAAGAAAATAAAAGATACATTTTGTAGCTTCTATAGATTAAACCCAAGATCTCCAAGTCATATGCAATATCAAGATCTCCAAGTCATATGCAATATCAAGTCCAAGTGCTTATCTAGTTAGGTTATTGGTTTTTCCTTATTCATATGTACAATTATTGCACATATGGACCAAGTTAGCCTGGGTTAGATTCAAATCAAAGCCTAAAACCCAACGGCCTTTTATTCAAAAGTATTTAAATTAAAATTATATTCTATTTAAACAACCTAAAAATTTATTATTTTCTAAATTCACTAATTTTTTCTATTTTCTTTTATTTTATAAATTTCTTATTTTTTGTATTATTTTTCTAGATTTACTTTTTTTTTTATATATTTTTCCAATCTTCTTATTTTTTATGCTTTTTTCCTATTTTTGTATTTTCCTAAAATTCTTGTTTTTTCTAAATTTCTTTATTTTTTTTTAGTTTTCTTTAATTTCCTTTATTTTTTGTGTTTTTACTAATTTAGGACCTTATAACCTAATCTAAAAAATAAAAGGGGGCGTAAAAATTAGGTCTTTACAGCTACCCATCTAAAGTTTTAGCAAAACTTTACTATAAAGATAAAATAGACACTATTTTTTACCCTTAAGAAGACTCTAAAATAACTATAACTATCCTAGAATTGATTTTGATGAAGAAAAGAAACTTGGTCGTGCATCTCTAGGCTCACTAACCTAGGTTGGTGTGTCTCTAAGGGACAAGCAATCTTATGTTGGGATTGATCTAAAACCAGGCCGTACTTCACTAGGCTCACTAACCTAGGTGAGAACATCTCTCGAGGACTAACAACCCTAAAATGGGATCAATCTAAAGACTTAGTTGTGCCTCAATAGGCTCACTAACTTAGGCGAGAGTGTCTTTTGGGGACTAGCAATCTTAAACTGTAATTGATCTAAAACTTGGCCATGCCTCACTAGGCTCACTAACTTAGGCAGGAGCATCTCTCGAAGACTAGCAACTCTATACTAGGATCGATCTAAAACCTGGCCGTACCTCATTAGGCTCACTAACTTAGGTAAGAGTATCTCTCAAGGACTAGCAACCCTAAACTGAGATTAATCTAAAACCTGGTCGTACCACACTAAGTTCACTGACCTAGGCGGGAGCGTCTCTTGGGGACTAGCAACCTTAAATTGAGATCGATCTAAAACCTGGTCGTACTTCATTAGGCTCATTAACCTAGGCGAGAGCGTCTCTCAGGGACTAGCAACCCTAAGTTGGGATAGATATAAAATCTAGTCGTACCTTACAAAGCTCACTAACCTAAGCAGAAGCATCTCTCGGGGACTAGCAACCCTAAGTTGGGATCAATCTAAAATCTAGTCATACCTCACAAAGCTCACTAACTTAGGCGGGAGCATCTCTCAAGGACTAGCAACCTTAAGTTGGGATCAATCTAAATCACGGTCGTGCCTCACAAAGCTCACTAACCTAGGCGGGAGCATCTCTCAAGGACTAGCAACCTTAAGTTGGGATTGATCTAAAACATGGTCGTGCCTCACAAAGCTCACTAACCTAGGCAGAAGCGCCTCTCGGGGATTAACAATCTTAATGTGGGATTGATCTAAAACCTAGTCGTACCTTACTAGGCTTACTAATCTAGGCAGGAGTGTCTCTTGGGTACTAGCAACTCTAAACTAGGATCGATCTAAAACCTAGCCATGCCTCATTAGGCTCACTAACCTAGGGGAGATGTAAACCCCGCGAATTTAGCCTTCTAAGTATAGAAACAAACGTCCAAACTGTAGATGATTTCTTAAACTCAAAAGAGTCAGTAAGATTTAAAACCGATTAAAATCTCAATCTAAAACCTAAAGTGGATACGAAAAACCTTAAATCATCAATTGAACCCTTAACCACATACGAAGACCCTAAAACCTCGAACCTCATCAAAACCCTAAGATGACAATCGAAGATTTAATCGCGTAAGAATATATAAAACCCTAAATGTGTAAAAACATTAGAGATGGTGCCTTAAAGTAATAAGAACCCTAAAACCATAACTTTAAGGATATAAAAGCACTAATTCACCATAATTTACCTTAAAACCCTAAGTGATAATATATCCTCCATATTTTGCCATTTCATCGGTAAACGACTGAAGATAACTCTCAATCATGCATAAACATTTAGAATGCTTAAATGATCCCTTAGAAACTAAGATATTGAATCATAGATTACATTTATTTCTTAAGTGTATGATTCAGATAGTCTTACATAGAGTTAAGAGTATAGTTGAAGATTAGGTTAAATGTAGTAAACCTTAATACCCTAAATGCTATTTTTCATCTTAATTACACTAAGTAACTTACCAAATGATGTATATAGGATATAAATACCTAATGGAAGACCTCATTGTCTATTTTTACAAATCAATTTACTAAATTTCTTATTTCCCCTCATTTCCTTCATTTTTCCCTTAATTTCCCTTAATTACTACATTATGTACACAAATTTACATAAGCTTAAGGAGAGTTGACCAAGTCAACACATGTTGACCAAGGTCAAAATGTTGACCAAGTCAACACTTTGAAAAGTCAACAAAAGATTAAAGAGAAAGAAAATATCTCTTAGTTAATGATGGCTTTTCTTTTCTTTCTTTTTGATTTTTCTTCTCCTCTTTTTCTCTTCAATTGCCGTCCACAATTTCTCCCCTTGTAGACCCCACCATTCTTCTTCTTCCATAAGCAAAACAAAGAAAAAGAAACAAAACAAAAACATCCTCCATGCCGTGAGCTTCATTTCCCTTTCATTTTTCTTTCCTTTTCAACCATTTCATCCATAGTCAAGGGCAACTTAAGGTATGCTATTATGTATTTATGTCTTACTTCATCCTCTTTACTAGTTAGAAGGAGAAAAGGTTAGGTTATGTGTTGTGTTTATATATATGATTGATTTAGACTTAAAGTTTCAATCTTTACATATGGAAGTGTAGAATCCTTTAGGCAATGGAAGAAAATGCATGTGTACATGTCTTTGAGTAGGTATATAAAAGGATATGCTAGAAGAATACATGTATAAATACCTTTGTACATAAGTATACAATATGTACATAACCTAAAATAAGGTATATACTAACTATACATACATATATCATGTCAAATATACCCTTAAAATACAAAAAGAATGAAATTGTGAAGCTTTCTTAAGGGGGTAGATAAGGCATACGAAAATACGTATAAAAATACGTATGCCACCGTATGTGAATATAGGTATATGTATTAGTATATATATAAGTACATAAGTATACATATTAGTATGTTATGAGTGTAAGTAGGTATATAACATACGTATATGTATAAGTACTTAATGACATATATATTTACATGTAATAAATGGATTACACAAGCTATGACATTATCTAAACATGACATAAGCCATGACATCATCAATTGATTACATAAGTGATGATGTAAGCATAGGTTTATAAAAGAAGAAATAATAAGATTGCATAAGCATATAACATAGGTATATACATGTACTTAGAAGCCAAAAATCCCTTAAACCCTAATACACTTCCTAGAGTGAATTAAACTTAATCAAGTATGTAAATTAGTAGCACTAATGTAAAATTTCCTAAGTGTAAGAATTAAATGGCTAATTCAATCATTAAATCCTAAACTAGGGCATAAACATAAGCAATAAGAATAATTAAACTTCAATAAAATAAAATTTCAATAAATTTAGCCCATAACATAAAACACGGGTCTTAACGTCCAGAACGGACATTACCGTGTGAATGTACGTCCAAAAACGATGAAAAACGACTATAAATTCGTAAATATTGAAAATAGAATGAAAAAGTTACGTACGACTAGCAATTCGGTTTAATCGAATAAGGGCTGATCGTAATCTAAGTAGAATTAGGTAGATAGATATCTAGAACCCTTAGTTGAGTCAACTACTTATTATCTCTGTTATCTCATAATGATCAGGTGATCCCAACGAGGGTGAGGATCTCCCGATCGGTTATTACGACTAGAGCGAGTCGTCATAGTCAAGTGAGTACTCCCGATGACTCTATACTTGTTTGTGCTTATAGTTAGTGCACTTAAATTGAAAATCAATAACTTGATGCATGGGGTTTTGGGATATGTGTGTGCTTGATATTGATTGATTATAGTAAGAAATATTGTTAAATACGATAATTGATGATTTGATGGTATGATTGATTTTTATATGATTTGGATGGTTTGTTGATATTGATTGATCGCCTCATAATCCGAACTAATTATATTTGGCTTATCTTAAATCAAAAGGGTCATGCATTATCCATGCATCGCATTACTTATTCTGGCCGTCACTTCACGCGGTTGGTAATGAAGGGCCTTGGAGGATGGATTCCCACATGATTTGATTAGTACCGTGCAGGAGCATGGGTACAACAAGACCCTACCCTTAGCTCGCGGGTTCTATTGGCGCCGGAGACGCTAACCGTGGGTGGCTGGGGGTCGCGTCTAGAGACCACCGCTATAGGGTGTGAGTGTGGACTGCGGGGGCCACCTCACCGCTAGGCCTGGGACTTTGTGAACTATTGAATTTTTTTGAAATGGAAATGTATTTTTGTGAAATACGGGATTCCAAGTTATGGGTAAAAACCCAGGTGCTAGAGCCCGGTCGTGATTGGTGCCGATGAATCTCCAACCCTTATCTCGGAGGGCGTTAAAATCCGATATTATGTGCAGTACCGGTCAACTACATATATTGTTTGGCATTCTACGTGTGCATGCATTCATATGGTTGTACTAATTTGTTTGATAACTTGTTTACCAGTATGGTATGAGGGATAGCTCACTATGCTCTTGTAGCTTATTCTCCAATAGTCTTTCTTTTACAGGTTTACATACGATGGGATTGGGATAAGTCTCGAGTGCTGAGGGCGAGATGAAGATTTGTATATTAGTGTTAGAATTAGTTGAGATTTTTATAGGTGATACATAAACACTCTTTATAGAAAATATTCACATGTTAGAATTTAATATAATTTAATTCTTACTGCAGTTTTATAATGTTGGTAATGTTGGTAATCCTGTCTTATTATTTGGTAGGGGATACCGATTCTCTGCGGTTCTGAGGAACTGTGGGATATCGAACATCCATAGTTATTTATAATTATATATTATGTCATGTTATAATAAATTGTTTACTTGAAAATCATTAATCTTAGTGATTTATTATTTAGAGTCTTGCAATCTCTGACTTGCAAGACGGTTTTCATATCATGGGTGCACACATGTTATGAAAATTTTAGGTAATCTTACTAGGCCCCCTTTAGGGTCCTAACATGAGAGCATCTCTCGGGGACTAGCAAGCTTAAATTGGGATTGATTTAAAACCTAGTTATGCCTTATTAGGCTCACTAACCTAGGCGGGAGCATTTCTCAGAAACTAGCAATCCTAAGTTGGGATCGATCTAAAACCTAGTCGTGCCTTACAAGGCTCACTAATCTAGACAAGAGCATCTCTCGGAGACTAGCAACCTTAATGTGGGATCGATCTAAAACCTGGTCGTATCTCACTAGGCTTACTAACCTGGATGAGAGCATCTCTTGGGGACTAGAAACCTTAAAATGGGATTAATTTAGAAACCTAGTCATTCCTTACTAGGCTCACTAACTTAGGCGAGAGCATCTCTCAAGAACTAGTAACCTTAAACAAGGATCGATCTAAAACCTAGTCGTGCCTCCCAAAGCTCGCTAACCTAAGAGGGAGCGTCTTTCAAGGCTTAGTAACCTTATGCTAGGATCGATCTAAAACCTAGTTGTACCTCATAAGGCTCATTAACTTAGGCGGGAGTATCTCTCAAAGACTAGTAACCCTAAACTTGGTGTTGTGTCAAAATGAACCGATGAAGAGAAATGGCCTACGAGCTTGCTAAGAGAAAACTTGGTGAAAGGAAGTGTCGTATGGACCTGCTTAAGAAAAAATTGGTGAATAGAGTGGAAGTGCCCTATAGGCTTGCTTAAGAGAAATTTGGTGAATAGAGGGTCCCAATGGGCTTGCTTGAAATAGAAATGCCTCATGGGCTTGCTTAAAGAATTTAGAAGAGAGATTGAGTTAAGATCGCATCTTCAAAGATTGGCTAATCACTTGGATGTGGAAGGTAAGTGTCCTATAGGCTGGACAGATGAGATAATGAAGAGAAGTGTCCTTAGACTCACTAAGAGAAACTTTGTGAATAGAAGGGCTTAATGGGTATGCCTAAAGAAGTCAAGCGTCTTATGAACTTGCTACGAGATCTTTGTAAAAAGAAGCGCCCTATGGGCTTGTTAATTGAACTTGGAGTACTGAAGGGCCTTATGGGTACGCCAAAGGTAATTAAGGAATAGATGCACTCTATAGGTTTGATAAAGACCTTAAAGAGAGTTGAATGGATGGAAGGTTGGATAGCCCATTTGAGAGCTCGTTAGGATAAAAACTTGTCCAAAAACACTACCCGATTTTTTAGGAAACTATTTACAAAAAAACCCTTTTGGTGAAAACCAATTATATTGAAAAAGACGTTGGGTATAATTTCCTTTATTTTGGGAAGAATGAGAAAAGCCCAGACTCTTAAGCCCTTTTTTTTTCTTGTTTTTTTTTTCTTTAGAATGGATTGAAAACTTGGCCACTTAGGCCAACATGGATTGGACAAGAATTTTGTGATAAGCCTTTACTTTCTCTCTTTTCTATTTTTTTTTTTCTGTTTTTGATTTTGAAAGTTTTGCCAATGGGTATAAATTCTTATTTAAGGAACAATCTTATAACTACCCCTATCTTTGGTAATTATATGGAGTTTCTTAATGCCCCTGATCTTAGGGCTTCTCATAAGGCTTTCGTGATTTCAAGACATTAATTTTTTAAGGAAAAGGCAACTCACAATTAGTTTAGTCAAAGAGGTCTTTCTTACTAGCTCTCGATCTAGATTCCGCTCTCGACTTCAGTTCCAAAAATTATAGTCCATTTTGTAAGTAATACTCCTTGATCAATCCGTTAGGTCTTTTTCAGTTTACCCTTATTAATTTAGGCTTTTGGTCTAAGGGTTTAAAAAAAGATTAATGAAAAGGCTTATTTTGACAGAAATACTTTTATTAATTCTGAGTGTACAAATCAACAACCTTAAGGAAAAATTAGAAGTATGCTTGCCTTAATTTCAAAAATAAGTTTTATTAAAGATAAATTATCTTTTAAGATCAGAAGAGCTTTTACATGTGTAAGGGCAGTACTGTAGGTGGGGAAATTTGGATTTTATGGCTTAGGAGTGTGATTTAGGGCCTTTTGTTTTCTAAGGTTATTTGGGTATTAACTCCCAGCCCTTTGATTTAGTTTGTTTGCTCCTGCTAGGATGTAAAATATTTTTTGGGGCTATTTATCCTACACTAATGGGCCCAATTCTTTGGCCTCTTTTCCTCTCTTTTTTTTTTCTTTTTTAATTGCTTCACCCCATTATCTCTTACTATTCTCTCTTTTCTTTTTGCCTTAAGAGTGATTGTTTCCATTGCTGAGTTTTTTTCTTTTTAAATGATTCAAGGCCTTAATTCCATAGATTTCAATATATGGGCTTAAGGTGGTTGAAAAAGGAAATTGGCTTTTCTTCATTTTAAAAGAAAAATAATTTATTAGAAATAAAAGTCGTTTTTGAATTAATATTACTTAAACAAGCATAAACTAATCTTACCCCTATCTCTTAATCAATGACCTTAACCTCCGAATTATCCCGTTGTGGGGTGTTTCTTGACTGGGTTTTGAATTTGAAAATTCTCTAAAATAGGTCCAACGATGTACGCAATAGATGATTGTGTTTAGGATTTAGAAATGAATGCTTAACTTCACTTTAATCTACGTATCACATTCAAAGTGAATCTCCTTTAAGGAATGAGTCTAAAGTATCATCACCATTATATTGCTCAACTCTCAAAGTATTTCGAGGGTTAGTATATAGGATATAGTGTGCCTTTTCTCATCCTAAACTTTTCAAAAAGTGAGTTATCGGTTTCTTAAGGAGGAGTCTGTTTTTTTTATTTACCTAGGATTAGGTTTTGCCCCCTAATTTCTTATCATGCTCTAGTATTTGACTTTGTGTTTTGGTTCAATTCATGATTGAGGTTAGCTTTCTAAATAGATAAGGGGTTTTGGCCTAGCTTAGTTATTTTTAGGGGTTGAAGATTGTGTTCAAGTCGGCTACCTTGATGGGTCATGGTTTATGTTCGGATTGGCTGCATAGCCTAGTGGCTTGTGTTTAGGTAGGTCGATTGGATGAGCCTAAGTTTTGTGTTTAAGTTGAATGCCTAGCCAAGTGGCCTGTATTTGGGTAGGTTACCTAAATGAGCCCAAGGTTGGTGTTAGCTAAGTAGCTTATGTTTGGATTAGATGGGACAAAGGGCTCGTGTTGGCTTTTTTAATAGATTGAAGGATTTGGTGTAGGTTGAAAGCCAAGTGATTGGGCTGGCTGCTTGAGTAGGCTAAAGGGCTCGTGTTTGTTGAATGGGCCAAGGGGCTTGTATTTAGGGTTAAACAGGTTAAAGGACTCATGCTTGGCTTGAATGGGCCAAGGGGCTTATGTTTGGCTTGAATGTGCCAAAGGGCTTATATTTGGCTTCCTTAATAGGTCAAGGGATCTTATGTGGTTTGAAAACCAAGTATTTGGGTTAGTTACTTGATTAGGCTAGAAGCCTGAGCTTGTGTTGGTTCCTTAGGCCTACAAGGATTTCTAATTGTTGGCAACTTTTCTTTTCATTTTTTTAAAGAGAAAAAGATAAAACTTTATTTTATAGAAACCAAATAAAAATGGTAGATTATTTATTTATTTACTACTTTCTTAAGTGAGGGAGAATGAAAAGTTCTATTAAAGTATTGTCTACAAAGAAGGAAAGAACGAAGGATGACTAAAGAGAGAAACAAAAATTATTTTGGAAAGATCAGAGTACATGAAACTTAAAGTCCTTCGACTACATCTAAAGTTTCTAATCTAACTCTCGCAATTGGGCTTTAATGTTGTCCAGCATTTCTAAAGCCCAATTCATGGTCCTCTCGCTTTTTTCAACTTGAGCTAACAAGGCCCTATTAGAGGCCTTATCATACCTAGCCTTCTACTTCCAACAGGTAACTTCAGCTTATAGCAGTTGCTCATGGATTCTTAGGGCAACTAGTAGTCTTCAATTATTCTCTTGTTGGTTACCTACCATTTTTAGTTCTACATATTTCATGGACAACAATCAATCATCAATGTAGAAAAAGAAAACACATGGAAATATGCATGTGTTGGGATCATTTGGGTTAATACATTACTCCCTTGAGTTGCAACCCTACTGTTATTTTCAAGAACTTGATTGCATTAAAACTCTCAAATGATCAATAAGGTTGCAATTTCTTAAGGGTACTGTATTAACTCAAGCTTGGGAGGGATTATATGCAATTAGGGTAAGTTTTGAAAAGGTCCTTAAGCTTTATGATCTCACTTGTTAAAGAATACTTTCATTGATCACATTAAGCTTAAGTAAGGTGGCCTAATCAACCCCGAGTGGTGGTTACACTATAGCAAGTTTGACCATATCTATCATGTGGTCATAGTACAAGAAATAAATCCTCCCCTCAAAACAATAAAATAAATAAAACTAAACCTGCAAAGATGTTAGTACAGTAATGATACAAACAAAGAATGAATAAATACACAAACTACAATAAGGTGATTTTTAGAGTTTAATTTTAATTTTGGAAAGTCGAATGATTAACCCTTTTGACATCTCCAATAGAGTCACCAAGCTGTCGAGCTTGGTTTTTCACCCTCCTGATTCTTCTTATAAAATTAGATCTTCTCTAAACTAACCAATATTAAACCCTACCTATTTAGTACTAGCCCTTCACTAGGGTTTAAAGAAAATTGGTCCTTTTATTTAAAAAAAAAAAAAAAACAACTTTAGAGTCGCCACCTAACTAGAGTCGGAAAAAACAGTTAAGTTATAATCAATTAGGTGGATTGATTATAACTTAGCCACTAGCTTAACAATTACAACTAATTTACAAAACAGTTTTTTGAAACTAGAGAATCTAGATCCGAGGGTTAGGAATTTTAAACCCTTACAAATACCATTAATTTTCTAAAATTAGAATTAAACTTAACATTCACCTTTTAATTTAAAAAAGAAAACATAATTTGGATATTGGTTACTCAAATTAGATAAAAAAAATAATCTAAACTAAAAAAAAAAAAGGGAAACTAGGTTTTTTCATTTATAATGTCGCCTCATAGGTGTCTACATACCTGCTATTCGAGATCAGACATACATAGTTTTCTTATAAAAACTTTAGTAGGTGGTTTGATTTTAATTTTGGAAAAATGCCGGATTTACATTTTTACTCAATTCAATTTATTCAAGGAAATTCTCTTAAAGGGTCCTAATCAGTGTTTTATTTTTGTAAACTCTAAAAAAGTCTTAATTTGGAAAAATTTCCATTTATTTTTAGAAAACTCAATTTTTCTAAGTGTCAAAACGATTTTTATTCACTAACCTATTTATTTACTTTTTATTTTTATTATATTATCTTATTTATTTTATACTTATTCTATCTATTTCTATTAAAATAAATAAATAAACTAATAGACTACATCCTTTTTTTTTTTCTCTTTTTGTTTTTCTTCTCTTTCTTTTTACTTTTTTGTTCTTTTTTTTCTTTTTTTCTTTCTCTCATTTATAGCATTTGCAAAAAAAAAAAAAAAACAAACAAACAAACCAAGTTAGCATAGATTGGCTTTGAATCGGCTTGGACGGCTTAGAGGCAGCTCGGATCGACTTATTGGCTTACTTCAACTTATATCAGCTTAGTCAGCTCACTTTAGCTTGGATCGGCTCAGTCGGCTTAGTTTAGCTTGGTCGGCTTGGGGTCAGCTCACTTCAGTTTGGTTGGCTCCAATCGTCACTTTAGCTGGGATCAGGTCGTGTTGGCTCGAAAATCTGATGGTGGTGGTTTTCATCAAAAAACACTGCAGGGGACGCTATCCTAAAGGAAGAGGACCCATGCTAAAGAGAGGAAGTTTCGATTTTTGTTTTTCTAAATTGTTTTGAAGCTTCGTTGTCTTTTGAAAATGAAGCGTAGACCCCTATTTATAGATGTCATGGTCGAGTTAAGGATGGAAAAAATTAAATGCAATATAATTTTCTTCTAATTTTGGATTGGACGAATCTGGACAATATGTGATGCCAAATACATAGCTATGCGTATAGGAGTGTGTCCAACGCATGTAAGAGTGTGTCTACCATGCTTAGAAGTGAGTTAGTAAATGACATAACAATAATGTGGCATATGACGTAGAGATGACATGGTGATAAAGTGAGAAAAGAAAATGGAAAATGCATTTTGCACCTTTCGTGGATTAAATCCAAGATCTCCAAGTCATATGCAATATTAAGTCTAAGTGCTATCTAGTTGGGTTATTAGTTTTTCGTTATTCGTATGTGCAATTATTGCACATATAGACCAAGTCAGCCTATGTTAGATTTAAATCAAAACCCAAACCCAACGGCATTTTATTCAAAATTATTTAAATTAAAATTATATTTTATTTAAACAACCTAAAAATTTATTATTTTCTAAATTCACTATTTTTTTCTATTTTCTTTTATTTTCTAAATTTCTTATTGTTTTGTATTATTTTTCTAGATTTCCTATTCTTTTATATTTTTCCAATTTTCTTATTTTTTGTTCTTTTTTCCTATTTTTGTATTTTCCTAAAATTCTTGTTTTTTTCTAAATTTCTTTATTTTTTGAGTTTTCTTTAATTTCCTTTTTTTTTTTGTGTTTTTTACTAATTTAGGACCTTATAACCTAATCTAAAATATAAAAAGAGAGCAAAAATTAGGTGTCTATAAATATGTATTTCACTAAGAATGGGTATATGCATGTGTAAAATTTGCTTTCACATATGATATACAATATAATACCAATTGATTTAAACAGAACCAATTAAAGCATTTGATTAATAAGAATATATCCTTACAAGACTAAATGCACCATACATACATATACATATGATATAATTTTAGTCACGAACATTAAAATGTACAAAACAATATATTATGTTAAATCAATTTAACTAAGCTAATTAAAATACTAGATCAATGAAATTATAATCATGTCTCGTATACATAAATTGCACCATATATATAAACATAAAAGTAACCTTGTCAATGTACGATAAAAATTTGAGATCAAAACCTTAAACCCTAAACATAATGAAATTCACTAACTTATCAAAACCTTAAAGAAGGATTGAAAACCTAAGTACTAAGTTGAACACTTAAAAACCCTGTATCGAAAGCCTTAAGATACTTATAATCTATCTTAAAAACCAATTCGAGGAAAGAATAAAATTTTACGAACTAGCCCCTAACTTAGCCACTTGAATAAATAATCAAGTAAAACATATCAAAAGTGGAAGTTTTGGAGAGCCTCACGTGGGGGCTAAGATCGGCTACCTTTCACCCATTTTCCCTCCTAATCCAAGTCCAAACAAACCAAAGACGAGAGTTTAAATTTAGTTAACTTATAAACTTAGCAATCTCCCATGAGTTAGACAAGACAATCTCTCATTCCTTAGACAAGTTATGCCATTTATGGAAAAAGGTAACTTAACCATTTTTAGTTTAAGCCAAAAGTAATGATTAAGGGGAAAAGAAACTATACCCTAGAAGTTGACTACACGGCCAATTTAGGAAAGGGGGTATGGCAAGTCATCTTTCCATCTTTTCATCCTTTTTCTCACTTATATTATCACATTTATTAGCGACTTAAAAAGCTTACACAAACTATCACATCCGCTAGATTTTTGCTTCATAAGTACACATTAAGTTGACAAGATTTGACTAAGGAAACCCTAAAGCCAAAACTGGCCATGAAAAGCTCCCAAACCTTGCTTACCCTTCCATTTCTTTTCAAGACAAACCACACTTAAGCAAATCAAGAAGAAGCTCCCCAAACACACCATCTTCACTACCCAAAAACATACACAAGCCACACACTAACCACCCCATTTTAGTACTCTAGTTCAGCCTTGAAGAAGGCATTCCTAAATACCACCTTACACTTAGCTAATTGGAAGGACTTTAAAGTAACAACAAGCACTAAGGTCATAGGATCCAAGAAGCTCAAGGATTTCTAAGGGAAAGAGAAGAAACTAAGAACCAAAGGAGATTTAAGTGGGGCATCAACCACCTTACACCAATTTAGTAAAGTACACTCCATCTTCAAGTGTCTTTAGAACACCATAAGTAGAGTTCCATTTCTTATTTTTGTAAGTCTATCATGTATTTTAGATGTTTTCTTAGTAGGATAAGTTATAGTTTTCTTGAAACTTCTTTACAAGTGATAGAACATAAGTGGCTTAAGCTTGTTTCCTTTTTAGAATACATGTGTGTTGCTTGTAGTGGAGCTCAGTAACTTGAAGAAACCACAAAAATAAGCTTGTGTAACCTCTTTTAAGTGCTGGACCTAAGGTCTAGGAAGGTTTCCAAAGTGTTATCATCACTTACGTTGAGTTTTACATGCATCAAATTAACCCTAGGTGATAGAAGCACCATTATACGAAGCTTTGATGAAAAAATCATCACTTAAAGGCCTAACTTAAAGCATTTGCACCTAAAGTAATGCATCTCTCATGTTGTTCCACTCAATATTATACTAGTTAGAGTATAATATTGAGTGTTAAGCCTTGGTTAAGCACCTAAACTAAAGAAATAAGGAGTTAAGTTTGAAAAATGGGTTTAGGAACCAAAGAATCAAATTGACCACATCTACAACTAACATTAATCCACTTAAACACCCTTAAAAATATAGTAATTAAAGTGAAAAGACTAATTAAGACTAATAGGATAAGTATTAAGGGCCTAAAACTCAGAACTGTACCCAAAACCCATAAGATAAGCCTAAAACTCCTAATTGAGCCTTGTGAAACTTTTTGACCAACAAGTTAAAGTTAAAACGAAGGTGGTATAAAGCTCATAGAAAGCCTACATTAAGTTTCCTAAGGCTACCAAAAGTGATAAGTATTACTAATGGAAGAATCGAGCCCATCTTTGATCATAAAAGCCACTTAAAAGTTCAAGAAGTGCAAGATAGTAATAAACCGAAAAATATTAAATGAAAAAATGATATTAAGAAAGTAATTAAGCCTAAATAAAAGTCCTAAGCCTATGCTCTAATAATTTCACTAAGTATTAAAAGGCTTAATAACAAATTCAAGCCTAAAAGGAAACCCAATCTTTAGGGACATTACTATTTTGGCCTATAAACATAATTGCATGCCCCATCTCTCAAATATGACCATACCACATGACATTACACTTGAAAATGATGGAAATCGACTATAAGATCATGAAAATCGGATTTAAAACGAGAAAGTTATAAGTGATAGAAGATTTAGCTCAACTAAAAAAAATTTAGGACTTAATCAAGAGTATAACTTTAGTAGAACCTTAGAGTAACAATATGGTCCTTATGTTGCTATGTTTAGTTTGATCAAGGGACTTTGATTTTAGGGACAACCTACCTTCATATTACTATGACTAGCAGCTATGTTAGAGTGAGTACTCCCGATAACTCTATACTTAATGTGTACTTATAGTTAGTACAACTAAATTTTATATATTGACAAATTGATGCTTAAGGTTCAGGATCTATACGTGGTTGATTATTGGTTATTTGTTGTGCAAATATTTTTAAATATAATAAATAAATAATTGGTTGTAAGATTGACTATTGGATGATTGGATGGTTTGTTATTATTTATTGATCACCTAATAATTTGACTTAATCATATATGACTTGCTTAAACTAAATGGTTCAAGTATAAGCACGGCATTGCATTATACTTATACCGATTGCCACCTTACATGGAAAGTAGGAAAGGGCTCATAGGAATAGGAGCACTTGAAGAGATTATTTTAAGCACACAATATGTGCCATATTTATTGAATCCCTGTCCTAGCCTAAGGGCTTACTAGGTGTCAGGAGATGCTAATCGTATGGCTAAGGGTCGTATTTTGTGACTTCCACTTAAGGTATGTGATATGGATTTTGGAGGCTACTATGCCACTACACCACTAAACCTAAGATTTCATTATTATTGATTTTAAAAAGGGAAAAAGTCCCTAAGTATGGAAATTTTTAAATGTGTGTACCAACACACTAGTTTGGCTAAAACCACTTTGACTACAGAGGGCGTAATTTTGAGTTGCATACAGTTCCTAGGCCATTGCATGTATTTGTTGGCTTGCTATTTGATTCGTGCATTCATATGATTGTTTAATTAATTGTTCGATAACTTACTTACTAGTATAGTACGAGGGGTATCTTACTAAGCTTGTATAGCTTACTCCCTAATAGTTTTTCCCTTGTAGTTGATTAATAGCTGGTATTGGGATAAGAGTCAAGTGCGAAGTGCAACCATTGAGTAGTATAATGAAAAGCTAGAATTCAAAGAAGAAGAAGAAGAAGAAGAAGAGGTTGTAAAGTTGATTTAGAACACTTTGTGAAACAACTAATCTTTCAATTAAGTCTAGCATCTTTAATAAGTTTAAAAATTTTAGGAATTGTCTATCTTATTTCATTATTTTAGTAGGGCCGATTCTCTATGATTCTAATATATTGTAGACTAATTGGGTATTCTTAGCTATTTATTAAATAAGTTAGTTATATGTAATATAATTACATGTGAATAATAAATAACTAGTTAGAGTCTTATAACCTTTAACTTATAAGGTTTTCATACCATAGGTGTACACGTGTTATAAAAATTTTAAGGCAATCCTACTAAGCCCCCTATTAAGTCCTGACATCATCAAAGCCATAATATCTTAACTCTCTAAATATCTCTTGATGTGCCTAAGAGTTAGAGTTCACTACGGCTTACTATAAAGCAACAGTGGGTCCTTCGAAGAATTGAAGAAAATAATAAGGGAGTAGTATTAGTAACTCATCATGAGCAATCTTCTTGGATATGACCCACCAAGAGGATCTTATACAACTCAAACTTTGTTTAATATGATTGAGTTCACCATAAGTAATCTTCTTAGATATGACTTACCAAGAGGATCTTATATGACTTAACCTTAGTTTGATATGACTCATAAATGTCAGTTGAGGCCCACTTACTACTAGCCTTAGTTATAGTCATGTTAGATAAGAATGTAAAGAGCTTAGGGTATACTTATAAGCAAGAAGGAAGATTTAGTATATTCAATACTGAGTAGATGATATGGCTTACATTAATAGAGACTACTTATAGTAAGTCTCTAAGGCAACAAATGGAAAGGTACAATTTCAAAAAGGGTAATGTCTTAAAACTATCCTATGATACAATAAAAAAGGGGGAAGGGGAAAAGGTAAAAGGAATATAGTACCAATGCAATCAAAAGTAGAAAAAGGAGGATTACATATCAACTATCAAGAGGTTTCATGCTCTGTTAGGAATCCACATGGAAGAAAGTAGAGCTCTTCATTAGTCACCGATGTAGGTCGAGCATCTTAGGTAAGGTAATCTTGGGGCCAAGATGGAGTAAGTGCCGAAACTCGAAATGAATCGAAGCCAGTGCTTGGAGTTATGCAACTCAGATGTAGCTAAAGGTTTGTTAGCTAGGCCGTGTTATATTCAGCTCAAGGTCAGTCTCTAAAGTTAACTTAAGAGGTCAAAATTGTTGATAGTTCGATACTTTGGCCGCTGACCTTCATCCATCTATATGCTTCTCAATAGCTCTGTAGCTTAATACTATCCTTTATTTAGGTTGGAATAGCTTAGGGTCGGGTCCTTAATAGCTTAGTTAAGCAGCAATTATACTCTTGGCTAGTTTATAAAGTCTTGAACTTTGGCTCTTATGATGAGACCAAAGCTCAGAATAGTCTTAGGAAAGCTTGAAGTCCCATCATCTTTACTTAAATGTAGCTATAGTAGTATCCTTATTATACTAGGGTCTTAAGTCTATCATCATGATTTCCCATGCATCTTATCAGCTATAAGACGTTCCCCCCATAAAATTTATCCTCAATCTTGTCATTAGTCTTAAACATTTCTCAATCTACCATCTTTAGCAACTATCTTAGCAATCTTACTTTATACTTAATTAGGGAATCATCTCATCCCATTTAAAGCATAACCATTTAATTAATAGCCTTTAAGTTAATTTAAGTTAGACTTAGCATACTTTAAAATCCAATTTTACAAATATGTTCATTATAACTCTCAATCTAGTTCTTTTACCACCCACTTACTACCCACTCTCATTGTGTACCTATGATGTCTAATAGATTTAATTTATGATGCTTAAGGAAGTTTTCAAGAACCTAGCTTTGATACCAACCAAGAGTTGTCATCCCTTAAGTGATAGAGTTATAATAGTTTCATCAATTAAATCCACATAAAATAGAAGTTGACCTCATAAATGCTATTATAAGTTTAATTTCACTAGACAAGCATGACTAACCCTCTTTGAAGCAAACAAATCGACACTTAATAAGAAGTAAAATTTGTGAAAAAGGACTTAAACTTATATTTACATAGCATATATCTTGGGGTTTATCTTACATAAAGTAATAGTTTAGTTACATACACACACACAAAAACAAGTAGTTGAAACCAATCGGATCATACATGGTGGTCTAATTAAGATGACAAATGTATATGTAGACATATTAAACTAAAAGAAAACAAAGGAAAAGACTCCAAGAATTTCATGTATCCAGTTAAGCCTTCCATTTATTTCCCTTTGTTGCTACTAACTTAAGGGTAAGTGTACCTCTTCATCTGGTTTATAGTTCTAAAAAGGATCCGTTAGGATATTGTCGAGCTTAATTTTTCACCTTCCTAGCTTAATAAATTAGATTTCTTTTAAACTGATAAGCATTATACCCTTACTCGTTTAATATCGATCTTCAATTAGGGTTTAAAGAAAACCAGTTCTTTTTACATTGTGAAAGTACTTTAGAGTCGTCACCTAATCGGAGTCGGGAAAAGGGGTTAAGTTATAACCAATTGGATGGATTGATTATACTTAGCTTCCAGTTTATCGATTAAATCATTTTATAAAATGGCATTTTAAAAACCAAAGATCTAGATCCAAGGGCTAATTTATTAAACCCTAAACATGTACTACTTTTTAACTTTTTGAATTTAATTTCGCTTTCTAAATATACCCTTTTTAATTTCTAAAACAACTAATAATGTTACATGTGACTAAATTAATTAATTTGCACCAATATCTATAAAGATGGAAAAAATAAAAATTTTCATATTTTAAGTCACCTCGTACTTACGTACAGGTGCCTATGTACTCGCTATTTAAGATCAGACTTCCATAGTTCATTCACCAAAAACATAGCCAGTTAATTAATTTTAATTTTTGAAAACCAATCGAGGTTACGTTTTTTACTCGTTTTGAGGAAATTTTCTAAAGGTCCTAATTAAGACTTTATTTTGAGAAATTCTACATAAGGTCTTAATTAGGAAAAAATAGTTGATTTATTTTTATTTTATTTGAAAAATAATTTTCTAACTGATAAAATGAATTTTATTTGCTCACTTAATTTATTTCATTATTTACTTTTTTTTTATCCATTTACTTTTTTTTTTATTTTTATGTTTACTTTATTTATTTTTTATTATTTTTTACTTAACATAAATAAATAAATAAAACTAAACTAAATCCTTTCTTTTTCTTTTTTTTTCCTTTTTTCTTCTTAATTTACAATTAAAAAACACTACATAATAAACAACAACATAAATAAATAAATATATAAATAAAAAAAGGCTGGACTTAAGCTTCACCGATTGGATTGGGTTTAGCTTGAGTTCTACGGGTCGAGTCACGCTCAGATTGGACTGGGTTGGATCTGGAGTGTGGATCACGTGTGGGTTGTAAGTTAGGTCATGTGCAATAAGTCAAAGGAGGCATTTTAGAGGCCGCTTCAATGGGTAAAATGATCGAGAAAGGCTACTTTTGTGGCCACTCTATTGGGGAATGGGGGGTTAGTTCAATGCTATGACTAAACTCGACCATCAGTGGTGGTTAGTGAAGAATGATTGGCAGTTCGTTGGATGTAAGAGAGAGATGGTTTGGAGAGAGAGAGCCAAGAGGGTGGCCATGTGTGTGGATGGTTCAAGTTTGGTGTTTAGGGTAGCAGTAGTTATTGCTCTATCGGCTCGTGCATAGGGGTGATGAACTATGATGTTCGTACAGGATGAAGGACGAAGTTTGGTTGCTTTGGGGCTTAGATGTTGAAGATAGGATAGTAGATGGGAGTTTGTGTTCTATGGAGGATCGGGGATGATGGTCTCGAGCGTATGTGGCTTGCCATTGTGAAGTTAAGTGAGGATGGACATGCGTGAGCTTGCTATGTATGCTACGTGAATGTGCAGTACGGTTCAAAGAGGATGGGAGTTGGTAGTGATCATAGCTAGTTGTTGAATGTATGATAGTGAGTGGGCTAAGGGTGTTAGGTCTATGTGTTTGGTGTTGTGGATTTGTACAAGTATGGTGTGCGTGGAGGCTGTAGGTTTGGGGGAAGGTTGAGAAAGAGAGATATAGTGGAGCGAGAGAGGGGGTCGATTCCAAAGAGCTAAGAGAGAGAGGTCCTCTGTGTATATGGGTTCGGTTCGTATGGTGAATGGCCAAGAAAGACAGGTTGAAGGAGAGAGATGGTGGGAAAGAGAGAGTATAGTGGAGAGAGAGAAACTCAGGCTGAGAGAGAGGGATCTATTTGTTTTTCTTTTTTCCCCCTTTTGTGTGTGCTGTCTTTTTTTTTTTTTTTTTTAAAATCTAATCCCTTCTCTTTGTGTTTTGAAATGTCCCCTGCTATTGTGTGTAGCTTTTTTTAAGAAAGAAAGAGAGGAAAATAAAAAGGAATGGAGAGAAGAAGAAGGGAGAAAGAATGTTGTCATGGCAAATCACTACGCGCCATGTGTCACAATTAGATACATAACCTAATGATGCTTTGGCATGTAGCAATATGTGGATTTAAAAAAGAAAAAGATAAAAAAAAAAAAAAACATCTTAATGCCTTTAGTGAGTCTTGAACCCTTAATCTCCAACTAAAGCATATGCAAAGTTCATAAGTTTATTTGCTAGGTTGTTGGCCTGTGCTTTATCTATATATACAATTAAATTGCACATATAGATTAGGTTAGTATGGGCTAAATTCAAATCTAAGCCCAAGTCCAACGGTCTTTTAAATTTATTTAAATTAAAAATTTATTCTATTGAAACTACCTAAAAAAAAGATTATTATATAAATCCCCTATTTTTTAATTTTTTTCTATTTTCTATGTCTTTTCAAATTTTTTTGTATACTTTTCTAAATTTTACCAATTTTTGTATTTTTTCTAAATTTCTTATTTTTTTGTGTTTTTTCCTATTTTCCTTTTTTTTTTGGTATTTTCCTGAATTTCATATTTTTGGGTTTTCTTATTTTTCTATTTTTTTTATATTTTTCCTAATTTAGGACCTATTAAGAAAAGAAAAAATAAAATAAAAATAAAAATAAATTGGGCAAAAATTAGGTGTCTATAACTGTCCCTTTTTATGGTAAAGTTTAAACAAAACTTCACCACAAAGACAAAGAGATACTATTTTTGCTCTAGGGAAGACTTTATAACTAACTAGCTATCTTAGACTCGATCTATTGGGGATTTGTGGAAGAAA
Organism: Lumnitzera littorea; assembly: GCA_024138015.1. NCBI lineage: Eukaryota > Viridiplantae > Streptophyta > Magnoliopsida > Myrtales > Combretaceae > Lumnitzera > Lumnitzera littorea. The sequence continues at coordinate 60,535,591 of JAMXBB010000008.1, forward strand.
CGAAACTTGGTTATGCTTCTCTAGGCTTATTAACCTATGTAGGAGTGTCTCTAAGGGATAAGCAACCCTATGCTGGATTTGATCTAAAGAACTTAGTCGTGCCTCTCTAGGCTCACTAACTTAGGCGGGAGCGTCTCTCTCAAGAACTAGCAACCTTAAGCTAGGATTAATCTAAGTAACCTGGTCATGCCTCATTAGGCTCATTAACTTAAGCGAGAACGTCTCTTGAGCACTAGCAACCCTAAATTGGGATTGATCTAAAACCTGATTGTGCCTCACTAGGCTCACTACCTAGGCGGGAGCATCTTTTGAAGGCTAGTAACCCTAATCTGGGATCAATCTAAAAGCTGGCTGTACCTTACTAGGCTCACTAACCCAAGCAGCAGTATCACTCGAGGACTAGCAACCCTAAATTAGGATCGATCTAAAACCTAGTAGTGCCTCATTAGGCTCACTAACCTAGGTAGGAGTGTCTATTAGGGACTAACAACCCTAAATTAGGATCGATCTAAAATCTAGTCATGCCTTACTAGGCTCACTAACCTAAGTGGGAGCGTCTCTCGAGGACTAGCAACCCTAAGTTGGGATCGAACTAAATAACTTGGTCATGCTTCACTAGGCTCACTAACATAGGTAGGAACGTCTTTCGGGGACTAATAACCCTAAACTAGGATCGATCTAAAACCTGGTTGTACCCAATTAGGTTTAATAACCTAAGAGGGAACGTCTCTTAAGGACTAGCAACCCTTAGCGAGGATCAATCTAAATAACCTGGTTATGCCTTACTAGGTTCATTAACTTAGCTGGGAGCATCTCTCAAGGATTAGCAACCCTAAATTGGGATCGATCTAAAATCTGGTTGTACCCCACTAGGTTTACTAACCTAGGTGAGAGCGTCTCTTAGGGACTAGCAACTTTAAGTAGGGATTAATCTAAAGAACTTGGTTGTACCTTACTAGGCTCATTAACTTAGGTGAGAGCATTTTTCGGGGATTAGTAACATTAAATTGGGATCAATCTAAAACCTAGACATGCTTCACTAGGCATACTAACTTAAGTAGGAGCATCTCTTGGAAACTAGCAACCCTAAGTTGGGATCGATCTAAATAACCTGATCGTGCCTCACTAGGCTCATTAACTTAGGCAAGAGCATCTCTCAAGGACTAATAACCCTAAACTGGGATCAATTTAAAACCTAGTCGTGCCTTACTAGGCTTACTAACCTAGGCAGGAGTATCTTTTAAGGACTAGCAACCCTAAGTAAAGATCGATCTAAAACTTGGTCGTGCTTCACTACACTCATTAACCTAGGCGAGAGCGTCTCTTGGGGACTAGCAATCTTAAATTAGGATCGATGTAAAACCTAGTCGTACCTTACTAAGCTTACTAACCTAAGCAGAAGCATCTCTTAGGGACTAGTAACCCTAATTTGAGATTGATCTAAAACTTGGTCGTGCCTTACTAGGCTCATTAATTCAAGTGGGAGCATCTTTTGGGGACTACCAACCCTAATTTGGGATCGATCTAAATAACCCGATTGTACCTTACTCGGTTCACTAACTTAGGCAGGAGCGTCTCTTAAGGACTAGCAAAAATGACCTGGTTGTACCTCATTCGGCTCGCTAACTTAGGTAGGGGCGTCTCTTGAGGACTAGCAACCTTAAACTAGGATCGATCTAAAACTTGGTTGTGCCTCACTAAGCTCACTAACTTAGGCGGGAGTGTCTCTTAAGAACTAGCAACCCTAAATTGGGATTGATTTAAAACCTGATTGTGGTTCATTAGGCTCACTAACCTAAGTGGGAACGTCTCTCGGGGACTAGCAACCTTAAGTTGGGATCAATCTAAATAACTTGGTTGTGCCTCACTAGGTTTACTAACCTAGGCGGGAGTGTCTCTCGGGGACTAGCAACCATAAGCCAGGATCGATCTAAATAACTTGGTTGTAGTCGCTAGGCTCATTAACTTAGGCAAGAACGTCTCTTAGAGACTAGTAACGCTAAACTGGGATCGACCTAAAACCTAATCGTACTCATTAGGCTTACTAACCTAAGCGGGAGCGTTTTTCAAAGACTAACAACCCTAAGTTAGGATCAATCTAAATAACCTGGTCATGCCTCACTAGGCTCACTAACCTAGGTGGTAGTGTCTCTTAGGGACTAGCAACCCTAAACTAAGATCAATCTAAAACCTGGTCGTGCCTCACTAAGCTCATTAACCTAGGCAGGAGCTTCTCTCAGAGACTAGCAACCCTAATATGAGATCGATCTAAAACCTAGCCATGCCTTACTAAGCTAACTAACCTAAGTAGGATCATCGCTCAGGGACTAGCAACCCTAAATAGAGATCGATCTAAAACCTAATCGTACCTCACTAGGCTCACTAACCTAGGTGGGAGTGTCTCTTGGGGACTAGCAACCCTAAATTGGGATCAATCTAAAACCTGGTTGTATCTCACTAAGTTTACTAGCCTCAACGGGAGCGTCTCTCGATGATTAGCAACATTAAACTAAGATCAATCTAAAACCTGATCATGCCTCAATGGGCTCACTATCCTAAGTGGGAGCATCTTTTAAGGACGAACAACCCTAAACTAGGATTGATCTAAATAACCTGGTAGTGCTCTTTTAAGTTGACTAACTTAGGTGAGAACATCTCTCGAGGATTAGGAACCCTTGAATTATATCAATGTAGAAGACCTTATAGTGCACCTTTGAGCTGACTAATTTAGGCAAGATGGGTGAAGTGCTCTTAGAGCTAGTTACTTTAAATTGAAAACCTAGTGAAGAGAAGTGCCCTATTGGCTCACCACGGGATTTGATGGAGAAAAGCGCTATGTGGGCTCACTTAAGAGAAATTGGTAAAAGAAAGCACCCTCTAGGTTTGCTAAAGGAACAGAAGCACCCTATAGGCTCACTAACAGAATAAAAGCACCTTACGAGCTCTCTAAGAGAAATTGTTAAAGAGAAGCGCCCTACGGACTCACTAAGAGAAAGTTAGTAAAGGAAGCGCCTTACAGGCTCACTAAAGACCCTATATAAAGTTAACGACAAAGGGGTTGAAAGTTGGCTAGCAATCTAGAAAGAAAGATGAGACGATGCCCTAAAGGCTAACTGGTTCCCTAAAATGAAAGACGAGATAGCGCCCTAAAGGCTGGTTGAATCCCTAAGAAGAATAAAAGAGGAGTCAGTGCTCTAAGAGCTTACTAATATCCTAGAAAGATGGGATAGTGCCCTAAAGGTTAGCTAGAACCCTAAAAAGAATAGAAAAGGGGACAATGCTCTAAGAGTTAGCTAGAACCCTAATAAAAAAATGAGGCAGCACTCTAGAAGTTGATTAGAACCTTAAAAAGAATAAAAAAGAGGACAACACTCTAAGAGTTGGCTCAAACCCTAAAAAGAATAGAAAAGGGGACAGTGCTATAAGAGCTAGTTAGAACCCTAACAAAAAGATTGGGCAGCGCCTTAAGGGTTGGCTAGAACCCTTAAAAGAATAGAAAAGGGGATAACACTCTAAGAGCTAGCTAGAACCCTAACAAAAAGATAAGGTAATGCCTTAAAGGCTGGCTAGAACCCTAAAAAGAATAAAAAAGGGGACAGTACTCTAAGAGTTAGCTCGAACCCTAAGAGGAAATTAATGAAGGATTAAAGGAAGGAAAGCAACCATTTTTAAAAGACTTCTTGACTTGGAAAGGTATTTTACAAGAAGATTGCTAACAAACCATTTATGAAAAAGGAAATAGGGATAGGCTCATTGATTTGAAAAAGAGTTGAAGGATACTAAAAACCATAATTAGGGAAGAATGATTTAAACTACTAAGGTTAATTTAAAAAATGACCATCTTAGAAAGGAAATGGATGACATAGATTGGATAAGAATTTTGTAACAAGCCTTTACTTTCTCTCTCTTCGCTTTTCTCTATTTCTCTTTTTTTATTTTTTTATTTTCTGTTTTTGAAAGTTTTGCCAACGGCTATAAATACCCTGACCTTCGAATTGCCCCATTGTGAGGTGGTTCTTGATAGGGTTTAAATTTAAAAATTCTCCAAATAGGTCCAATGAGGTGAATGAGCCTAACTTCACTTTAATCTATGTATCACTTTAATCATGTTCAGATTACCTGCTTAGCCTAGTGGCTTGTGTTTGGGTAGGTTACTTGAATGAGCCTAAGGTTAGTATTTAGGTTAAATGCTTAGCTAAGCAACCTGTATTTAGGTAGGTTACTTGAATGGGCTTAAGTTTGGTGTTGGCCAAGTGGCTTGTATTTGGATTAGATGGGACAAAGGGCTCGTGCTAGCTTCTTTAATAGGTCTGGTGTAGGTTGAAAGCTAAATGTTTGGGCTAACTACTTAAGTGGGCCAAAGGGCTTGTGTTTGTTGAATGGGCTAAGAGCTTGTTTTAGCTCCTTAAGCTCATAAGGATTCATAGCCGTTTGGCAACTTGTCTTTTCATTTTTATGTATCTTTTTTTTTTCAATTTTTTCTCTTTTTTTTTTATTAAGAGAGAGAAAGGTAAATTTTTATTTTCAAAAAATAATTTACAAATAAGGATGGTGATTTTTAGGTTTCTATTTACAAGTCTTTAGATTTTATTTACATTTCCCTAAATGAGAAGCAATAGTGGTTAGATAAATGTTTATTGAAGGACTATTTACAAAAAAGAAAATGTTAAAAAAAATGAAGAACAATGAACCAAATAGAACTTCATTATTTTGAAAGAGATCAAAATACGGAAATAAAGGCAAAGATCCTAACATTTATTCAGGAAATTGATGTTTATTCTAGGTTCTAAATTGGAAAAAACCCTACATTAAGTCCCGTGTACTGGCCTTAAGGTCCTTTATCATCTCATAAGTATCCCCAATAACCTATGCTAGAAGGGACCTTAAGGCCTAGTTGTGCGCCTTAGAATACTCGAGCTTTTCCTTTAAATGGGCAATCTCATCTCTCAGCATCTACTCTCGAATCCTAGAGGTGTCCAATAGCCTATTGTTCACTTGATCATTTGCTTGGTTGTCTACCATCCTAAGTGTACACATTTTATGGACAAAGATTAGTCATCAATGCAATAAAGGAAGAAATGTGGAAATATGCAAACGTTAGGGTCATTTTAGGTTAATACATCACTCCTTAAGTTACAGCCCTATTGTAATTTTCAAAAACTTGATTAAAACTCTTGAATGATTAGTAGGGTTGCAATTTCTTAACAGTAGTGTATAACTTAAGCTTAGAAGGAAGTACATGCAATTAGGGTGGGTTCTAAAAGGTCCTTAAGCTTAGTGACTTCACTTATTTTTTAAAAAATAGTTTCATTGCTCACAATGAGCTTAAGTGGGTTAGCTTAATTGGCCTTGAATGGTAGTTACCCTACAATGCCCGGAACTTAAATCATGGCCTCCTTCGTAGGATCCTAAGATGGCTTGGGTTTTATTATATCTACCTTGCATTTTTAATGCAATAAATGAAACCACCGCCCCTCGTCTTCCCACACCCCCCCCCTAATGCCATGGTCTATTGTCAGGACCCTAAAGGGGGCCTAGTAGGATTACCTAAAATTTCCATAACATGTGTGCACCCATGATATGAAAACCGCCTTGCAAGTCAGAGATTGCAAGACTCTAAATAATTAATCACTAAGGTTACTGATTTTTAAGTAATCAATTTACTGTAGAATAAGTAATCAATTTACTATAAAATACAAATATAAATAACTATGGATATCCGTTATCCCACAGTTCCTCAGAACCGCAGAGAATCGGTATCCCCTACTAAATAATAAGACAGGATATACTCGCATTATAGTAAGATTTAATAAATAAATATTTTCTACAAAGAATGTCTATGTATCATCTAAAAAGTACTCAGCTACCTCTAATACTAATGTACATATCTTCATCTCGCACTCAGCACTCGAGACATATCCCAATCCCATCATATGTAAACCTGCAAAGAAAACTAAGGGGGAATGAGCATAAAGCAGCTCAGTGAGTTCATTCCTCACCACTACCGGTCAGGCAAGTTTTCACACATTATTATCACACATGCAAGCAAGCTATCTACATACATAATGAATGCAAGCGTGATGAATGCAAACAACACATCCATAGGAGTCCGGAACTATGGAAGGTACAGAATTACGTCGTCCACACTTCGATTATCCCCTGTACTTACCCGCACAGGGCACCTCAGCTTACCCGCAGAGGCTACCTAGGGGCACTACCCCACTAGGCAAAACTCGACTATTACCCTAGCCGAGAAAAGAGTTTCAATCCAAATAGGGGGAGTCTGAATTAGGACTATCCACCCTCCAAGGCCACTCGGGCACAAACATGTGAGTCTTCTCGCAACCAAAAAAATAACCAAGGCCTTTCAAGCACAATAAAGCGAGTCCTCTCGCTATCAAGTGGAGAACCCATGCTAGCTTTGCCTTAACGTAAAAAATACTATTTATGGCTTCACAAGCCCTTACAGCGATCATGCAAAAATTTGTTTAAGGTTAGAAAAGTTTTTGCCAAAAATACTTTTCTTAAGATTTTTGCAAGGCTAGCACTCTCCATTCATACCTTTACCAAGTCATAGACATGCGACGAGTTGAACCGGTTATTTGGGTCAGACATTTATATTTATCAATTTAAAAATGTGATCACACAGATGATGGCACACAAACAAAACAGTTATTCACACATACAAGCAATAGCAAACAACAAAACATCATACAAATAACACGCACAAGCAAGTAGCAGGTCATCAGAATTCCCTCACCTGGATTATTGCTCATTCTCCAAGCCTTTAGGGTTTCCAGGACTCGATATCGAACGCCTAAATCAAAATGGTAAACCTTATAAGTGTTCTGAGAATTTATACTCCTTAGTCAACTAAAAGTCTATTATCGTTTATCTAGTTTCCTCCAATATAACCCGAGTATAGTATGTATAGGGCTACCATGCTCCATGAGATTAATAGTAGCTATTTTCTTATATTAGTAAGGTATGAGGCTTCCTTTATGTATTTTGTAATTTTTTTTTGTTTTGATTCTGATATTTGCGAACTTAGAGTCATTTTTCATCGTTTTCGGACGCACGTTCACACGGTAATGTCCGTTTTGGACGTTGAGACCCGTGTTTTATGATATGGGCTAAATTTATTAAAATTTTATTTTATTGAAGTTTAATTATTCCTATTGGCTAGTTTTATGTTCCATTTTAGCTGTTAATGATTTAATTAGTCATTTAGTCTTATACTTAGGGGCTTTTACTTTGCTATTATTAATTTATGTACTTAATTAAATATGATTCAATTTAGAAAGTGTATTAGGGTTTACTAATTTAAGATCCTAATTATGATACACTCTTCTTCTTTTCTTAGTTTATAATCTATGCTTATGTCATGCTTACATCATCATTTGCTTATGTCATCTTTTGCTTATGTCATGGCTTATGTTATTATGTGCTTACCTCATCACTCACCTCATCATTTAATTACATAAGCATTACCTTATGCTTATGTCATGTCTTAATGTCTTATGTATACTTTAATTAAACTATTATGTACATATACCTTTACTATACTTATATGTATACTAGTATACTTAAACATATACTTATACATGTACTTATACTTATACCGTATTTATACTTGTATACATACTCATATACCTATACGGTCATATACGTATTCTTATACCAAAAATTCGTATGCCTAATCTTTTCCTTAAGAAAAGCTTCCTAATTCCATTCTTTTGTGTTCTTAAGTGTGTAATTAGTGTAGTATAAGTATGTATGGTTAGGTTTTGTTTTAATTTAGGTTATGTACATGGAAAATACTCATGTACCATGCTCCTCATGCTTCCCTTCTTTTCGGTTTACCTCATGTACACATTCTTTGAGCACATATTTATGTTTTCCTTTCTTCTTCTTCATAATTCCTAGATTTCTACACTTAAAGATGGGAACTTTGCTCCCTCTCCTTCAAGACAAAACTAAACACATAATTACTTATCTAATCTACCTAATTAACTAACTAATGAAGAAGATAAAACAAGATAAAGTAACTTAGATACATACCTTTGCTTATGTTGAAATTAAGGAGACAAAAAGGAAGATGTTGAAGGTAAGATGGAAGATGGAAACTCACGGCAATGGAGGATGTTTTTGTTTTGTTTCTTTTGTCTTTGTTTTGCTTATGGAAGAAGAAGAATGGTGGGGTCTACAAGGGAGATGTATGGACGGCAACAATTGAAGAGAAAGAGAAGAGAAAAAAATCAAAAGAGAAGATAAGAAAAGCCATCATGAAAGAGTAGATATTTTCTTAATCTTTTGGTCTTTTGTTGACTTTTCAAAGTGTTGACTTTAGTCAACATGTGTTGACTTGGTCAACCCTTTGACTTTGGTCAACATGCATTATCTTAGTCAACATGCATTATCTTGGTCAACATTCCTTAAGCTTATGTAATTTTGTACACATAATGTAGTAATTAAGGGAAATTAAGGGAAAAATGAAGGAAATGAGAGGAAATGAGGTATTTGATGAATTGATTAGTAAGAGTGGATGATGAGATCTTACTTTGAGTATTTATAACCTATAAACATCATTTAGTAAACTACTTAGTGTAATTAAGATGAAAAATAACATTTAGGGTATTAAGGTTTACTACATTTAACCTAATCTTCAACTATACCCTTAACTCTATGTAATACTATCTTAATCACATACTTAAGGGATTAATATAATCTATGACTCATTATCTTAGTTTCTAAGGGATCGCTTAAGCAGTCTAAATGTTTACGCATGATTGAGGGTCATCTCTAACCTTTTACTAATGATTTGGCAAAATATAAGCATTATATCATCAATTAGGGTTTTAGGGTATATCATGGTGATTTAGTGCTTTTATATCCTTAAAGTTATGGTTTTAGGGTTCTTATTACTTTAAGGCACCATCTCTAATGTTTTTACATATTTAGGGTTTCATATATTCTTACGCGATTAAATTTTCGATTGTCATCTTAGGGTTTTAATGAGGATCGAGGTTTTAGAGTCTTCGTATGTAGTTAGGGATTAAATTAATGATTTAAGGTTCTTCGTATCCACTTTAGGTTTTGGATTGAGATTTTTATTGGTTTTAATTCTCACTGGCTCTTTTGAGTTCGGGAATTTATCTACAGTTTAGACGTTTGTTTCTATACTTAGAAAGCTAAATTCGCGGGGTTTACATCTATGCTATTTGCAAAATGATTATGCTAATTAAAACAAATATATACACGAAGTCAACAATAAATAAATAAATGAATATATAAATAAATCAATAAATAAACAAATAACTAACAACATGGGTAATTTGAAAAGCGATTTTAATTTTGAAATTTTTTTAAGTGGTTAGCCTTTTTTATTTCCCCAGTGGAGTTACCAAGCTATCGAGTTTAATTTTTCACCCTCCCGGTTTTATAAATTAGATTTCCTTTAAACCGATCAGCATTAAACTCTTACTTATTTAATAGTGACCCTTGATTAGGGTTTAAAGAAAATCGGTCATTTTAAAAGTACTTTAGAGTCGCTACCTGAACGAAGTCGAGAAAAGGGGTTAAGTTATAATAAATTAGATGGATTTGTTATAACTTAGCTATTGGTCTATCGATTAAATCATTTTATAAAACAGTTTTTTGAAAATCAGATATTTAGATCTAAGAGCTAATTTATTAAACCTTAAATACGTACCATTTTTTAACTTTCTAAATTTAACTTTGCTTTCCAAATATACTCTTTTTAGTTTCTAAAACAACTAATAATGTTATACGTGACTAAATTAATTAATTTGCACCAATATCTATAAAGATGAAAAAAATAAAAATTTTCATATTTTAAGTCGCTTCATACTTACATACGGGTGCTTACGTACCCACTATTCGGGATCAGATTTCGATAGTTCATTCATAAAAAACATAATGGGTTAATTAATTTTAATTTTTGAAAACTAATCAAGTTTACGTTTTTTACCCATTTTAAGGAAATTTTCTAAAAGTCCTAGTTAAAGCTTTATTTTGAGAAATTCTAAATAGAGTCCTAATTTGGAAAAAATTGTTGATTTATTTTTATTTTATTTGAAAAATAATTTTTTCAAGTGATAAAATGAATTTTATTTGCTCACTTAATTTACTTTATTATTTACTTTTTTTAATCCATTTATTGTTTTTATTTTTATGTTTACTTTTTTCATTTTTTTATTATTTTTTACTTAACACAAATAATAAATAAAACTAAACTAAATCCTTTCTTTTTCTTTTTTTTTTCTTTTTCCTTTTTCTTTTTTTTTTTTTCTGTTTTGTTCTCTTTCCTTTTTTTTTCTTAATTTACAATTACAAAACACTATATAATAAACAACAACAATATAAATAAATAAATATATAATTAAAAAAAAAAGAAAAAGAAAAGGTTGGACTTAAGTTTCGCAGGCTGGATTGGGTTTAACTTGAGTTCTATGGGTCGGGTCACGTTCGGGTTGGATCGGGTCAGATTTAGAGTGTAGATCGAATGTGGGTTGTGGGTTAGGTCGCACACAACAAGTTAAAGGAGGTGTTTTTGAGGCCATTTTAGTAGCTAAAATGACTGGGAAATGCCACTTTCTTGGGGATTAGAGGGCTGGTTCAACGCCACGGCCAAACTCGGCCATCGGTGGTGATTGGTGAAGAACGGCCGGCAGTTTGTTGGACGTAAGAGAGAGAGCCAAGAGGGTAGCTGTATGTGTAGATGGTTTAAGTTTAGTGTTTAGGGTAGCGGCAGTTGTTGTTGTATCGGCTCATACGTAGGGGTGATGAACTGTAATGTCCGTACTGGCTGTATGCTGCTGGATGAAGGACGAAGTTCGGTTGCTGTGGGGCTTGGACGTTGAAGACAAGACAGTGCACGGGGGTTTGTGTTCTATGGAGGATCGAAGATGATGGTCTGGTGCGTGTATAACCTACTGTCGTTAATTTAGGTGAAGATGGATGTATGTGAACTTGCTGTGTGTGCTACATAAATGTGCAGTGCAGTTTGGAGAGGATGGGAGTCGGTAGTGATCGTAGTTGGTCACTAAATGTGTGATAGTAAGGTAGCTAAGGGTGTTAGGTTTGTGTGTTCGGTATGATGGATTCGTACAATTGTGGTGTGTATGGAGGTTATAGGTTTGGGGGAAGGCCAAGAGAGAGAGATATAGTAGAGTGAGAGAGGGGGTCGGATTCAAAGAGTTGAGAGAGAATGTAACAGTAGAGAGAGAGAGGTCCTCTGTGTGTATAGGTTCGGTTCGTATAGTGAATGGCTAAGAAAGATAGGTTGAGGGAGAGAGAGGAGGTTGAGAGAGATGGTAGGAGAGAGAGAGTATAGTGGAGAGAGACAGATTCAGGCCGAGAGAGAATCTATTTGTTTTTTTTTCCCCTTTAGTATGTGTTGTCTTTTTTTTTTTAAATCCAATCCCCCTTCTTTGTGTTTTGAAATGTCCCCTGGAATTGTGTGTGGCTTTTTTTAAAAAAGAAAGAGAGGAAAATAAAAAGGAAAGGGGGGAAGAAGAAGGGGGAAAGAATGTTTGTTGTCAAGGTAAATCCCAACGTGCCTTGTATCACAATTAGATACGTGGCTTAATGATGCTTTAGCATGTAGCAATATGTGGATTTGAAAAATAAAGATAAAAAAAACATCCTCATGCCTCCAATGAGTCTCGAACCCCTAATCTTTAGCTAAATTCATATGCAAAATTCATAAGCTTATCCGCTAAGCCGTTAGTATGTACCTTATCTATATGTGCAATTAAATTGTATATATGAATTATGTTATTCTGGACTAAATTCAAATTTAAACTCAAGTCCAACGGTCCTTTAAATTTATTTAAATTAAAAATACATTCTATTCAAACTACCTAAAAAAAAGATTATTTTATAAATCCCTTTTTTTTTTCATTTTTTTTCCATTTTTTGTGTCTTTTCAAATTTTTTGTATACTTTTCTAAATTTTAGCATTTTTTGTATTTTTTTCTAAATTTCTTATTTTTTGTACTTTTTCCTTTTTTTTGTATTTTCCTAAATTTTATATTTTTGGGTTTTCTTATTTTTCTATTTTTTGTATTTTTCCTAATTTAGGACCTATTGACAAAAAAAATAATATAAAATAAAAATAAAAATGAATGAGGTAAAAATTGAGTGTCTATAGATGTAAGTAACTAACATCTTAGTAAGTAGAGATAAAGATATTAGAATATACAACAAGTACAACCAAGGTTAAGAAGAAATTAATTAGATACAATGAAATGAAACAAATTCCATTTCACAATATTGTCTAGTTTACCATGAAATTAGATAAATTACATTTATTCTAATATAGGTTTAAGGTGTTTTAACACAATACAATAGCTCATGACCAAAATCAGGCTTGTACAATGGATACATCTCTCCTCCCATGACTATCTCTAACCTAGAGTCTTCAACTTACTACAACCTCCTATCTTGCACTTAGCTAGACTAAGGTTAAAGAAGAAACCATTTTAGTTATCTCTTTCGAAAGGATTAATATCTGGTAAGAGAATCCTTATCATCCCCTAATGGGTTGTAATACATGTTCAGTTAAGTATTAGGTCTAATATAACTTATTTGCAATTAAAAGTGTCCATTTAGCTTGAAAAATCCAACAAATCACATCTCGATAAAGGAATTCACATCAAAATTCAATTGAAGATCAAAGATATATAAGCATGCGCACAACCAAACTACTTGTAAGATATACTTAAGCTACAAAGTACTCTAATATAGTACTCCAAAATGCAAACACGCATTGATTCCAAACTTATTAGTAATACTCATTTCCTTAGCTAGGTGTGGTTGGAAAGCATTCCTTTACTACTAATCCCTATATTATAAGTAACACTGTTAGCATCTATGTAGTTATAAATATCTTTGTTTGATTTATTTTTTCCAGTATTAAGTACATTGATCTAAGTTTAAAGAGTTATTATACCTAAGTATTCAATTTTAAAAGTCATTTGATACACTTCTTCCCTAAGCTATCCTTTGAGTTATTCACTAAGTTACCTTCTTAAATATCCTCTAAATCTATTTTAAACCTACTAAGGATTGTTTTTCTTCTTTTCCCTCCTCTTTTATTCCTCATCAACAACATTTTCTACCCTTTACACATATCCCTCCTCTCCATTATTCTTTCTAACATTCTAATACACTTTGAAGGGAAGGGTGAAGCTCTTTTGAAAAATTAGGTTTGGCTAGAGTTGCAATATGAATGTCATTGCCTCAAAGAGTAAGCTTCTATCTTTTGTTTTGGTAACATTTTGAAAATGTTATTTTATTTATTGGAGATGTGATTATTTAAAGGTTATGGTTATAAGTTTAAGAATTACAAGTGAGTTCTTATGCTTTATGTGTCTTTAAAAGTTAAGAGAGTGCAAATTAGAAATATGTTTTTAGGTAATTATACCATCCAAGCACCAACCTATGTTTCATCTACAATAGTGATTCACTATTGGTGTTTGACTAGTGGGCATTATCCCATGCAAATGCCAACTACATAACAGTAACTTTACAATCCCTTTTTCCACTCATTTAGGGGTCATAATAAGAGTTTCGAGACATTTTGTGGTAAAAGCTAAATAATTGATACTTATGTTTCAAAATTAGAATTTGGAGTTTAGGAAACTCAGTTTTAAGTTGAAATTCCCATTCTAAGTACATAATTACTATGTTTGTTGCCTACGTATAACACACTAGTCTTTTCAAATGGCTTAACTTAGGCCCTTTTGAGGAAACATTGTGAATTTGATGAAACTTCACTTAGGATGTTGACAATCAATAGGTGTTACACCAAAATCACTTGTGATATGGATTCCTTGACCATAGCTAAGCATAACCAGTACATTTATTAGAAGCTAAATAATTATAAGGTTTCTTCAATATTTATCTTAACACTCATAAGCAGCAAACACGATAATCACATACTTGAGATGAATGTCTCTATTAAAGTCTGTTTTTATAGCTTTGAATCCTGATACTAAAATACAAGTGCGATTCCTTACATGTTTACTACGAGTTGTTCCAAACCCTTAATTATTGCCTTTAACCATTTATTATGTTATCATGTTGTATTAATTCACAATTATCATTGGATAACAACCATTTCCCCTCGATGAAATTCACTTAATCAATTATAGTTTTATAAAGGGTATTGATCTTGTTTTAATTAAACCCTTAATCAAAATTTTGAATAACTTCAAAATTCTTAAATATATTAAATCATAACCAATGAAATAGTTAATATATATATATATATATATAACTATATATTTGCATATTATGACTAAAAGATAAAAAGAAATAAGAATTGAAAGGTTGTTATTCTATAGATGGCATCCAGATGGTAAGGATTCTATTTATTATATGCTGATAAGAAAATGTTATTAGATGTTTTTAGAGGTTAGCATCCAAATAGTATAACCTTACTAGCCTAACGCCACCAAACAATATCCTGAGTCCTTTCACATGGCCTATAGTTCGAATAGTATGCAGTTACTATTTAGACGATAACACAGTTGTGTAGATTCTACAAAATTTCTTTAAATGAAAAATCCTTGATTCAAACCTAAGATAACACTATATAATCTAACTATAATTTTATCAATCTAGCATACTTTTCCTCCCCCAAAATAGATTTTCATAACCAAAAATAAACATCTACATCAATCTCCTTTACTTTCTACAAGTCTAACACATGAAAATAAGAATTCATTTGAATTACTTAAAATTTATTTCCAACATGTAGAAAAACACTTTCTCCCATGCTTTAGTAGCTATAGGTAGTTAAAAAAAAAACATATATATACATCATTTGAATTTCTACAAGTCTAACAACAAAAACTTGATTTTTATATAATTTTCTCAAAACCAACAATAGAGTGATTAAAAACAAAATGGGAAACAAGAGAAGATTGACTCACCTTTGGTCTTAATTCTTGAAAGTACGAAATGAAGGAGGAATAATGGAAATAAGTTATATGGAGGAGGATTTAACTATGGTTAAAGGTAGAAAAAGAATAAGGAAGATAATTAAAACTAATATAGTGTAATTTAAAGTCTTAAACTGGGGTTGAAATTTACAAAATACCCCTGACTAAAAATAATAAGTTATAAAAGTAATCAAATATACATAATTTGGTTTAAAGAAATAAAATTGTAATTTAGAATATTTTAGTTTTAATGAGGCATATTCCATAAACAATGTACACTTAAGAGAAGTTTTATGAATTTATTTATTATTATGAGTGTTCATTTAGTTCCTCAACCAATAAGTCCATTGGATCCTCAAGATAGAAAGTAATGAACAATAATGGAGATTTGTTTATTCACATAATGGAGTTTTAACTTTATCAAGTTACCCATTACAGAAGGAAAGTCACCTTCATTAAGAGATTAGCATGATAGCTTAAGAAACATGGAGCTCAAAGTGATTCTAGCCTTCAACATTTGGATCCTTTAGCCATAAATGGATCTTCCTTAGATCAATCCTCATTGCAAGATGTTTTATATGGACCATAACCATAGATGAGATAGAGTGTTGGTTCATTTAGCCAACTTATGGAACATAGAGGATGAATTTCTAGCCATGGTCCCAACATCATAATGCCACATTAGTTGTCATCATTGCTAACTAACGCAGATGTGGGAAAGAACCTTAGAGATAGTGGTCCAATAGATTTGTAAGACCAAGGGCTTGCATCACTCTCAAATTCTAATACCAATCTCTCACATCATGAAGGAACAAATCCTAATGTCTCTACTGTTTCAAGATTTGGTGGAGTCTCTAGTCATATTAAACATAAGAGGAACCCCAATTAAGTTTGTAGTTGAAGTTAAGAGCACTTTATTTATGGAGGAGGAGCCAATTTGGTATAGACTTCATGAATTACAAATGGTAGACAGCAGAACATAATACTTGAATAATGGCTTAGAATGTAGATGACCTTAACTCTCCTAAGAAGTAAACTTAATGTGTCTTTAGGGTCATACATACAAAGGTTGCACCATATTGAACTGAAACAAAGCAAAATAGAAAGGGTTTTAGTAAAATCTAAGTAGCAACTAACTGGATATAATGCACCAATTGATCCTACTTGGCCTAATCTTCACTTAATATGATGCACAAGTGAAGATTAAGGTCACTCATCATTACTCTTTACTAAAGAGAATAGATAAAAGTTAGAAAAGAGAAGATATGGCTAAGTGCTCTTAAAGATAGATTTCTATATTAATGATGAAGTAATGTATTGGCTACATATAAGAAAATGAGGTATATATATGACCTCGACTAGGGTTACATGATTAAGGAAAAGACAAGAAGGATAATGTACAAAAGATTCCTAAAACGTGCTAAAAAGAGCTAAAATGAGAAATAGTACTAGGTATGAAAAGTAAAGGGATCATTCTAGGATCTTATGGAAAAAGACACGCATCAAGAGGTGGTTACTTAATTGATGCTCGGCTATACTCGCAAATGTAAGTTTTTTATAGCTTGGCATTGGTAGGAATCAACTCAGATGGGGTCTAAAGGATAGTAGGAAACATAGCCAACCTAATCTAAGGCAAGTTAGAGCTCGAATGCAAGGTGTTGATAAAAGTATCTTCACTTCGAGCAACTAACAGTGTGGCTTTGATTGGATGCTTGAACAGTTTGGCTTGGAAGGGGACCCAGTACTTGGTAACTCGGGTATTACATTGAACATGATCAAAGGTTGGCCTTCGGATTAAGTAAAGTGAAGTAATCCTCATCCTTGAATGCTTCTCGAGCTAGTATTCGTCAGGTAAGTCTTAGTTGTCCTCTAGCTCGACTACAAGTAATGGGTCCGAAGTTTTGATTCTTATCATCTTCTTAGGGGTTAGAGAGATTTGGCCTCAAATCTATAGGGTCTTCTCTAGTTGGGCTTGCTTCATCTAGATGGTGGGGAATCAAATCAAATACATTGAATGTGGAAGAGACACCATAATCCTCGAGTAACTCAATTAGGTAAGCATTACAGTTGATCTTCTTTAGGATCTTGAATAAACCATTAGCTCTAGGTGATAACTTGCTCTTCTTGAGGTAGGGAAATCTTTCTCGATTGAGGTAGATCCAGACTAGGTCTCTTGGGTTGAAGGAAATAGCTTGATAGCCTTGGCTATGGATCTCATACTGCTGTTCATTGAAATTGGTGATCTTCTTGGTTACTTATTGGTGTAGTTTATATAGTTTATGAGCTTAGTCCACTCCAAATTGGCTCTCTTTGAGAGTTGTATGGGTACTAATCATGTCTAGTAGGATAGTCAAGTTAAGGCCGTAGACAACCTCAAAGAGAGTCTTTTTGGTAGTACTATGGACAATTCGGTTGTAAGCGAACTCCATAATAGGTAAGTACATATCCTGTTCCTTCAAATTTTTTCCCACTATAGCTTAGATTAGAGTACCTAATGTCTTGTTTAACACCTCCGTTTGTCCATTTGTTTGAGGTTAGCTACTCGAATTAAACACAAGCTTAGTGCTAAATCTCTTCCAAAAGTAACTAAGAAACTTAGTATCTCGGTTTAAAATAATAAACTTCGAGACTCCATATAGGTGGATGACTTCTTGCAAAAACAAATTAGTAATACATAAAGTATTGTTAGTTTAATGGAATGAAATGAAGTGTGCCATTTTGTTGAATTGATCCATAATTACAAAAATCATGTCCCTCCCTCTAGATGTCCACAACAACCCTAGGACAAAGTCCATGCTAAGGTTAACCTACAATAAGTTCGACATGGTAAGGGCATGTATTCTTTATGTGGTTCCTTCCTTCTTTTCACTCTTTTACACACTTCACAGCTACCAACTACCAACAACCTTATGGACATGCTTGGCCAAAGCAAGCCAATAGAAGTTCTCTTTCAATAGGTCGACTGTTTTGGTCTCTCTAAAATGGCTAAATAAGCTAATTCTACAAGCTTCTCTAACCAACAGTTCACGTATAGAACAGTTCGACATGTACAATCTCTTCTTTTTGAACAAATACCCATCCTTTAGATAGTAACCTCCAACAACAACTCCTTCTTGGCACTTCTCAAGGATAGGATCGAAGTGTGGGTCTTGAGCATATTGCTTTGTAATAAGGGAAAATCCCAACAGCTTGGTCTATAAGGTGGTCAATAAGATATGGCAAAATGACAAAGCTTTAGCGACCATGTTAGCACTACCCTTCTTATGCTTGATCACATAGGAAAATCCTTCCTTAAACTCTAACCATGTAGCTTGCCTCTTTGAAAGTTTGTTCTAACTCTTAAGATGTTTTAAGGACTCATGGTCTATATAAATCACAAACTCTCAAGGTAAGTGGTAATGTTACCATACAATAAGAGCTTAGAAAAGAGAATACAATTCTTTCTTATACATAGAGTAATTTAATGAGACACCATTGAGCTTCTCACTATGACAAGCAATAAGTCAACACTCTTGCATCAATACAATGCCAATACCAATACTTGAATTATCACACTCCAATTTGAAAGGTTTGTCAAAGTTAGATAAAGCTAAAATAGAAGTAATGGTAAGCTTCTCCTTGATTTCCTGAAGCTCTATACCTCGATCATTCTAATGGAATCCTTCACTCTTCTTAGTGAGCATATTCAATGGGGTGGAAATGGTACTAAAGTTCTTAATAAACCTTTTGTAAAAAGAAGCTAAGCCATAAAAGCTTCGTACATCAGTAATGCTCTTCGATATCAACCACTCCAAGAGAACTTGGATTTTTTCCTCATCAGCTTTGATTCCATCTCCTGACACTACATAACTAAGGAAGATAACTTCACCTTAGCAAGAAGTTCACTTCTTCAAGTCCCCATACAGTTTCTCAACCAGTAGAATATTAAAAACAACTTGGAGATGTTGTAAATGGTCTGCTAGGTTGACATTATACACCAATATGTTATCAAAGTACATAACCATACATCATCTAATCAAAGGGCACATCATATGGTTCCTAAGCCTCATAAATGTGCTTAGCACATTAGTAATTCCGAATGACATAACCAACCATTCATAGAGACTATACCTCATCTTAAATGTAGTCTTCCACTCGTCACCAGGTCTTATGCGAATTTGATGGTAGCCACTTTGCAAATTAATCTTCAAAAATATCTAAGTACCATGTAGCTCATCTAACGTGTCATTGAGCCTATGTATAAGGTATCTATACTTGACAATGATGTGGTTGGTAACTTAGCAATTGATACACATGTGTCATGAACCATCCTTTTTTGGGACAAGTAGAGTTAGCACGGTACAAGGGCTCATGCTCTCTCTTACATATCCTCACTTTATTAGCTCATCCACCTATCTCTTCAACTTAGTAACATACTATGGATTCATTCTATAAGCAGGTCTATTCGGTAGGGATGCACCTATGCACGGTTGTAAATCGATACAGTATTCAATTCCTCGAGTTAGGGGTAATCCCTCTAGTAGTTCTATTGGAAACAGGTTAGAAAATTCATCTATCAACTTCTAAACCTCTTAAAGTACATCTCTTAAATCTCCCATCTCTAGCAATCTTCTAATTAATAGAAACATAGGCTTATCAGTCTTCTCAACAACTCAAAGATCTCTTTAGCTCATCACTAATGCCTTCTTTTTACTAGCTTGGATGAGCTAATTATGTATCTTGTTCACTTGGCTTGATGTCATAGGTTGTAACATAATCTTCTTTTCATCCTTCATAAAGGCATATGTGTTCTTGTATCCATCGTGAGTAATATGTCGATTGAATAACTTAGGCCTCCAAAACAACAAGTGTAAAGCTCCCATGAGGACAGCATCACACACCTTTATAACATGCAAGGAACCTTTTTCATGTAGCTAGTGTAGCTTGTAAGGTCAAGGGTGCTTAGAGGTTGGGAGCCCTAACCTCTATACAAAGGTATTAGCAACAGTATTGATGCAACTCCCTCCATCTACTATAATTGTACATCTCGAGCCTGGTTTTCACTCCCAGTTTTTTATAAATTAATTTTCTCTAATCCGATTAGTATTAAACTTTACCCATTTAATATTAACCCTTAACTAGGATTTAAAGAAAATCGGTTTTTTTTTTTTATATCTTAAAAATGTTTTAGAGTTGTTACCCAATCAAAGTCGAGAAAAAAAAGTTAAGTTATAACTAATTAGGTAAATTGGTTATAAATTAGCTACTAGTCTAATGAGAAAACCAATTTTACAAAACAATTTTCTAAAACAAAAGGTCTAGATCTAAGGCTTATCCTATTAAATCCTAAACGGACACTACTTTTTAACTTTTCGAATTTAACTTTGCTTTTCAAATATACCTTTTTTTAATTCCTAAACAACTAATCATATCACATATGACTAAATTAATTAATTTGAACAAATATTTACAAAGGTGGAAAAAATAAAACTTTCCATATTTTAAGTTACCCCGTACTTATGTACGAGTGCTTACGTACTCATTATTTAGGATCAAACTTTCGTAGTTTATTTTATAAAACTTTAATAGGTTGATTTGATTTTAATTTTTGAAAAGAGATCAAGTTTACGTTCTTACCTATTTTGATTTATTTAAAGAAATTCTCTAAGGATCTTAATTAGGGTTTTATTTTTGAAAACTCTAAAGTAGTCTTAATTTGGAAAACAAGTCAATTTATTTTTATTTTATTTTTGGAAATTTTATTTTTCTAGGTGATAAGATGATTTTTTATAATATTTTTCATTTATTATTATTTTTATTATTTTTTATATTATCTTATTTATTTTTTGTTTTATCCATTTCTATTAAACTAAAAAAAACTATTCTTTTCTTTTTTTCCTTTTTTTCTATTCTTTGTTTTTCTTTTATTCCTTTTTTTTTCCTTTTTTTATTACATTTAGATTAAAAAATGAAATAAATAAATAAAATTATATTAAAAAAAGAACTTATAATAGCCAAAATATAAAAGAGAATGGACTAGGATGCAAGCAGGGGACACAAGTCGAGTAAGAGCGGGTCATAGATCGGATTACCAATTGGGTTCGAGTCGCAAATCTGGGTCTTCAATTGGGTTTAGGTTGGCTTTGAGCTCTCCTTCAATAGTAATGACGCAAGTTGGATTTAGGGCAATTTAAATGACCAATTGAAGGGGTGATAGGGTTTTATGTGTTTTTTATTGGGGTTATGGGAGGTAGAACCAATGCTGTAGCTTAGGGTGGCCGTTTGGTGATTGTGCACGATTCAACTGTAATTAGTGGTGGTTATTATCTTATGTGGTGGTCGCTAGGAGTCGAGGGGACTTGGCTTTATGGTTTTGGGGTGTTATAAAGCTAATGGTCAGGTTGGATTAAGGTATCATGCGGTGGTATTAAGGATTTGAAATGGGTGGTTGCGATAAGGGTTTAGGCTCCACGGTAGTGGTTTAGAAATGTGGTTAGGGGGTACGACAATGGTTGAGTAAGGGTAGTTTCAAAAGTTGGTGGCATGGGGAGTTTAGCAATTGTGGTCTTGATAACTCTTATTTTAAATACATTTCATATGGTGATTTTATAGTATTTCCCTTACATATTTGGTTTTCTTTAAAGAAATTGATACTTAATTGAGTAAAATTTTGATTTCAAGGTTTAAACGCGTTCTTGGATTGAAAACGAAGAAAAAGAATCAACATTCACTCAATTTGGAGTTCAAATAAATGAGTTATGAAGTTTTGAAGTTACATAAACAATAAGAATTTTGGTCAAAAAGTTATACAGTCTAGGACACAATTGTGTCCCCAGGCTGTGTCCATCCAAGAAGATTTGCTAAGGTTCGAAAGTTACACGACCTGGGGACATAACTGTGTCTTAGGCTGTGTTTAGTAATGAAAAAGGAAACCTTATAATACATTATAAAAGGACATACTAGGGTTTTGCACACAACATTGGACATTCAAAAAAGAAGAGACTTGAAGAAAAGGAGGAGCAAAAGGTGAAAACAACACCTAATTGAAGAGATTTTTCATCAACAAAAAGGGTTTTTCATGTTTTATTTCTTGATTTTGTTGCAATTCGTTTTTAGTTTCATTATAATAGCTTAAGATTCTTGTATTTAGGATTATGGAACCTAGGGTTTTATGTGATTATTAAATTGATTGATAATTTGCAATAAAGTTTCTATCTTTTCTTGATTCAATTATGTTATTTAATTGTTAATTGATATTACTAAGGTATCAATCTATGATATTATGCATGATGATTGAGAAATCACATGTGTAATGAGATCTTGATATAATTGGAGAGAATTATATGTATACTTAAAGATAAGATACATGTTTCTTTCGAAAAGTTGTTCTTTTGTGTGGGAATTCATTATACATTAATGCGATTCTGATTTATATTACTAAGTGAAGAGATTCCGGTAAATAATTTAGGATTAGGGTTAATATGCTTGAAAAAGGTGTTAACTTTAATTGTGAATCCCTCCGGTCAAGAATAATAGAGATTGAATTGGATATATTTTAAGCAGTCACATGTTAAACACTAGGGGAAATAATTCCTAAATACGTTATTTGCTTTTTTGAAGTTGTTCTTAGTTTTATCGCTTTCTAAATTGCTTAATCAAGTCTCATAATTAGGTTAGTTTGTTAATTTTAATATTTTTAATTTATTCAACTCATCACAATTTTCTAGTTAGATAATAGAGCTAAGGTTAATATTAGTACTCGAAGTCTCTAAGGGATCGACTCGGACTCACATCCGCTATATTAAAACTAATAGGTGTACTTGCCTGACATCAGGTCTCAAGTTTTGGAGGTGAAAAACAAACGAGTTAAGCTAAAGAAAGAGTAAGTAGTCGTGAGTTAGACAAAGAAAGTGATCATAGAAGAGAGATAGAGTGTTCGTGAGTGATTTTGATGCTAGTGTGTGATTATGTAGATACTGTTGCAGTAGTGGCATCAGTACAGTGGTAGTTGCATAGACGAACAGGGGATATTGGTTGGGTGTTTGGAGGATGATAGTTGAAAGTAAGTGAAAGGGTGGGGTTGTCAAGCTGTGTTTGGTGGGTCAGTTTTGGTTGTTGTCTATTGACATACATCTAGAGCTTGGCGAGAAAGAGTAGGCTTATGTAGAGCTTGATTGGAACTAGTCAATGTGTGGATGTGTGAAGATGAGGGCTATGCATTTAGGGCTATTTTAGCGTGGATGGAGAGATGGTGGATGGTGTTCAGTTGATAGTGTGCGTGTGGTTGGTTTGAAGGCTTGGGTTTAAGGTCAAGGTCGAGAGAGGGTAAACCGTGTATGTGTTGATTTCGGTAAACAGTAAGTAGCTGTATGTAATGTACGAGAGAGAGTAATGATGAGGGAGAGAGAGAAAGTGGAGAAAGAGAGATACATTGAGAGAGAGACCCCCTTGCGTGCATGTGTCCTTGTTCGAGAGAGAGAGAGTGCAAAGTAAGAGGGTGAGTTTTGCCTATATGTGTCCTCTCCATGTTCTTCTTCTTCTTTTTTTTTTTTTTTAATGAGAAAGTGAGGGAAAGAAAAGGTAAGGGGAGAAGGAAAAGGGAGAAGGAAAATTTGGAAATAAGGCTAATTATAAAGTGCTATATATCACAATCAAACATGTGGCTTAGTGATGCCTTGACATGTGACACATGTAAAGTGTAAAAAAGAAAAGGATAAGAGGCATTTTTATGCCTCTAGTAAGTCTCGAACCCTTGACCTCCAACTAAACCCATATGTACATATGGACAAGGTCAATCTAGATTAAATTCAAATCCAAGCCCAATGGTTCTCTTCTTATTTAAATTAAAAAGTTCTATTTTATTTAAACTACCTAAAAATTATTATTTTCTAAATTCCTTAAATCATCTATTTTTTTTTCCTTTTTTTGTGAATTTTCAATTTTCCAATTTTTTTGTATTTTTTCTAAATTTTTTTTATGCTTTTTCCTATTTTTGTATTTTTCTAAAATTTCTTTTTTTTTTCTAAATTTATTATTATTATTTTTTGGATTTTCTTTAATTTTCTTTCCTTTTTTTTTGTATTTTTCCTAATTTAGGATCCTTTAACCTATTCTAAAAATTTTGAAAAAGAGGGGACAAAAATAAGGTGTCTACAGTACATAATAGAACCTTTATGATACACTTGGTGTGAAATAAGTTTTGTCTTTATTCTTCCTTATTATTTGACAAGGAGCTTAATACTCACCTTAGCACTAATGTCATCACTTCTCCTTAGTCGGCATAGACATAGGTCTCTTCTTCCTCCTTGACTTCTACTCTTCCATCACCTCTTCCTTCATTAAGCTCATTTTCGTCAGTGTTATCCATTACATCACCTTATAGTACCATAACTTGTTAGGTAGGACACTCAGTAACCATGTATCCATAGCTTAAGCATTTAAAGCACTTCGCCTTACTCATCTTCTATCCTAAGGTCTATCCTTAGGGTCAACTTATCATCAACTTGGCTCTTTAGGCTTGCTCAACCATCATCAAGTTAGTCATTCTATCCTTTACTCAGATAAGTGTTCTCAGCTAAGTATAGGTAGGTTGACGCCAAACATGAGTTCGCGAAAAGCTCAGCCTAGGTTTACTCAAATTATTCTCCTTTACTTCTCAACCCTCTTTACTATCTTGATGGCTTCTTTAAGGGTATAGAATCTCTATACTTTTACAATGTTGTAGATCTCATATTTGAGTTTAGAAATGAATCTTGACACTATACGAGCTTCGTGCTCATTCACATCTGCTTGGATTATTAACACCTAAAACTCTTTGACATATTCATCAATAGATCGACTCCATTAGTGAAGCTCTTACAACATAGCAAATTTATCTTACAAATAGGTTTCGAGTATGAATCATCCTCTCGATAACCTCTTCATCTCTTTTAAGTCTACACACCTTGTCTTCCATCTTTCACTCTAGCTATATTCAGATTCTTCCAACATATGGTGGTGTATCCAAAAAAGTTAAGTGTAGTAAGTCAAATTTTCACTACTTCGGTATACTCATAACAATCAAACACTTTCTTAACCTTCTCTTCTTACTCTAGGTATTCATTTACATCTCTGCTGTTAATAAAGGTCGAAATCTAGACTTTAACATTGTTAGGTCCTTGAAGAGCTTGACATTCTCGCCCTTCTACCTCCTAGTATTCTCTTTCCTTTTCTTCCTCTTCATTAGTCTCTACATCTACTTCCTCTTCATCTTCTTCGATTTCCTCCATCTCAAGTCTTCCTCAAGCAGGTCGGTCCATTACTCCTCCAGCTTGATGAGGTCAAGTTAGGCGATTAGCTCGGCCAACATAGCCATATCTTCGTTCTTGTACATTCTTTACTTAGTCACGATTGGGCATACCCTATGGTTATTGCCTATTGCCTTACATAGTTGTGACAAGACTCTTAATAAGATTGATGAGTCTGTTAAGCTTATCATCAACTAAATTAAGTGTATTACTATCATTTTTACTGCAGCCAATATAAGCACTATTGTCTTGGTTATCAATAACTCTATGAACACTAGAATTTGACATAGTGAAATTCTTCTTGACAATTTAGAAAGCACAATACGCAAAACAACCTTCTATACACTACTTAAGATCATACTAGCACACTTAGACCACTTCAGTACCCAACACAACAAAATGTAATAATGAAATGGACCTTACTCTATTTTCATAGTAGAGAAGTAGAGTAAAACATAGTGATAAGAACTACTTCACTTACTTCGTGTAACTACTACTTCTCAACTTACTACTTCAAAACCCACTTCAAGCAAGCTTAGTCACAACTCTACATGAATACACTACAGTAGCTATGGAAGAACACAACAACTACTAACAACAAACATGAACAAAAGTCCATTACACTTCACACACTCCCTTTCAAACCATGTTCTAATACCAGTGAAGCCAAAGCATCTCTAGGGTTGTATACACAAAGACCACATTAAAACGAACCGAAACAAAGGAAAACAGAAATGGGTTTTAGCAAAACCAAGCAACTACCAACTGGATATGACATACCAATTGATCCTACTCGACCTAACCTTTACTTGATATGATAAACAACTAAAGAGTAAGGTCACTCGCCATTACTCCTTGCTAAAGAGAAGAGATAAGAGTTAGAAAAGAGATGATATGGCTAAGTGCTCTAAAAGATAGATTTCTATATTAATGATGAAGTAATGTGTTGTCTGCATAAAAGAAAATGAGGTGTATATATGATCTTGCCTAAGGTTACATGATTAAGGAAAAGACAAGAAGGATAATATACAAAAGATTCTTAAAATGTGCTAAAAAGGGAAAAAATGACAAATAGCACTAGGTATGGAAAGTAAAGGGATCATTCTAGGATTCTATGGTAAAAGACACACATTAAGGGGTAGTTACTTAATTGATGCTTGGTTGCTCCCACAAATGTAAGTTTTTTGATAGCTTGACACTAGCAGGAATCAACTCGGAGGAGGTTTGAAAGATAGTAAGAAACTTAATTGGTTTGATTTGAGGTAAGTTAGAGCTCGAATGTAAGGTAATGATAGAAGTCCCTTCAAGTTGAGCAACTAGATAGCTTAACTCTGATTGGATGCTTAAACGGCTTGACTTTGAAGAGGACCTAGTACTTAGCGGCTTGGGTATTGCATTGAATACGATCAAAGGTTGGCTATATGTGATGGGTCTGAGTGGTTAATTCCTATCAAAATTGAAGTCCTTGATGTAATGGAGGAGTATATGCTAGACCTTTTTGTTTTAATGAAGACCAACATTGATGCTCATGCCACACATTTGTTTGTACATAACAACTCTTGCCAACAATTCAATGGCTTCTTATGTTCTACTATCGTAGGTCAAAGTGGAGGGTTAGTCCTACTCTGGAGTACTGACATGCTTAATGTAAGGTTACTTAGGTAATCTCAATAGGAAATACATGTCATGGTTAAGGTTTGTTTCCTTAATCAATCTTAGTTCATTTTAATTATATATGCCTTACCAAACTTGGCTCATTGTTAGATTTTGTTGAATACCATTAGAAACTTTGCTCAAATTGTTAATAATTTTCCTTGGTGTGTTATGGGTGATTTCAGTGAAATCCTTTATTTGCATGAAAGTTGGGGGGTGCACCTTTTCTAAGGAGTTAAGCATTTCATTGTAGTTTATGTATGAGTGACTACAATCTTCAAGTATTAGTTTTTATTGGACTTAAATTTAGTTAGAGTAACAGATAGAATTTAACTACATTAGTGCAGCTACACTTAGATAAGGCTTTGGCAAATGCCCAATGAAGAGAACTTTACTTTGAGGCAATGGTTTTTCATCTTCAAAAATGGTCATCTGACTGCTGGCCTTTGCAATCATCTGACTATTGGCATTTGCTCTTACAAACTAGACCTTATGAGTCATGTAAAATGAAAAACAAAAACTTTTTGTTTTCATCCCATGTGGTTCTTGCATGAGTCATGTATCCCACTTATTCAAAATATTTGGGCTATAAATGATAATGATGTGCTTAACGCTACTAAGAAGTTGCCGCAGGAGTTTAGGGTCTAGAATAGACAAGTTTTTGGGCTTCTACATGTAAAGAAAAAAAAATCCTAAAAGAGCTTAAGCACGTTGAGTAGGCCATTGTTTACTCTCATATAAATGAGTTGCTTCAAAAAGAATGTACTTTGCATCAAGATCTGAATGATCTATCAAATAAGGAGGAATGGCTTTGGATAATGAAGGCTAAAGCTATGTGGATTCAAGAGGTTGATAGGAGTACTATGTATTATCACTCCTTAGTCAGAACTAGAAGATCCAAAAACAGGAGCTTAGCTTTAAAAGATATTATAGGTAATTGGGTATATAACATAGAACACATTAACACTATTATCTAGTAGTTTTTTCAAGACTTATTTATGATAAAAAAAAAATTGTCTTGGCCTTAGCAAAATCCAATTCCCCCTTAATTTAGATTTAGGCTATCAAAGGAGGCTAGTCATGACTTGAATAAAGAGTTGCAAGAGGCTGAGATAGTTGATAGTCTAAACTCCTTAGCTTCTTGGAAAGCCTTTAGATGAGATGGTCTTCACGCTTTCTTTTATAAGAAATGCTATAGTATGGTTGGTGCTTTAGTGGTAAATTAGGCAAATCTTTCTCAATCAAAAGGTTCTAAAGTAGTTGAACTATACCTAACTTTGTTTAATACCAAGAAAAGAGATGCCAGTCATATCAAGTTCAACCTATCAATTTATGCACTACATTATATAAGCTACTTACAAAAATTCTAGTGTGAAGAGTAAGGCTTCTTTTGGATGAATTTATCTACCCTTGTCAAGTTAGTATCATTCGTAGATGAAAGGCCTCTAATAATGTCATCTTGCTTAACAAGATCCTCTACTCTTGTCATAAGAAAAAAGGAAAGGTTAGTTGGATAATAATAAAATTGGATATTGAGAAGGCTTTTGATAGTCTTGAACA
The DNA here is from genome assembly GCA_024138015.1 of Lumnitzera littorea. Lineage (NCBI taxonomy): Eukaryota > Viridiplantae > Streptophyta > Magnoliopsida > Myrtales > Combretaceae > Lumnitzera > Lumnitzera littorea. Next base: position 60,564,041 of record JAMXBB010000008.1, read on the forward strand.
TGACTTCATATGTTGGGTCTTTAGAACCCTAAAATTCCTTGAGAAGTAGATAAGGTTAGCAACGTCTTGAGTTTCATCTTCTTGTGTTGAGATTTTAGTTAATAGCACTTCTCAACCTTTAATTCTAGTTGTAGCATTTGACAAGAAGGCCCTCTACACCCCTACATTTTCTTTTTGGCAAAGGAAATATTAAGCAAAATGGTAGAGAAGGAAGTGCTTGAGAAGAGATGGATCACATTTAAGATTAGAGGGATGGATCTCAAAATATCTCAATTTTTATTTATGAATAACCGAACATTAATTGCCTACGCTACTACTAATAATGCTATAAAAGTGCAAAGTTTTATGCACATATTTAATAGCATGTTAGGTTTGAAGATAAATTAAGAGAAGTTTTCTACAATAATCTTATGGAATGTATCACAATCCTTAAAAGGAAGTATTTTAGGAATCATGAATTTCAAAGCCACCACCTATTTTGGGAAATACCTAAGATACTTGCTAAGTAATGGAAGTAGGTTAAAAGCCTCCTACTTTAACTTTCTCATCGAAAAAACCTAAGCAAAGTTAAGGTAAGTGGTTAGAAGGCTTGACATTTAAGTATGGCAAGTAGGCTTATTTTACTAAATTTGTGCTAGAGGCTATTCTTACTTATCATATGTAGGTGACAAGCTTCCTGTTAAGGTTTTGGATAAGCTTACCTTGATGATTTACAATATTATTTGAAATGGTGTTGAAGATAAATGGACAATACATTGGGTTAGTTAGGAACAACTAGTCAAGCCAAAATACGAATGTAGGCTTAGTTTGTATAGACCTTTAAAGATGAAACAAACCTTGTCCCCTTAAGAGATTTTAGGAGCTTAAGCATAAAAGGTTCTCTAGGCTCACTTATTAAAGACCAAGCATGTAGGGTTATACAAGCTATGTTTCCCATTACATCATCATTAACAATAAGCATGTCTTTTATTGGTAAAGACTTGTTGCATAACAAGATTGTTTTCGATCAAGTTGCCTTTGTTATGTTGGGGAATTGAAGGTAAGTGAACTTTTAGTTTGACAAGTAAGTAAGCAATTTTACTCTGAGGCAATTAATTTATGGGCCTTTAGCTCATGATGTTAAGAAATTCATTATAGCTGATTAATGGATTTTCATAGATTCTTAAAATGAGGCCAAACTTAGTTTTACCTTTTCTTCTCTCATCTTTAGTTAGATTGGTTGAATGTGTTGGATGTGTAGAAAGATGATGTTAAGGCCTTCCATTCATCAGTTAGGTAAGAGCAAAGCTTAAGTGACGTATATGCTTTCCTTGGTCAAGACGTATAATCAAATGCAATCACTTTCCAATGGATCTAGAATTTAACTTTTTCCCTAAAGATAAAACTATCCTTATGGAGACAATATTATGATGCCCTCCCCATGCTATAAACTAATAAATAAATAAATAAACTTTTTTTCTTTTATCGCAATTAGTATATGGATGTTATGGGAGATGCATAATAAAAAGTGTTTTTAGGGCTCAAGACATTCCAATCCCCTCCTACTGCGTAAAGCAATCAAAGCAACTACTCATGAGTATTGGGCATGCACTCAAAAGCATAAGCAATTGTATATGATCTAATAAACTTAAGACATCTCCAATTAAAGGAAGTCTGAGCTAATCTATCCATGGACGACTTAATCATTTTTTATGAGAGAGCTTTTATTGGAGGAGTTCTTTATGATACTCATTATGCATGGATACTTAGCTTTGGGAATGCAATAGGAAACATTGATATGGTTGTTGTTGAAATGTGGGGAATTTATTGGGGGTATTCATTTAGCTTTGTGATAGAATATTTTTAAGCTTCAAAATTTGCATTAATGTTAGTATTATTGTCTTATTGCTTATGGACATCACAAACCCCAAATTAAAATATTGTAATGTCATTGCTACATGTAGGGGAATGCTCTCCTAGCTTTAGGCGGTTGGATTTTAAAGTTGTGTCGTTGGAGTTGAATCAGGTAGTTGATGCCTTAGTTGCTAAAATTTGAGAAGTTGATGCAAACAAACTTTTATTAAAGCAACCATTAGCTGAGCACTTTAGTTTTTTGAAATGTGATGTTGTAAATATAAGAAATGTTTGGAAGAAGAAAATGGAATGTATAAATAGAAACTACATAAAGAGGCACTGTGTTCTTAGTAGGCTATAGTTGCCTGAGCTTTGTATTGTTTTGTTTTTGTCGTATGTAACACAATGAAAGCATTTGTACATAAAAATAAAAAAGAAAAGAAAAAAAGACTTTTAGGTTAAAATTTAAGATTGGTCGATTAGGAGTTGAAGCTATGGAAGAAATCATGCTCTAATCTTTTAAGCTACCTATCACTATATTTATATGCTCATAAATAGATATGAAGCAATTGTAATATGGTAAAAGAGATTAAAATCACAAGTGTAAGGCTTCCTCTATATTTTATTCATTTTTTATCTTTCAACTCTCTTAACTCTTTTTGGATAAAATTTTATTTCACTGCAAACCTTGATTTTATATTCAGACAATATTTATGAAAAAACAAAAGATGTTATCTATAACAACGAAAGAAAATAAAACCAAACAGATGGAAGAAAATTAGATAAAAATGAAAAAATGAAAAAAAAAAAAAATGAAAGGTGGAGGGTTGTCTAACTCCCTACCCACAGTCAACGGCGATGATACGTCCTCCCCTTAAATCTAACGGTCAGCTAATCCCACCAACTGTCCTTTGAAGTAGACGAGAAGTTCAAGGTTGTGGTTGTTCCTCGTTTCCTTGTTTCAGACTTCCCCATCTTTTTATTATAAAACCATTCACCAACTTTTTTAGTCCCCTACTCAAACTTCTGGTCGGCCTACTCAAACTTATCACTTCTTCACCAAACCATACCATTCCCTTCTGGTCGTCACTCACTCTCTCTCTCTCTCTCTCTGTCACCAAATCCCCAAAGAAGAAGAGGGTGAGTGAGCAAAAACATCTGGAATCCAACCTTCAAATAATCGCAAACTACTCTTTCTCTCTCTCTCTCCAATTCATTCATTACCAGCAATGGCTTCCACTTCCGCACCCACCATCTCCCAAGCCCTTCTCGCCCGTCCTTCCGCCACCACCAACACCTCTTCTTCCTCCTCCGAACGCCTCTCTCTCTCTTCCAAACTTTCTCTCCCCACTTTCTCCGGCCTCAAGCTCTCTCCTTCCAAGCGTGTCTCCTCCTCCTCCTCCTACCGCCGCCGCTCCCTTGCCGTCTCTTCTAGAGCCATTCGTGCAGCCGCCGTCGAGACTCTCGATGCCACAGCTGAGACATCCCTCGTCGAGAAATCGATCAACACCATCAGGTTCCTGGCTATCGATGCCGTTGAAAAAGCCAATTCAGGACACCCTGGTCTTCCCATGGGATGTGCTCCAATGGGTCATATCCTTTACGACGAGGTCATGAGGTATAACCCTAAGAATCCTTATTGGTTCAATAGGGATCGCTTCGTTTTGTCGGCTGGACATGGGTGTATGTTGCAGTATGCTCTCTTGCATCTTGCTGGTTATGACAGCGTCAAGGTTGGTCAAGTTTGTTATTGTAATTTTAATTTTCGTTGAAGTTTTGGTTTTTGCATGTGGGTTTTGTTGGTTAGCCTTGTTTAACTTTAGTTATAGTGTTTTATATTAATTTCTTGTTAGATTTAAGGTAGATCTATGTGCATATATATACATATGTTTGTGTGTGTGAGAATATATATATATATATATATATATATCTTCATTAAGCATAGTGGCTTATTATCTTACTGAATTATGTTTGTCTTTTGTTAATATATGCAGTTGGACTTGATCATTTCTTACTTTTGACAGTCTATCTAGTTCTAGATTTAGGTTGGTGTTGTATTTTTGTTCAAGCATGCTTTTGGATGATGATTAGATTTCTTTATTGCTTTTCTATAACTAGATAGTGTAAAGTGATTAGTTGGATGATTTTGGGTGTGACCAATATAGCCTGCAGGACGTTGACTTTTATCATTTCATTCTGACTGAGGGATTCTACTGAAAATTATCACCTGAGAATTATAGAGAAATGAAGTAATGTTGATAACTAATTAATTATTCAACTTTGCTTTCATGTTTAATTTGGTTGTGGTCATAATGATCTCATGGTACAAATCCTTTTCCCTTAAGGATAGCTTTTAATATGTTACTTTGATTGTGTTTTGGATTGTTCTTAATAGGAAGAGGATTTGAAGCAATTCCGTCAATGGGGAAGCAAAACCCCTGGACATCCTGAGAACTTTGAGACAACTGGTGTTGAAGTTACAACAGGTGAAAATTAATCGTTTTTGAGATCCTTAGTGTTAATGCATGTTTTACCTTTTCTTTTGTCCTCACTTTGTAAGTTGTTGACATAAACTTGTGACTTATATCTACATCTTGTATAGGTCCTCTTGGACAGGGTATTGCCAATGCTGTTGGTTTGGCTCTTGCTGAGAAGCACTTGGCTGCTAGATTCAACAAGGTGGATGCTGAAATTGTTGACCACTATACGTAAGACAGCTCATCTTAACTTGGGCAGCTTGCCACAGTCTTCAGAAACATTACACCCTATTGAATCTTTTTGTTTTTCTTCCTTTTCTCCAGATATGTTATCCTTGGAGATGGTTGTCAAATGGAAGGTATTGCTAATGAAGCTAGCTCTCTTGCCGCCCACTGGGGTCTTGGGAAATTGATTGCTTTGTATGATGATAACCACATCTCAATTGATGGTGACACGGAGATAGCCTTCACTGAGTGTGTTGATACTCGTTTTGAGGGCCTTGGGTGGCATGTCATCTGGGTGAAAAATGGAAACACAGGATATGATGAAATTCGAGCTGCCATTAAGGAGGCAAAGGCTGTGAAGGACAGACCCACTTTGATCAAGGTTATACATTTATCACATATTCTGATTTGATCTCTTGCTATCTTAATTTTCAATCGTGAAGGTGGAAAATGCTGGAAACTCAATTTCTATCTATTACTAATGATTACAACTGAACTCTTAGCAATCACTGTTACGACAATTGTATCTTTCCATGAACACAGATAACAACCACCATTGGTTACGGCTCACCCAACAAGGCTAATACCTACAGTGTACACGGTAGTGCCCTTGGTGCTAAGGAAGTTGATGCTACCAGGAAGAACCTTGGATGGCCATATGAGCCATTCCATGTTCCTGAGGATGTCAAGAAGTGAGTAAATCATTCTAGAGATTCAATCTTCTTTATCCTTTTCTAATACCAATTCAAGCTTAACCCGTCTCTTTCCAGGCACTGGAGTCGTCATGTCCTCAGTGGTGCTGCTTTTGAATCTGAGTGGAATGCCAAGTTTGCTGAGTATGAGAAGAAGTACCCAGAGGAAGCTGCAGAGCTGAAATTAATTATCAAGGGTGAACTTCCTGCTGGTTGGGAGAAGGCTCTTCCAGTGAGTACATAAATGCAGTTTCTCAATTGTCATTGGTCTTAATTGAGCATTGATGCACACATCAACTACAGTTCTGAACAAATTTTCTTACACAATGAATACCAATTTGAGCAATTACTTCCAAAGTATGTGTAGCATATAAACGCATACACTTTTTATGCTCATCTCCTTTTCCTTTACACTTACTGCAGACATCACTTTGCACATTGTTCAGAATGTACATTTGGAGAAAACCATTTGCATTGTGCATCTTTTTCCAAAGAAGTTTCTTTTTCTTTACTTTTTTTTTTTTCTTTTCCCAATTATCAACACAATATGATATTGTTTTTTGCAACCTGTCAGATGTATACTCCAGAGAGTCCAGCTGATGCTACCAGAAATCTCTCACAGCAAAACCTTAATGCCCTTGCAAAGGTGCTTCCTGGTCTTCTTGGTGGTAGTGCTGATCTTGCATCTTCCAACATGACCTTGCTGAAGATGTTCGGAGATTTCCAAAAGGGAACTCCTGAAGAACGCAATGTAAGATTTGGTGTTAGGGAACATGGTATGGGAGCAATCTGCAATGGTATTGCTCTCCACAGCCCTGGCCTTATCCCATACTGTGCCACTTTCTTCGTTTTCACCGACTACATGAGAGCTGCAATGAGGATCTCTGCATTGTGTGAAGCTGGTGTTATCTATGTTATGACCCATGATTCAATTGGTCTGGGAGAAGATGGGCCTACACATCAGCCAATTGAGCACTTGGCAAGTTTCCGTGCAATGCCTAACATTATGATGCTCCGCCCTGCCGACGGAAATGAAACTGCCGGTGCTTACAAGGTTGCTGTTCTAAACAGGAAAAGACCTTCTATCCTTGCTCTATCTCGGCAAAAGTTGCCCCAGCTTCCTGGAACATCCATTGAAGGAGTTGAGAAGGGAGGATACATTATATCGGACAACTCTTCTGGCAACAAGCCAGATGTTATCTTGATTGGAACTGGTTCCGAGTTGGAAATTGCTGCTAAGGCTGCCGAGGAACTCAGGAAGGAAGGGAAGGCCGTAAGAGTTGTCTCCTTGGTTTCTTGGGAGCTTTTTGATGAGCAATCAGATGCATACAAAGAGAGTGTTTTGCCAGCTGCTGTGACAGCTAGGGTTAGCATTGAAGCTGGATCAACATTTGGGTGGGAGAAAATTGTCGGAAGCAGAGGGAAGGCAATTGGAATTGACCGATTTGGAGCCAGTGCTCCTGCTGGGAGAATATACAAGGAATTTGGTATCACTGCTGAGGCTGTAATTGCTGCCGCTAAGGGACTTTGCTAGGCACCGATTAAATTGGTGCTGAATCTTTTTCCACTTGCCATTTGGGTTTTGGATGTGATGACAGTGAAGAGGTGGTGCGGGGGGTTCCTTTTCACATAGAGGTCTCTTCTTCTGTAATAAAAGAAACGATCAAGATTTTCGTGTGCATGAACTTCCTCATTGGAGCTACATAGATCAGATAGGAGGGAGGGTGTTAGCTTAAGTTGTTCATGAATTTGTAGCTATTGCTGGACTTGTCTTTGATTTTGTAATTTTAAGATTCCTGATAGAGAGGCGGATAGTCCTCCATTTTAAAATTTTATAAAGCACATTTTTCCTTAAAAATGACTATGATGTCTTTTCTATTGGATTTCTTTTTAGTATTTGTTCTTTTCAAGTACTAAACCATGAAAGTCGCATCTTATTCAAGCTTTTGCCCCCTATGGTTGGTGGGGTAGGCATGTGTTAAAAAGAACCTTGTAAAGGTATGATTATTAGGAGGGAAAAATGTTATCAGGTGCTCCATTGGCACTTGTTAACAGTAAAAGGAAGAAATTTCAACATCTTTTCATGCATAAGGACCGAAGGTACAAACCCTTTTAAAGAAAGTAGTATCTGGGATTGCATGCATTTGGATAAAAGGGATATGAGCTGTTCAGTGAAGGCAATGCAATCCCAATTCCCATGCCTCATCCCATAGCAGTGGGATCTACCCTTTCCAGTGATGAGCTAAAAGGCTAACTAAAAATCTTGGCAGTTTCTGGGCAGTGGGTCCACCTCTAGTTGGTGAAAGGGAGATATTGACCTGTTGTTAAGCTTGTGGCTGTTGGAGCTGTTGATCTTTTAGCTTATCCCCTCACTATCTTCTTCCACCAGAAGTTCCACCAAAAGCAACAGGGGTCTGTTTTTTGTCCTATCCGAAACTCCTGAGGTGCATCTTGCACGCTTCAACCTTTTTGCTTGTTACATTCGTGAGCCAAGCATATACAACAAACAAGAATGCAAATTCTCGGAGTGGATCTATCCTGGTAGGATCTCTACAACCGGATGAGCATAATTCATATTAGTCTATCTCAATAGCGGACTTTGGAGTAAAATTAACAAAATTCATGTCTGAAACAGTAACTTATTCCGTATAAAAAATTTCTGAAAACAGTAAAAAGAAAAACGAAAACGAAAAGAAAGTCTACACTAATAGGGCGAACCAAACCCCACCCAGTCAGGCATGATAGATTGAGCTCCGCTGATTTACACGAAGCATATTATAAGGAAATGTCAAGATAGATTATTTAGTTGCTTTAGGTTATGATATTTCCTGTGCTATGGCAAGGTTCAAATCTCATCATCTTTAATAGCACCAAAAAAGAAACATGTAAATGTTCTTCTAAAATTGCCGCCACAAATGGAAGGTCTTTTAGTTGAAAGACAATCAAATTAGTACAATTTTCAATTTCTTTGAAGTATGACGCAAAACCAATCTCTTGCACTTATAGATTATACTAATAGATATGTAACCATGTCTCATATACAAAAGCAAATACAATAGTATAATAAACTTTACAATATAATACAACTATTATATCAAACTATATATATAATTAATGATTCGAGAGAGAACGGGAGAGAGAGAATAATCCATAAACGGTTTGGAAAAATACCTACAAATAATTAAATATATAATACAATCAATGTATTTGTTAATGGACACTAAAAATATGCTTAAGTGCATTCTGTTTGCTTCATCGAAAAGCCATCATTTAACTATAAAGTAATACTTTCTTTTTTTTTTTTTGATAAAAGAAGGAATTATTAATTTGTGTGTTTTGTGCATAAAGTATTATTTGACTGTAAAATATCACTCAATTGTGTTAATATTATTAATTAAATAAAATACATTTGGTTTCAAAAAATCATTATTGGAAATTATCCCTTTTCTTTCTGAATTGTAAACACTATTCCCTTTGTTAATCAAAATAAGTTTAGTTAATCTTACTTTTTCAAAGAATGATTACAATAGATCCAAAGTTTTAACAACTAGCAACTTCTTTATAGAATAATATTGTTCTCTATAAATCACTTATACAATTTGAAGTTGCTTTAAATGAGATGTATTAGCATATCTAATACTCTCGCTTTTTGGAACTTGTTTAATTTAGGGTTTTCGAGAAATGACCTTGATTTTTGTTCAAATTTTATAATGAAACCATAAAAATTAGAGGAAATGACTTTGTAAAATTAATTCTTAAAATTTAAAGTGATAAATTTATTTAATGATGAACCTCATTTTTATTGAAATAGGTTTAATCGTCATAATACAAAAACTTATGCATTTTCCCAACTTAAAAGTTGCAACTCATGCATAATTGATTAAATATATTTGATAAAAACTAGGTAAAAGGTTTTAATTGTGCATAAATTGGACAAATAGAGCTTAAGTGATCAAAACATTGAAAAAGAACTAAGATTCCAATGAAGTGACTTATTTTTGATGTTTTTGTGTATGTTATAGGTGGCATCTAGATGTTAGACTGGTTAACATCTAGATGCCAAGCTTACAAAGGAGCTGGAGCAAAACAAGGTTAGCATCCAAACGTTAGAACCTAGCATCATATGCTATTTAAAAAAATTGACACCAAGGCCATTCTCTGTCCTAACATCCGAATGTTAGGCCACCTAATGTTCGAACGCTAGGTCTGTAAATCCATAGATATATGAACCCTGATTTATAATTTTTTATTGCATCCTTTTGCACTTTTCCTCTCTGCTTTGTGATGAATCCTAACTTAAGGTTTAACATCTTGTATTTAGATTTAGCTTAGTTTTAGACTTTAATAGTGGGTTTCAACTTGGAAATGTATACGAAACACTATTATAGCATGGATTGAAGATTATAACTCCTTTAAGGTCGTTTCTTTCTCATTTCAAAACATATGTTGTGTGGATGTTCTTTCTTTAGTATTTCTATTGTAAAGATTGTGAATGTTTTATGGTTCTTAGATTATCATTTGGCGTTTATGTTGCTTGTTGTTCTAATGTAGTGCATGGGTTATGACTTTTTGGCATTGAGCATATATTTCACAAACTTAAGAATGTTTGTAGATTTAGATTGTACTCTAAAACAAGAATTCTAGTCATTTTTATGCCTATTTAGTTCACATAAGTCCTTAGCATTTTTTTATTTGATTAAGTCTAGCTTTTGCAACCAACTTACAACCCATTTACAACATGAATAAGTAGAATAGTGTAAACAGCAAGCCATTTGGTAATTTAGGAAATCTGTTCTTAATTGTACTCAATTTTGGGTGTTAAAATCCCATGTTTAGTTAGATTAGTTTAGAAGATAGCTTTAGTTAAGTAAAAACCAAATCTTTATCAATTCACTTAGTTGTAAATAGGCTTTACATGTTGAGAGCTACTATACCATTCCTTGTAGATATGACCATGCCTCTTTATACTTTACTATAATCATGAGCTACAATACTTGCTAGTTTAACTCACTTTTAAAGTGATTTTTATAAAATTATGAAATTGTAGTATTATTTTGAAGTGTTTTGAGAATGCAAGTCTATTCACTATAAGGCTAAAGATTGAGATTCAAGCTCCATAACTTAATGAAAATCTAGAAATAGGCTACAAGATTTATGTAGTGACGGGGCCCTAGCCTTATAGCTTATTACTTTGATCTTTGGTCCCATCATCCGAGCTAGACTCAAGGGCCTATAGGGTTTGGCTAAGAGGATTCTCTCTAAGCAACCATACAAGGACAAGTCCATATACTTAGAAGGCTTACTCCTGCATCAACTCCTAACTTGTTATGATCTCCTTGCTCTCATTTGAGTCATATATTGGTTGAGCTGTTTAAGGTAGTACCCGAATCATTGGAGGGCTTGGTAAAAGAGTCTGACTAGAGGTCAAAGGGAATTTTCACATTGTAGTGGTTGTTGTTGTTGCTTATTTAACTAATATAGTAAACTAAGTTGTCATAGTGATGAGTTATGCTAAGTTAAGTAATGGTATTTCAAGGAGTGGTTGTTTTATCATTGACTATTCCATATAGTGGTGCTTTTGAGGATTTAGTAATTAAGAATGTTAAACCCAAGCATATATGGTGCATTAGTGATGCAACTCCATGCCAAAGAAGACAAGGGATAATGAACCTTGTGAATAACTGATAAGCAAAATCAAGACTTGATTGCCATTGCGGTGAATTTGGATGTAATTGTGCAAAAGCTAATTGATACCCGACCTATTGATGCCCTTCTTGTCAACAATTGAGTTGTTCCTAATAAATGAGAAATGCATGAAATTGGAGTTTGTGCCCATAATGTTCAAAAGTAAAAAATGCATCCTAATAGAAATGAACAAGCTAGAAAATTTGATGGACGAACTTAGAAAAGGATTGAGCTCAACGAAGTGGCTAAAGAGGATGAAGAAGAGTAAGATGACAATTTTTATGAATTTAAAGATAGAAGAGCTAAGCTCTAAGAGACATGGATAACATTAATGCATAGATACTAACTTCTTTGGAAGTGAAAGTGCCAACGAGTATCTTGACTAAGAAGAGAAGGTTGAGAAGATATTTGATTGCTGTAAGTATGAGTAATTTTTAAAGGTGTGTTTAGCTACCCTATAATATTTAAGCTAGGCAACAATGTGGTGGAGAAATTTGCAAGCTACTCGGAAAGAGATGGTAGAAATAAAGTCTGAACTTAGGCTAAGATAAAGAAAGTGATGCAAGGAAGATAAGTAAGGTGGATGAAGTTGATGGAGTTTCGACCCTTGTTGATATGATACACCAAGGAGAGATAACGTTGGTTGTATCTTGAGAATGGGTCCAGATTCATAGAAAGCTCAAAATTGAAGATGGAATGCATGAGTATAAGCAAAACCTACAATTAGCTCCTAAGATATGATGCATTAAGGAACCACTGAGAACTCATGAATCAACTCGATATGATGCACGAGTTAATTCAATGAGGGTACTCACTATCTAACCTTGCTTAAAGGATAAAATAAGAGTGAGCTAAGAAAGTAAACAAAGGAATGTTCAGAAGTAAAAGAATGTAGTATATTCAGTAATTGTCAAAAGAAGCTCCTTGCAGCTATAGAATATGAGGGTATTTATATCGGAAAATCTAGGGCAAACATACTAAATATGGAAAGACAAAAAGGGTAATGTCTAAAACTAGTAATGTACAAGGAATGTTGAAGGGCATAAGTGAAAAATCAAGAAAATATTTGATTTGTGCAGTAGATTCCATCAGGTAGGTTTTCGGACATGTGGCTAGCAACTAGAGACGAGTTTTTAGTGGAAACAACCAAAAGAGTACAATCAACTTAATTGTTGTTGAGTTGAGCTATAGATTCTTCTAGGGTGATTTTAGCTTAGATGTATTCTAGGCAACTTAGGAGAAGGTGGGCTAAACTATTAGGTGATAGAGCTAAGTTGTTTGAGTGCCCCTTAAGTTGACATTTAGAGACAATTGATGAGTTTGGGGGGGCTTTACTCAGAAATTATAGTAGGCCAGTGGATAGAAACAGCTTAGATTCCTTAAGTATAGGTCAGAAAAGGAGGATGTGCCTTATTAAGCCTTCAAGTCCTTATGCTTAAGCTTAGGTCAAGGGTCTGGTAGCTTGATTTCTATCATCCCCTCTAGGCTAATTGTGATTTAGGATCAAATTCAACTAGTCCTTGCTCTATTCTTCTTCTTCTGGTCAATCGAGGTTGAAGTCGGCAATATTAAACATGTCCAACATTCCAAAGTCTTTGGGGAGCTCCACTTGATAGGCATTATTGTAGATCTTTTTGAGTATCTTAAATGGTCTTTCAACTTGGGTAGATAACTTATTCTTCCTTCTCTAAGGAACTTGTCCTTGCTTAAGTACAACCATATATGATCACCAGGCTAAAAGTACTTAATCTTCTTTCCTTTTCCTTTCTCATTTAGCTTTCTGGCAGCTTAATCAATGTGCTAAGCAACTTTCTAGTAGATTTGTTGGAAAGACTAAGCTTTGGTTCTTACTTCTGGGTTTTCTTAGTCAAGTAATGGTATTGGGGTGTGATCAAGGGGTAGTTTGGGGTTGAAGGTGTAAATGACCTCAAATGGTGCATGCTTAGTAGTGCCATGCATTATCTTATTATAAGCAAATTTTACTACAAGCAGGCATATATCCTAATTGGCTAAGTTCTTTCCCACTATAACTCAAAGCAATGAACCTAAGATGAGTTTGATGACCTTTATTTGACCATCAATTTGGGGCTAGCAAGAAGTGCTAAAAGTAGCTTGGTTCCCATATGACACCATAGAGTTCTCTAGAAATGACTTACGAATTTTGGGTCTCGATTTGACACCATGCTCCTCGGCACTTCATGAAAGCAAACAATTTCCTACAAAAACAAAGAAGTAATAGCTAAAGCATCATTAGTTCTGGAATAGTGCATGAAGTATGCCATCTTACTAAATCTATCCTCAATAAACATCATGGAATCTTTACTTCGAGCAATATAGAATAATCTAAGGACAAAATCCATGCTCAAATCTGCCTATGGTTTGGTGGAGGCTAGTAGAGGTATAACTCTCCCTTGCTTAGCTTTGCTCTTTGCTCTCTTATAGATAGCACAACTCTTCATAATATGGAGTACATCACGCCTCAGCTTTGGCTAAAAGAACCTTGCATTTAGTAGTTGATAGGTCCTCTTCTCTCTAAAGTGTCTAGAAAGTCCACCAAAATGAGCTTCTTTTACTAGCAACTCCCTCAAAGAACAGGTTAGTACATACAACTTACCATTGTCCTTCCTTCCTCATAGCATCCAAATATAAGACCAAAATGGGAGTCTTAAGGATATTGTTCCTTGATGCTTGCAAACCTTAACAACTTGGTTTGCAGTTCTATAAGAAGAAGGTATCTTCTTGACAAGGTGTTGGTAACCAAATTAGTTTTGCCTTGTTTATATTTGATTACAAAATTAAATCCTTTTAGAAATTCAACCCATTGGGCTTATCTCTTTCAAAGTTTGGTTTGGCTTCAAAGATATCTCAAGGACTTATGGTCAATGTAAATGACAAACTCCTTTGGCAAAAGGTAATGTTGCCACACTTAAAGAGCTCAGATTAGTGTAAAGAGTTCTTTGTCATGTATAGAATAATTTAATTGCGGTCCTCTTAACTTCTCACTATTGTATACAATAGGTTAGCTTTCTTGCATAAGCACAACTCCTATACCAACACCTGATGCATCACATTCAAGCTGAAATATCTTGTCAAAGTTAGGTAAGGCTAATACAGGTGTAGTAGTCAAATTATCCTTCACCTTGGCAAAACTTCTTTCTCCCTTCTCTCTCCATCTAAATTCTATGTTCTTCTTTGTTAGCTTGGTAAGAGGTGCAACAATGGTATTGAATCCTTTAATAAAGCGATTGTAAAAGGATGCTAAACCACAAAAGCTTCTCACCTCGGCACAAGTGGTTAGGGACGACTAATCGACAATAACTCGAATCTTCTCATCATCATCTCACAGGCCTCCTCTACTTATAACATAGCTAAGGAAGATCACTTCTTCTTGATAGAAACAACATTTCCTCAAGTTCCTAAAGAGTCTTTCAGCTCGGAGTATATCAAATATGACTTGGAGATGGTTATCATGACTTGACAAGTTGACACTGTACATAAGGATGTCATCAAAGTAGACTATAACACATCATCCGATCAAATTTCTCAAAACATGATTCATCAATCGTATGAAAGTGCTTAGGGCATTGGATAATTCAAAAGGCATCACCATCTACTAATATAAACTATGTCAAGTTTTGAAGGCAGTTTTCCACTCATCCCCTTGCCTCATATGAATCTGGTGGTAACTTAACTTCAGGTCGATCTTGTTGAAAACTTTACACCACTTAATTCATCTAGCCTCGGAATGGGGTACCTATACTTGATTGTAATTTTGTTAATAGCTCTGCTATTTACATACATATGCTAAGTTCCATCCTTCTTCAGTATGAATAACATAGGCACAGCACAAAGGCTAGAGACTCTCTCACATATCCTTTTTCCAACAATTCATTTACTTACCTTTGGAGCTTGGGTTTCATCTTATAAGTAAGCTTGTTTAGCAAGGCAACATTAGGTATTAAGTCAATATAGTGTTCAATTCCTCGGAGAGAGGGAAATCCTTTAGGTAGCTGCTCGGAAAATAGGTCAACATATTCATCCAACAATTCTCAAACCTCCTTAGGTAGCATAGCTTGCTCCTTCAATTCTAGTAATCTTCTAATCAACACGAAAGTTGGCACATCAGATTTAATGGCCTTAAAGAGCTCGAAATAACTCAGAATCAATGCCCTCTTTGGTCCTTAGGCTAGCTTTGCCTGTAGTTTACTCACTTGGCTTGGTGTCATAGGGTTTAAGGTAACCTTCTTCCCATCCTTCTTGAAAGTGTATGTATTCCTAAACCCATCATGAATAACTTGTTGGTCGAACAATGAAGTATGATGTAATAACACGTGTATGTACATGGGCAATATAGCATAAAGAATCTCATAAGAATAGTTCTTAATTGAGACTAGTAGAATACTTGTTGAATGATATGTAGCATTCCCTTTTCATTTAACCAATGCAACTTATAAGATCTTAGATGTAATAATCTGGTGAGATTCAAAGTACGGCTTTAACTTTTTTATCGAGAAAACCACAGCCAAAACAATTTTTTCTATCTTTGTGTACCAAAGCTCTAGCCCTTGTAGAACATGACCTACGTAATAAACAGGTTGATGCTCTTTGCTGTCAATTTAGACCAGTATGGAGGAAAGTGCTTGGCAACTGACTAATAGATATAAGTATAAATTTTCTCCTGTAATGGGTGTCGAGAGTAGTAGGGGTGATGCAAGAAATTCCTTGAGCTCGTTGAAAGCTCTTTCGCAATCTTCAGTCTAATTGAATTCCTTTAGATTCTTCAAAATTTTAAAGAATTCTATGTACCTATCTACACTTCTTGACATGAATCTATTGAGGGTGGCAATTCATTCGGTAAGTTCCTATACCTCTTTGACCATGCGAGGTGATTTCATATTCCTTATAACTTTAATCTTTCTCAAATTAGCCTCGATGTCACGTCTTGTGACCATATATTCGAGAAATTTCCTCGATGTTACGCTAAAGACACACTTCTGTGGGTTGAGTTTTATGCAATATCTTCACAATGTGGCAAACGTCTCCTCCAGATCTACGAGATGCTGATCTTCTTTCATGCTCTTCACAATCATATCATCCACATATACTTCAACATTCCTATGGATTTGAGATTTGAACATTTTCGTTACTAATATTTGGTATATGACACCAACATTCTCAAGCCCAAAGGGCATCACCGTATGATAGTACGTTCCAAAATTGGTAATGAAAGATGTGTAGACTTCATCTGCCTTATCCATCTAAATTTAATTATAACCAGAGAAAGCATCCATAAAAGAAAGCAATGCATGTCCTACGGTTGCATCTACCATTTGATTTATTTTTGGCAGCGGGAAACAATCCTTAAGACAAGCCTTATTAAGATCCAAGAAGTCTATACACATTCGCCACTTATTGTTAGACTTCTTAACTAGTACACAATTTTCTAACCAAGTCGGATAAGGCTCTTCTCGGATGAATCCTACCTTCAATAATTTTTGGACCTCTTCTTCTATTGCCGATTGTCTTTCTGGTGCAAAATGTCCCTTTTTTTGTTGGACTACCTTTACATTCAGGTCAATTTGGAGCTTATGTACCGTAATGTCTCTCGGAATACCCAGCATGTTTGATGGTGACCTGGTTACTTGGACGGGTTGATTATTGAAAACATAGAGGTCATACTTGTAAGACCACAATTGTGCTTTGATCTTTGGCCTCATTTGATTGAAGGCATGCTGAAAAATAATATCAGCCGAACTTCCCGTATCGACAAGAATTTTCTTGACTTCAAAGTTGGTGACTCTTGCATTGATGACAAATGCATCATTGTACGGCCTCTGTATGCCTTCAAAATCCTCTTCCTCGAAAGATATTGTATTATCAATCCTAACCTTCTTTCCGTGAATGTTGCAAACGTAATTCCTAGCATTAATCAAGTTCTAAGAACTCAATTGGCCCGTATTAAGGCCGCTGACAATTATATTAATTACTCCATTGGGTACTTTGTTGGGATTAACATCCCTTGCATCTCTTATGGCCAATGCTGGCCAAGTGTCATCCTTGTGTTCCTCTCTTCTTCTCTAAGACGGTCTTTTGATTCTTTCAACATCATGCACTAGAAATTTTCATAGGTACCTGCGTTGTATTGCATCTTCAATTGCATTTTTGAGTTGAATGCACTCATCCATATTGTAACTCTTGTCATGATGGAAGTCGCAGTACTTGTTCGAATTTCTTCTTGAGGGTTTCTCTCACATTCTTTCCAGCCATTGGAGGACACCTCTCTCCTTACAACCCTCTATCAAAATATCTAAAATTGGACAGTTGACAAGCGTATGGGATGAGAATGTTGGGATCCTCAGTCTCATCCTCTCGGCGTCTGAACTGTTGTCGTTGTCCATGCCAAGTCTATCCTTGGCATTTTTCCGTTTATCTTCCTTTCCATCTCCTCTGCTTTGATTATCCTCTCGTCGTGCCTTTATGTTGTCTTCCTGTCAAATGTATGAGGTGGCTTTAGCCTTAAACTCAGTGAAAGTTTTTTGCTTGTTCTTTGTGAAAGACTTGAAAAAGTCTCCATGAGGCTTGACTCCGTCGATTATGGCATTGAGGGCCACACTCATATCCAGTTTTTGGATTTGGACCATCTCAACCATAAATTTGGCCAAATAATCCCTGATTGACTCATCGGACCTTTATTTGATTGTGTTTAAGATTGAAGAATTTATAACAAGAAGTTTACTAGCAAGGAAGTGTTGAAGAAATACTTCTGCTAATTCATCAAAACATGAAACGGTATTTGGCTTCAGGTGCTTGAACCATGTGCTGGTTGCATTCCTCAAGGTTGAGGGAAACGCTTAACAAGCTACCATGTTACTTAAACCATGCAACTTGGCTAGTGTTCGTTAGTACTCCAAGTGGTCTTTTGGGTCCTTTATCCCATCATATGTTTTGAATTGTGGCAGCTTGATATGCCAAGGTATTACTTCTTCCAAGATCTTTAGGACAAAAGGACTTTTCTTGATTTGGAACTGTATGGTCGTTTAAACGGAGGTGTTGACATGTGAGGGTCCCACATGATGCATGTGCTGTGGTTGCTTGCCCTTATCAATCCTTTTGAAAGCAGGAGCTGTAGGTCATGCTGGAACCTCAGCTTGTTTTTTTGGCAATTCAGGTAAATAAATGGAATCATCAGTAGTATTGGCATCATCATTGCCATGCTCTTTTTCTTGATTCGGGTGAAAACTTCTATGGAGCAAGTCAAGGATTTATTCATTTTTTTTAACTTGGAATTTTGCTTTAGCTAAATCGAGGCAAAGTTGCTCAAGTTGAGCCAATCGTTGTTCATCAGCATACCGACTCCCTCCTTCAGGGTGTTGGGAGGAAGTACCAGCACCTGCACTTCGTGTCATCCTAGTTCTAGCCATATGGTCGTGTTTAGGGAAAAAACAGATGGCACCAAATGTTGTTGGTGAATTTTGAGGTGAGGAAATAATCCTATAAAAGAGAGTAAAATACTTTGTACTTGGGCTAGTTCGGTGCTTAAGTTAGAATGGTGATTTTATATAGTAAGTATGTGAATAAGAAATGGCTAGAGACCCCTTACAGAGTTTCTTTTCTATATTTATGGACGGCTGTTGTGTTTAAGGGAGTTGTCGAGGTAACTATTAAGACACGTAGAGCTCTCTTAACTTGACATCTCCCTTAATATGTAAGGATAGCAAGCGGTTATAAAATATAACCGCGCTTATAATAACTAATCACACCATAGATTTGAATTCAAACTAGGAGCATTTCTTATATACGGCATAAGTGCTGTGTATCTTCTACAGAGGGTGAATGCTAAGAGAGTCGATTATTTGCCATCTCGACCGATAAAAGGACGAGTGTAAGTTGAGTGAAACCTAACTATCAACAAGCCTAAGGCTAAAACCATCTCCAGATTCATTTTTCACCTAAAATATGACATAGGCCATGTTGTAGATGTCATGACCCTAACAGGGGCCTAGTAGGATTGCCTAAAATTTTCACATCATGTGTGCACCTATGATTTGAAAATCATCTTGCAAGTCAGAGATTGCAAGATTCTAAATAATTAGTCACTAAAGTTTTTATTTATTTAACTTACGACCACATATATGTGACTATAGATATCCGACAAGCCATAGTCCAACAGAACCGCAGAGAATCGGTATCCCTTACCAAATAATAAGATTGGGTAGTAAAGTTCTAAAACTCAAACTTACTAAAATCACAAAATTTAAATATAGTATTAATAACTTTATACAAATGAATCATATAGTCTGTTCTTAGAGTCTAACTTCTATGCATCTCAACGTTGGCACTCAACCCTCAGTTCTTAACCCATGCCTGATCATCTAGCAACCTACAAAAGAAAACTATTGGGGAGTAAGCTACAGAAGCTTAGTGAGTTAACCCTCGTACTATACCAACAAACAAGTTATCAAACAGTTTATTAACAAACATATGAATGCATGAACAAGCAGTATACCAAACAATATATNCATAATATACCGTATACTATAATACTTATACCTTATATTATATGTATATTTATGTGTCTCATATTATTACTTATGGAAGTATGTTAATATATGTATATATGTACTATACTCTACGATTATATATGTATATATATACTAAAGTAATTATACAAGAATACCCACATATATATAATTTCGGTATAAAACATACATATATACTATAGTATAATATACATAATACTCATTATATGTATTCCGACAAATATATATAACACGTCTACTCATGTATAATATACCTATGTACATACATGTATACATATCTAATCTTATACATACATACACTACTTAATTTATGTATTAGTGTACATATACAATATTATATTTACAAGAAAATACTCTACAAATACTATCTTTATACATATGTATACTATATATAATATACATCTACATAAAAATAAATATTTACCTTTTTCTTTTAATTATTTCCTTCTTCTTTTTCTTCTTTCTTTCTCTTTTTCTCTCCTCACGGTTTGGTTTGTGCAGATTTTTTTTCCAGATTTTGTTGTTTTGTTTCGTCTTTCTTTTTTTTTTTTCAGCTTTATCTATATATACATATATATTTTGTTCACATGACGGGTAGCTTAAAATTTAAGCTAAGAGTTACACATGGCAATTTTTATTTCCTCACGTATGGTTGCTTTTTGCTACTTTGTTTGCTAAAATTGTTTACGTTTTTGTGCAGGAGAGTAATATTGAAGTGGAAATGGGAGAAGAAAAAGAGATAAATTAGAAATAGATGAGAAGGAAAATGAAAATTATTAACAAATATATGTAATTTTTCGAATTATATAAATTAATACGATTCTCCTCGTAAATTAATTTTCAAATTTTTGTGAAATTTTATCAATTTAACTAGTACCTGTTATAATTATAATTTTTACAAGTTATAATTATAATTTATGGTAATTTCATTACAATTTCGTACAAATAGGCGATTTAGTCGAAAATTACATTCGACTATAATTTTATTGTTATTGTGTAATATTTAACTATTTTATAGGTTTACGTTTATGATTTTAGGGTCTTGAGCAATTTTTAGTTCAATTTCAATTAATGATGCCAAAACTAATTTTAGGGTTTTAGTAGGCGATTTAGAGTTTCGATAAATTCCTAAAGTTTTTACTATTTATAATATATTTAGATTTATGATTTATTAAATTGTTATTTTACTCGGCTTTGATAACTCTTCAAATCATCTATAGTTTTAGGGTTCAATCCTTCTCTTAAATAGCTAAATTTGCGGGGTTTACAGTGGAAGTCCAGCACATTGACTCCATAGACGAGGCAATTAGGGTTATACAATGAGTACAATGGAAATGACACACTTTGTTGAGCCGAGCTTTAGTAGGTTGACTTGCACCATAAGGCCAACTTACTTATGGCTGATTTGAGGAGGTTAGAGAAGTAGACCAACATAGTCTAAGCAACGATCAACTTGAAGATGGCTAAGGGAAGGCTAAGATGAATGAGCCTTAGTAGATAAGAGACGAGCTCGAGTTGCAAGACTAAAGAGATAAAGTGCTTTAAATGTCTCGTTTTTGGGCAGTGGCCAATCAATATCTAAATTGAGACGTCATAACCATTAAAGGAGAAAGGCCTTAATTTCAAGTAGAGAGTGCAAGTGAAGGGGGAGAGAATGAAGAGGTTGAACAATTGCTGGAAGATTATCAAGATGACCTCGATGCTATCGTCTAACCTAAACAAGGTTAGTCCTTAGGCATGGAAGTTTAGCAAGTTCTTAGTTTGACTATATTTGATGAGAATTGGTAGAGAGAGAACCTCTTTTACACCAACTACCGAGTTAAGGATAACTTGTGTGCCTTGATCATTAATGGAGGCAACTATACTATTGCTATAACCCAATGCTTAGTTGACACCCTAAAGCTACCAACAACTTTATACCTTGACCTTACGAGATTCACTAGTACATAGGAAAGGCGACTTGCAAATTTTAAAGCAAGTGTTTGTGACAATCTCAATAGGGGAAAGATACAAAGATGAAGTGACTTGTGACATTCTTCCAATGTGTGCATCACACATCCTCTTAGGTTGACCTTAGCTCTTTGATTTATGGGTGATAAATGATGGGTATAAGAACACTTATATGTTCCACAAGGATGGAAAAGAGATCATGCTATCCTTTATAAGCCTCAAGGAAGCTTAAGATACCCAAGCCTAAATTTCTTAAGCTATTAAGAGGAAGTCTTTAGCACTTTCTTGAGTTGAACTAGCTGAAGCAACCAGGTTAGATAAACCCTTGCTTCCATTAATTCAAAGGTTGTTGAAGGTGTCAACATCCTTGCCTAATGATGTACAGAAGCTCCTTATGGAGTATAAGGATCTGTTTCTGGTAAGTTGCTGAAGGGACTACCTTACATAAGGGGAATTGAGCATTGCATTCCCTTCTAACTAGGAGCCCCCTTACTAAACCAACCAACCTATAAGCTTAACCTCAAGTAAGCTACCAAGCTTAAGTATGTCTAAGAGAGCATAAGGCCTGTACTGTGTTTGCCCTATTAGTTGTAGAGAAGGATGGATTATGGCATATGTGCATAAATAGTTGAGCTACAAATAAAATCAACATTAAGTACTAGTATCCCATAGCCCAGTTGAGTGACATGCTTGATGAACTTCATGTTTCATGGATCTTTTCAAAGATTGACCTAAAGAGTAGCTATCACTAGATTCACATAAGGTTTAGTGATGAATGAAACATTCAAAACTAAGAATGACCTATACAAGTGGTTGGTCATGCCATTCGACTTAATGATGCACCAAGTACTTTTATGAGGTTCATGAACCATGTTCATAAGACACAGATTAGCAAGTGTATGGTAGTCTATTTTGATGACATCTTAGTGTATAGTATCGAACTGCTTTCCCATGTTGAGTACTTAATAGCTATGTTTAATATCCTTGGAGCTAAGTAATTATACAATTTGAAGAAGTATACATTCTTCTAGAAGGAAGTGGTGTTCCTTTGTTATGTTGCATCTAATGGTAGAATTCGAATTGATGAGGAAAAGGTGCAAGCTATTCTTGAAAGGCCAACCTTAACCTATGTTGTTAATGTGAGAAGTTTCCATGGTTTAACTTTGTTCATAGGTGATTCATTGGCAATTTCAGTACCATTGCAGCACCATTAATCGAGTCAACAAAGAACTTAGAATTCAAGTGGATGGAGAAAACTCAGCAATGTTTTAAAGCAATTAAGACTAAGTTGACCTCAACCCCTATGCTAACATTGCCTAACTTCAACAAGGTGTTCAAACTTAAGTGTGATTCATCTAGTGTAAGCATTGGAGCCATCTTGATGAAAGAACAATAACTTGTCACCCACATTAGTGAGAAGCTCAATAAAGATGACTCGAATTATTTACTTATGATAAGGAGTTATACTCCCTTGTTAGATCTCTTTAAGTTTGGCAACACCACCTCCTATTGAGTTTATTATTTACATGGACCATGAGTCCTTTAAGTACTTTCGAGGTCAATAAAAATTATCCTAATGACATCCCAAGTAGGTTGAGTTCTTTAAAGCTTTATTTTGTACAATTAAGTATAAGAAGGGCATTTCAAATGGTACATCAAATGCCCTATTACATTGTCATGTACTTATCATAACCCTATAAGTTATGATACTTGGATTTGAAATACTTCTTGAGTAGTATGAGCAAGATGTCTACTTGGGGTATGTTGTAACTAGTGGAATCAGTTCAAGAAGGCTAGTTGTACAATCTAAAGAGCTTGGCTAGAGTGTTATTGGTCCAAAAGCCTATGTTGAGGGCTTAGCTGGACAATTTAGAGAAAAGAGGATGCGTGAACTGTTGAAAGAGCATTTCTGTTGGTTAGGAATGATGAATGATGTCCACAAAGTACAAGAGAGGTGTGAGGTGTATAAGTAAGCTAAAGGAAGGAAGGAGCCTTATGGAGAGTACACACCCCTACTGTTAACCTCGCGAATCTAGCTTTCTAAGTATAAAATCAAACACTTAAACTTTAGATGATTTCCTAAAGTCAATAGAGCTAGTGAGATTTAAAACCGATTAAAATCTCAATTCAAAACCTAAAGTGAATATGAAAAACCTTAAATTATCAATTGAACCTCTAATCGTAGATGAAGATCCTAAAACCTTAAGTGTATGTAACTATAAAAGTTAACTTCGAACCTCATCAAAACCTTAAGATAACAATCGAAGACTTAATTGCATACAAATATATTAATCCCTAAATGTGTAAAAACATTAGAGATTGTGTCCTAAAGTAATAAAAACCCTAAAAATATAACTTTAAGGATATAAAAGCACTAATTTACCACAATTTACCCTAAAACCTTAAGCGATAATATATCCTCCATATATTGCCATTTCATTAATAAATGACTAAAGATAACTTTCAATCATGTATAAATATTTAGAATACTTAAATGATCCCTTAAAACTAAAATATTGTATTCTAGATCGCATTCATCTTCTAAGTATATAACTAGGATGGTATTACATAGAGTTAGGGGTATAGTTGAAGCTTAGGTTAAATGTAGTGAACCTTAACACCCTAATTGGTACTTTTCATACTAGTTATACTAAGTAGCTTACCAAATGATGTATATAAGATATAAATCCCTAAAGTAAGATCTCGTCATTTATTTTTACTAATCAATTCACCAAATGCCTTATTTCCTTTCATTTCCTTAATTTTTCTCATAATTTTCCTTAATTACTACATTATGTATGGAAAATTGACTAAGTCAACACATGTTGACTAAAGTCAAAAGGTTGACTAAGTTAACACATGTTAACTAAAGTCAATATTTAGAAAAGTCAACAAAAATGTCCCTTTCATTTGAAAAAAATATCTTCCTTCTCATGATTTTTCTTTTCTTTTGGCTTTTCCCTTCTTTTTCTTTGTTTTTCCGTCCACTTCTTTCTCTTTTCTAGACCCCACTTGTTTGTCTTTTCAAAACAAAGAACACAATTCCTTTCTTCTTCCCCTTTCCAACCGTATCTTCCCTTCCCCTTTCACTCTTCTTTTCTTTTCAACTTTTCATCCATTTTCAAGAGCAAAATTAACGTATGTACTTATGATACTATGTCTTGCTTCATCTTCTTTACTAGTTAGAAGAAGAGTTAGGTTAGGTTAAGTAGTTATGTGTTGTGTATATATATGTTGATTTAGGCTTAAAGTTTCAATTTTTACATATAGAAGTGTAGAATTCTTTAGGCAATGGAAGAAGATGCATGTGTACATGTTTTTAAGTATGTGTACATAAGCATATGCTAGAGATATACATGTATAAATTCCTTTGTACATAAGTATTCATTATGTACATAACCTAAATTAAGACATCTACTAACTATACATACATATACCATATTAAATATACCCTTAAAGTACAAAAAGATGAAATTTGAGAAGCTTTCTTAAGGGGGTAGATAAGTCATACGAAAATACATATGTCACCGTATGCATATATGGGTATGTGTATTAGTATATGTTAAAGTACACATGTATAAGTACTTATAAGTACACAAGTATACATATTAGTATATTAGAAGTATAGGTATGTATATCACATATGTATAAAGTGTAAAAACATATAAGGATAATAATAGACTAATGATGTAAGCAATGATGTAATCAAAGGATTACATAAGCCATGACATCATCAAGTGATTACATAAGTGATGATATAAGCATAGGTTTATAAAAGAAGAAATAATAAGATTACATAAGCATATAACATAGGTATATACATGTACTTAGAAGCCGAAAATCTCTTAAATCCTAAGACACTTCCTAAATTAAATGAAACTTAATTAAGTACATAAATTAGTAATACTAATGTAAAATTTCTTAAGTTTAACAATCAAATAGCTAATTCAATCATTAAGTCCTAAACTAGGATATAAACATTAGCAACAAGAATAA
Source organism: Lumnitzera littorea (assembly GCA_024138015.1). NCBI lineage: Eukaryota > Viridiplantae > Streptophyta > Magnoliopsida > Myrtales > Combretaceae > Lumnitzera > Lumnitzera littorea. Next base: position 60,589,439 of record JAMXBB010000008.1, read on the forward strand.
TTAAACTTCAATAAGATAAAATTTCAATAAATTTAGCCCATATCGTAAAACGCAGGTCTTAATGTCCAAAATAGACATCATCGTGTGAATGTACATCCGAAAACGATGAAAAACGACTATAAGTTCTCAAATATCAGAATTAGAATGAAAATGTTACAAAATACATAAAAGAAGTCTCATAACTTACAAATATAAGAAAATAGTTACTATTAACCCTATTGAGTGTGATAAACCCTATACACATTATACTTGGGTTATATTGGGGGAAATTAGATAAACCACAATAGACTTTTAGTTAATTAAGGAGTCTGATTTCTCAGAATACTTATAAGTTTTACTATTTTGATTTAGGCATTCAATATCGAGTTCTGGAAACCCCAAAGGCTTAGAGAATGAGCAATAATCTAGGTGAGGGAGTTCTAATGACTTGCTACTTGCTTGTGCATGTTACTTGTATACTGCTTGTGGTTGCTTGTATGTTTGAATGACTATTCTGCTTGTATGTCATCATCTATGTGATCATTTTTTTTAAATTGATAAATATAAATATCTGACCCAAATAACTAATTCTATTCGTCGCATGTCTATGACTTAATAAATGTATGGATGGAGAGTGCTAGCTTTGCAAAATGTTGAAAAGGGTATTTTTGGAAAAAGTTTTCTTAATCTTAAACATATTTTGTATGATTTTGATAAGGGTCGCAGTGCCAGAAATGATATTATTGTTAAGGCAAAGTTAGCATAGGTTCTCCACTTGATAGCGAGAGGACTCGCTTTACTATGCTTGTAAGGCCTTGGTTAATTTTGGTTGTAAGAGGACTCGCATGTTTGTGTCCGAGGAGCCTTGGAGGATGGATAGTCCTAGTTTGGAATCTCCCTATTTGGATTGAAACTCTTTTCTCGACTAAGGTAATAGTCAAGTGTTGCCTAGAGGGGTGGTGCCCCTAGGTAGCCACATGTAGGTAAGTTGAGGTACCCTGTGTAGGTAAGTACAGGGGATAATCGAAGTATAGACGACGTAATTCTATACCTTCCATAGTTCCGGACTCCTATGGATGTGTTGCTTGCATTCATCACGTATGCATTCATGTTGTATGTAGATAACTTGCCTATATATGTGATAATAATGTGTGAAAACTTGCTTGACCGGTAGTGGTGAGGAACGAACTTACTGAGCCGTTATATGCTCACTCTCTCATAGTATCTTTTGTAGGTTTACTTATGATGGGATTGAGATAAGTCTCGAGTGCTGAGTGTGAGATGAAGATATATACATTAGTGTTAGAATTAGTTGAGATCTTTATAGGTCATGCATAAACATTCTTTGTAGAAAATATTCACATGTTAAAATTTAATATAATTTAATTTTTCCTACAGTTTTATAATGTTGGTATATCCTGTCTTATTATTTAGTAGGGGATATTGATTCTCTACGGTTTTTAGGAACTGTGGGATATCGGACACCTATAGTTATTTATATTTGTATTCTACAGTAAATTAATTACTTAAAAATCAGTAACCTTAGTGATTAATCATTTAGAGTCTTGCAATCTCTAACTTGTAAGATGGTTTTCATATCATGGGTGCACACATGTTATGGAAATTTTAGGTAATCCTACTAGGCTCCCTTTAGGGTCCTGACACCTACCCATACTTGACTAACCCTGGACCAACTGGAGTATAATCTTCATACTCAAGCTACCCATAACAGATTGAAAACATGACTTGATCATGGTAGTAGCCAATTAGTTGAGCAAGATGGGCTACTTCATCCTAGTCTACAAATTTGGCAATGCTTTATCTGCTACTAACCTCTTGTTGTAGGAAATTATGCACCTACATGGAGTTCCCTAAATTATAGTGTTAGATCAAGATTCAAAGTTTTATAGACACTATATTGGAAGCTTGGCACCAAGTTGATTTCAACACTCTTTATCACCCTTAGATCAACATCCAAACTAAGCAGCACATTAGGATCCTTACAATAAGCTACTATAGGCAAGAATTTAGGCAATTGGGACTAACGCTTTCCAGTTATTTAATTAACTTACAATTACTTTACCCACAATTGGACAATCAGATTGCCCTTTGAGGTTATTTATAGGGTCACCCTAAGCTTACACCTAAACATGGTTATTAAGCCGGCCTACCTAAGAAGATAGATTGCAAGGAGTAGAATAGGTCGAGGAGCTTTAGAAGCTACACAAGAAGGTTGCCATGTCGCTAGCCAAGACAATTGCGAGACAAAAAGAGCTAGATAACATAGAATAAAAGGTTATTGTCTATAATCCTAGAGACTTAGCCTAAGTCCATTTAAGCAAAGAAAGGCTCATGAGTAAAAGAATTGGAAAAAGTCTCACCTTGAGCTAATGAACCCTTTAAAGTTCTCTAAGGATCAATGATAATGCTTATGAGTTTGAGCTACTAGATGAGTTTGGAGTATCATGGACCTTTAACGTCATCTACCTAATGCCCTATGTGCTAGAAGATGCAAATGATCATCTTAATTTATGGGAAAGTCTTCAATACCTCTAGGGAGATGATGGAGTTTCAACCTTAGGTCCCCTAACTCGGGCTCAACTTTAAGGCCTAACAAGGCTAACTAAGTGAATGTTATCTTAACAGCTAATTGCAAATGAGTCCTAGTACTAGGTTAGGCCATTTCTTCACTCTTTCCTAGCTTACCTTAGCCTTTACATACTTGTCTAAGCTCCAAAGCTCTTCTCAAAATTTCGTACTAACCTCTCTCTTAATAGCTCAACAAGTCTAGCTTGCAACTTGGACCCTGCCTTAGTACCTCCTAATTCTCCACAAGAATATTAAGATGCCACATGACCTATTTACCTAGGTACCTACCCCAATTATAGGATGGTTAAAGCCTTAGGTGCTCTTTAGCTTGTACTTAAGTCCAACTTAGTTCAACCTTTTCTTTAGAATAAGTTCCATCCGTTAAGCCCTAAAAGGGGTTTGGTAGTATTAAACTATAGTTATCATATTATGTATGTACCCATAATATCAAGATTGCCTTGCAAGTTAGAAATTGAAAGACTCTAAGTAATTAATCACTTATTTTATTCAATATTAATACATATAATTGATTACATATAAAATAAAGATGGAAACTAATCCTCTACAACTCATTAGATTCGTAGAGAATTGGTATTCGCTACTAAATAATATGATTGGGTAGTCAATTTCAAAAACTCAAATATTTTACACAAAGTTTAAGAAGTTCATCTCACAATCTATTATAAGATTAAGCTCTACCAAACAAATTCTTAAACCTATTCTCTAGAGCTTGGGATGAAAATGCTCAACACTTTAATCTTAGCCTAACCCTTGAATTTGAAAGACTTGTAAAAGAAACTATTGGAATGTAACCTACATCTTGCTTAGTGAGATATCTATTGGTATCATCAGCAAGCACAAATCTATAAGATATCAAGTATATGAATGCAATAATCAACCATTTGAATGCAACATCTCATGTAATAGACCGATGACTACATGAAATTTAGGGTTTGTGCCTTACCCCCTCTACCCTCCACCCAAACCTTAGGTTAAGAATTTTTGTAGTTCCATCATTATCTAGGCAATCCAAATCATGTCATTTCACTTTGCACACATCCTTGGCTACTTAGAATCCAATAGAGTAAAGATGCCATTGGAGAAGGATCTCCCATCTACTCACTCAAGAGAGAATCTCTTAAGCTACCACCTTAAGGAATGGAACTAAAATGTTCCCCTAGTTATTTACACTTTTAGATGGATGCAACCCTTAACAAAATAGTAAACATGGCTCATAAAATTACAAAATAATCCTTAGAATTAGTTAGTTTACAATTGCATGAGAAGAACCCCAACTCAAGACATTCTTTGCATTATCTATATAATAATGATAGTAATAAAGATGGAATATGCAAGGATGTAATGCATGACTTGTTTTAGTTAGGTTGCGATATGTGTAGACTTCATTCATTTGGTGACCAACCAATTTCTATAGATAATCAGTAACAATAATAATTTAGAAGTACCAAGTAAGTTTACTTTTCACTTTAACTTAAGCATCTTTTGTAAACCCTACGAATTTAGTTGTCTAAATATAGAATCAAACGCCTAAATTGTAGATGATTTCTTGAAGTCAATAGAGCCAGTAAGATTTAAAACCAATTAAAAATCTCAATTCAAAACCAAAAGTGAATATGAAAAACCTTAAATTATCAATTGAATCTCTAATCGTAGACGAAAACCCTAAAACCTTAAGTATATGTAACTACAAAAAAATTAACCTCGAACCTAATCAAAACCTTAAGATAACAATCGAAGACTTAATCGCATATGAATATATTAAACCCTAAAAGTGTAAAAACACTAAAAATTGTAACCGGACATAACAAAAACCTTAAAACTATAACTTTAAGGAATTAAAAGCACTAATCCACCATAATATACCCTAAAACCCTAAATTGATAATATAACCCTTGTATTTTGCCAAATCATTAGTAAAAGGCTAGAGATGACTTTCAATCATGCATATATATTTAGAATCCTCAAGTAGTTCTTTAGAAACTAAGATAATGAATCATAGATTACATTTATCTCTTAAATATATGATTAAGATAGTATTATATAGAGTTAAGGATATAGTTGAAGATTGGGTTAAATGTAGTGAACCTTAATACCCTAATTAGTACTTTTCATACTAGTTATATACAGTAGTTTACTAAATGATATTTATAGGCTATAAATACCTAAAGTAAGATTTCATCATCTATTTTTACTAATCAATTCACCAAATACCTCATTTCCTTTCATTTTCTTTAATTTTTCCCTTAATTTTCCTTAATTACTATATTATGTATACAAAATTGCATATGCTTAAGGAAAGTTGACCAAGTCAACACATGTTGACTAAGGTCAAAGGGTTGACTAAGTCAACACATGTTGACTAAAGTCAATAATTTGAAAATTCAACAAAAGACACTAATGCATAAGGAAAAAAATCTAAGCATCTAATGATTGCTTTTCTTTTCTTTTCTTTTAGTTTTTCTTTTCTCTTCCTTCTCTTAATTGCCGTCCATTCATTTCCCCTTCTAGACCCCACCATTTTCCTTCTTCCATAAACAAAACAAATAAAAAAGAAACAAAACAAAAGCCCCCTCCATTGCCGTGAGCTTTCTTCTTCCATTTCACTTTCAACACTTTCAACACTTTCCTTTTTGTCTCTATAATTCCAACATAAACTAAAGTATGTGATCAAGTTACTTTATGTTGCTTTATATTATTCATTAGTTAGATAATTAGGTAGATTAGATAAGTAGACATGTGTTATGTGTGATCTTGAAGAAAAGAATATAAAGTTCCCATCTTTAAGTATAGGAAGTTAGGAATCATGAAGAAGAGGAAAGGAATACATGTGTATATGCCCTTAAATATGTGTACATAATGAAATACTAAAAGAAAACAAGTATGGGAATCTTTGTATATGGGTATTTACCATGTACATAACCTAAATTAGGACAAAACCTAACTATACATACCTATACTATATTAAATACACACTTAAAAACATAAAAGAATGAAATTGGGAAGATTTTCTTAAGAGGAAAATTAGGCACACGAAAATTGTACAATAATACGTATATGACCATATAGGTATATGGGTATATGTATAAGTATAAATACGGTATAAGTATAAGTATATGTATAAGTATGTTAGTATACATATAAGTATAGGAAAGGTATAAGTATATATACATTATGTATAAGTGTACATAAGTGTACATAAAACACATAATCATGAGATAAGGCTTAGGTAAGCAAAGGATGATATAAGTAATGATGTAATCACATGATGATATAAGCCATGACAAAGGCAAATGATGACCTAAGCGATGACACAAGCGATTGATGATGTATATGATGACATAAGCATAGGTTTATAAAATAAGAAATAAGAAGAGTGCATAATAATTAAGTACATAAATTAGTAAACCTTAATACACTTCCTAAATTGGTTTACACTTAATTAAGTATATGAATTAGTGATAGCAAAATAAAATTCTCTAAGTATAAGAATTTAAGGGTTAACTAAATCATTAAATATAAATAAAGGATATAAACATAAGCAATAAGAATAATTAAACTTCAATAAGATAAAATTTCAATAAATTTAACCCATATCTTAAAACATGGGTCTTAACGTCCAAAACGGACATCATCGTGTGAATGTACATCAAAAAACGATGAAAAACAACTATAAATTCTCAAATATCGAAATTAGAATGAAAATATTACAAAATACATAAAGGAAATCTCATATCTTACAAATATAAGAAAATAGTTACTATTAACCCCATTGAGTATGATAAACCCTATACACATTATACTTGGTTTATATTGGGGGAAACTAGATAAATTACAATAGACTATTATTTAATTAAGGAGTCTGACTTCTCAGAATACTTATAAGTTTTACTATTTTGATTTAGGCGTTCAATATCAAGTTCTAGAAACCCTAAAGCTTGGAGAATTAGCAGTAATCCAGGTGAGGGAGTTCTAATGACCTGCTACTTGTTTATGTGTGTTACTTGTATGATGTTCTGCTGCTTGCTGTTGCTTATATGTTTGAATGATTATTCTACTTATATGACATCATTTGTGTGATCACTTTTTTTTAAATTGATAAATATAAATATTTGACAAAAAGAAACCGGTTCTATTCGTTGCATGTCTATGACCCAGTAAATGTATGGATAGAAAGTACTAGCTTTGCAAAAGGTTGAAAAGGGTATTTTTGGAAAAATGTTTTCCTAATCTTAAACGTATTTTGTATGATTTTGATAAGAGTTGTAGTACTAGAAATGATATTTTAACATTAAGGCAAAGCTAACATGTGGATAACTTGCCTGCATATGTGATAATAATGTGTGAAAACTTACTTAACCGGTGGTGGTGAGGAACAAACTTACAGAGCTGTTATATGCTCACTTTCTCATAGTTTCTTTTGCAGGTTTACTTATATTAGGATTGGGATAAGTCTCGAGTGTCGAGTATGAGATGACGATATGTATCTTAGTATTAGGAATAACTGAGTACCCTTTGGATGATACATAAACATCCTTTGTTGATAATTTAATTTTTCTTGTATTTCTTTTGTAATATTGGTATATCCTATCTTATTATTTGGTAGGGGATATCGATTCTCTGCAGTTCTGAGGAATTGTGGGATATCGGACACCCATAGTTATTTATATTTGTATTTTACAGTAAATTAATTACTTAAAAATCAGTCACCTTAGTGATTAATCATTCAGAGTCTTGCAATCTTTGACTTGCAAGGCGATTTCCATATCATAGGTGCATACATGTTATGGAAATTTTAGGTAATCCTACTAAGCCTTTTTTAGGGTTCTGACATCTTAACAATCAAATCAACTAAACAAACACAAGTGCTTCTTAAATCCCCATGCAAAACCACTTTAGGATATCATTTAAGAGCAACTAATACTATAAACACAAAACAAGATGATAGTCATTGTAGATACTCACTCATCCATTAAAACTAGTAGAAGTAGTCTTTAGGATAGTCCAAAGTATCACATAAATTGCTTATAGGAAATTATCAATAATATAAGTCCATAATTAATTATTTCTACCCTAATATTATTCTTAATTAGGGTAATTGAGATCCTAAAAGATTATAAACTTTAGTTTACCTTATTATTCTTCCTTGTGTATGGTGCATCAATAAGCTTAAGATTCTTAATTTCCTTGGCCTTTATTGTTTTCTACAATTAGTGATAGATTGATTTACCAAATTCAATTAAATTATGTGTAAGTTCAACTTACCTTAAATCCCTATACTCTTGCGCATACAAAAGATAGATTAAGGATTCATAATTTCTCTTATTCCTTGACTTTTATCTATTCTTATAATCTTAATTTCCTTATTCTTAATTAATAAGTATTAGATATGCTTAATCACTTTAATTCACTTCAATTTTATCTTAGATCTCATCCTATCACCATATTTGCTCTTTTAATGATTCTACGATTCAAGGGATCCTTAACCTACTAATTCAATCATCATTATGTTAATTTCATAATAGATAAGTTTATATATCTAAGTGCTATGATTCTTATCAATTTCATTTTAAATGATTTTAATGAATCCTCTATGTACCCCATGAATTACGATGTTCTAAGCACTTCAAATTCATTTTTAAATTTTTTTAATTCTATTTCCATTTCATTTTGATCCAATTTGATACATGTGTAAAATCATAGAGTTCCTACTACCCATGCCGTTTTCAACAATGATTTTAGGGGAATGATATTTGTTTCAACTATAAGTGAAGATTTAATTCATATCTTGCAACTGCATCAAAAGAAAATATCACCTCCTATATTCATCTAAGTGTGCCAAAATTAAGCAGAAGAATAAGAAAATAAATTTCAAGTTGTTTTATCCTAAACACTAGTTAATGGAATATATACTAAATCTAGGTTAGCTATGTCATATCCTATTAAAATTACCTAACATAAAACATCATAAAGTATTAGATCAAGATTCTTACCTAACCTTTGAAGACAACTTCTTTGAATTCCAAATTCTAAGCATAGACATATTTAGATCCTTAAGATAAGCAATTTGGTGCCAAGATCCCATGTGGAGAAGTTGATTTAGAGAAATTGTTAAAAATGAAAGTTTGTATGGTGGGTTATAGGGCATGAAGGTGGCCACATTCAAGGGGAAGCAAGGGACCACTTCACTTTCTTTCTATTTTTGGTAGGTTGATGATCAAATGGCAAAAGGATGACTAGTAGATGGTAACATACATTTATAGTAAGTTTGATGCTTTAAAAGTCAAATCTTCCTCTATAAGACATCTACTTCCTCATGAAGGTTTGGTAGATATTTTGAAAGAAGACTTAATAAGAAAAGAATTAAGAAGATGTGTTTAAGAAACCTAAGTGTCAAAACTTCTTTCTTAAGCTTACTAACTTATCAAAGAAGTTAATGAAGATATTTTAGGTTTAGCTTATTAAGTAAGATGGAAAGATAAGAGTGTTGACATTTTTTCCCACTTCTTCTTCTTATAAGTGACAGTAAACATAGGGCATAAAGCGGACTTCATCTTTTATTTTCTTTCCTTATTTATCTCCATTTAGAATTACCTTTAGAATACAATTTAATAATACCTTTATTTTACTTAATAAAAAATTAAAATTTAATTGTTAGCTCATTCGTTTTTGCATAATTTAAAAGAGTAAGATTTAATTATAATCTTACACTAGTCTTACTATTATAATTTAGTTATCAATGATCTATTCTAGGGTTTCCACTCTAATTCCTAGTAACTTGCTACACAATTTAACTCTACGATTGATTAACACCCTAATACCAATTCTACATTACTTAGGTTAAGCTTAAATCTTACCAACCCTAAAACTATTGTAGCTTTATTTTTAAAATTCTAATGGTTTATAGTCTTCCCCCTACAAAAGTTTTTTCATCAAAACTTGTGAGCGTACCTAGATTTTCAAATAAATGAGGGTAATTCTGCCTAATTTCCTCTTTGATTTCTCAAGTTGCCTCTTCATACTTGTGATTTCTTCGTAAAACTTTTACACATTAGATCTCTTTGTTACAAGGTTTCTTGACTTCCCTATCCAAAGTTTGAACTGGTTATTCTTCATAAGTCAAACTATCCTTTAATTGAATAGGCTCCATTTTCATGAGCTTATAGGGATCTAACACATGTTTTCCCAACACTAGAACATGAAATACATCTTGCATTTCCATTATGCTTAATAGTTTGACATATGTTGGACTTAACTTTCCCTGTATCTTCAACCAATGAATACTTTTAATCAAATTCACTTTCAAGTACACATGATTTTCCCACATAAGCTCTAATGGTTGTTGTTTCAAATTGGTCCAATTCATATGTTGATCTTATACTACCTTCATCATTTACTTTATGATTGCCACTTCTTATGTTGCTTCTTGTATAAGATTTGAACCCATTAAAATTTTCTCATTGCTGCTATAAAATAGTGGCGATATACCTTTTCTTCTGCATAAAGCTTCATAAGGTAACCTTTGAAAGGTAAAATGATAACCATTGCCATCTATGAACATTGTTAAAAATAAAGGATGATCCTAACTTCCTTTAAATTTACAATACACAAGCTTTAAGCATATATACAAAGTCTGTATAGTTCACTTCAATAATCAGTTTAAGAATAATATGCAATATAGAATTGTAATTTAGTTCCTATGGATTTTTGTAAACTTATCCAAACTTTGGATACAAATTAAGGATACTTATCTGAAACAGTACTCACAGGTACTCCGTAATATTGAATGATTTTTCTAATATAGATCTTTGCTAACTTTTCCAAAGGATATATCATACTAATGGGTAGAAAATGTACAAATTTGATAAGATAAACCACTACAACCTAAATAACATCAAATCTTACGATAGTTTTAGGAAGTCCATTTACAAAATCAGTAGTTATTTGATCCCTCTTCCGTTTAAGAATTGGTAATGGCTTTAATAACCCTTCTAGTCATTAAACTTTAGATTTAATTCATTGGCAAGTCTTCCAATTTGCCACATAGTTTACATTGTCATGCTTCATTTCTTTTCACCAAAAGTTTCTCTTAAGATCTTTGTATGTTTAGTGCCACCACAATGACTTGTATACCTTAAACCATGAGCTTTTTCTAAAATCTTTTTTTTTTTCCCTAAATCCCTTTCATTGGGTACAAACAATCTTTTCTCCATTCAAAAGGATCCATCTTCATAGACCTTGAAGTTGGGGTATTTTCCTTATGACAATTCTTACTTGGTTTGTCACAATTTCAAAACCTTCTCTTAAGCCCTTTTTAGCTATCAAGCAATGTAGGTTCAACTATCAAATCAAATGGTTCTCTTTGCTAATCATGCTAAGAAACTTCCAAATTGAGTCACTCAAGTTCTTCAATTAATCATTCTTCCTTAATGAGCAACTTCTACGTAATTCTTCTTACACAATGTATCAACTACCATGTTCATCTTGGGCAATAAGTTATTCTAAGATCATAGTCTTTGATTAATTCTAACCATTGAAATTGCCTCATATCTTTATGATTGAATGTATATTTAAGGCCCTTACAATCAGTGTAAATCACACACCTTTGGCCGTATAAGTAGTGTCTCCACATTTTCAACGCAAATGTGACTACAACTATTTCCAAGTCATATGTAAGATAATTTCACTCTTGTGGCCATGATTGTTAAAAAAATGTAAGCAATAGCCCTTTCATTTTACATTAAAAAGCATCTGAGTCCATTATACGTGGCATCACTCTATACAATGAACAATTCTTCTATATTAGTAGATACAAGAAAAGGCGCAGAAGCCGTGCACTGCTTTAGTTCTTTGAAAACTCTTTTCCCTTTCATTTGTCTAGTCAAATTTTTCATTTGTTTGAGTTAATTAGGTGAGTGACTTTGCTATTGTTGAGAAATCCTTCACAATTTCCAATAGCAACTCACCAAACCTAAGATAATCTAAGGTTCAATAACTGTATCCAGTCATTTTCACTCCATGATTGTCTTAATCTTTCAAGATCTACCAAAATACTTTCTCTTAAAATTACATATCTAAGGAATAAATTTCTATCCAACCAGAATTCAAATTTTGAAAACTTTGTATACAACTTATGCTCCCTTAACACTTATAGTATGGTCCTTAAGTGTTTTTCATGCTATTTAGGTGTTACTAAATACATTGGTATATCATCAATGAAGATAATCACACATTTATCTAGCAAACCTCAATATATATGATTCATCTTCAATTCTTAAAGGCTGTTGGAGCATTTGTCATCCCAAATGGCATTAATAGATACTCATAATGGCCATATTAAATTTTGAACATAATCTTCATCACATCTTCTAACTTAAGGTAAAGCTAAAAATAGTTTAACCTTAAATCAACTCTTGAAAATACACTAATTCCTTGCAATTAGTCAAAAGATCATTGATTCATGGTAAAGGATATTTATTTTTAACAATAACTTTATTCCGCTCTCCATAGTCAATATATAAATGCTTAGATCCGTCATTTTTCCTAATAACTAACATAGGAGCTTCTCAAAGAGACATACTTGGTCTAATGAATCTACTATCAAATGAATCCTTTTGTTGTTGTTTTGCCTCCTTTAATTCAACAAGAGCCATCTAGTATGGTGCCTTAGAAATTGATTTCGTACCTACTAAGAGATTAATTACAAAGGCAATCTCTTACTTAGTTGGCAATCTAAGTAACTGTTGAAGACATGCATCTTGAAACTCAATTACCATCTTTGTGCTAGCAATGTCCAACTTCTCTCTTTCTCCTTCAATCGCATAAACCATGCACTACTCTCATGATAGGTTCTCGCTACTTCCAATTATTTTTATTGAATTCAAATCCTATAAATAAGCTCAAACTACTTCTCTAATAAATGTCACCAACAACCCATTTATTACCTTAAAGTTGTCCTCCTTCATTCAGTAAATTACTACTTACACATTAGACATCCTGATATGGTCTGGCGTAGATGAACACACAGTGTCTGGTATCGTGCAAACTAAGGGAATGGGTCTAAACCTTAGGATGGTTTGAAAGATAAATGATAGTCGAAGGTTAAGTAAGGATCCTTGTACACCAACGATGGATATGATGCACCAATGCCTCACACAAGCTCGAGTTGCACTTGATATGATGCACAAGTGTGGCCAAAGGTCACTCTCTACTAGTCCATACTCATTAGGCTAGATAGGAGTAGCTCGAAAGTAAGTAGCAGAACACTTAGCTCAAGAGGATGTATTCAAAATCAAAATGTATTCTTTATTGCAACCATTATAACATTCAACTATTTATAGGACCCAATCAGGGTAAAACTTAGGTTGGAGTAAATTACAGAAAAAGATTCCTATTAGTTAAGGAAAAAGGGAAATAATTTACAGAGGCATTAATGTAATTGTGCAAACATAATATCCAGTGGTAGAAAGGATAGTATAGATGTTAGAAAATGGCAGGATGCATGTCATTTTGCTCATTCTGTAGTTCCAATGACATTACGACCTGAGTAGGGGTAGCTTCGATTAGGTTGGCATCGACCTCGACAGTTCGGCAACTTGGATGGTTGGGACCAGATAGAGGTACGTTCATAGGTGACTTACTTTCAAGTTGGCCTTGGGTGGTTAGCTCCTAGCAATTTTCAACTCAGCTTTGGTACAGGTAAGGTTGGCAGCACTCTAATTTTTTTTTCAGACAAGTATGCTTCGAAGAGGTCAGTTTGGTACCTCGATTAGTCACCTCAACAGCTTCTTTAATGTAGAGAGTAAAGTAACTTGGTAGATCAAATTGAGGAATGCATTGCTCTTTGGCATTCAACTCACGTTGGACAGCTTGGCAAACCATCTCAACAAGTCTTCGGGTTCCGGAGCATGTGATTGGTCGATGATCTCTATCATCCCCTCTAAGTTGTTTGAGATTTAGGATCAAATCTAGCTTAGCTTTGAGTGGCTCGTCCTCGAGGATGTACTATTGCAAATCGGCAATGTTTAAGAAGTTTGAAACTCCATATTCTTCAAGTAATTCAATCCTATAGGCATTAGGATTAATCCTTTCAAGCACTTTAAAGAGTCCGTTAGCTTTGGGAGATAACTTTCTCTTTCTTAAGTCCGAAAACTGTTACTTGTTGAGGTAGATCCAGACTAGATCTCCTGGTTAAAACTCTCTCTTCTTCTATCCTTAACCTTGCTTTTCGAGCTTAATAGTTGCTCGGCTTATTTGTTCTACAACCTTATGGTGCATGACCTTGATGGCCTTGACTCTCTCTATAGCAAGCTGGTCATCATTAGGTTTCGGCAAGGGTACTTAGTCCATCGGTAGCTCAGGGTTAAACCCATAGGCGACCTCAAAGGGAGATGTTTTTGTTACATTGAAGGCAATCCTGCTATAGGCAAACACAATGATGGGTAGACATAAATCCCAATCAGCCATGTTTTGTCTGATAGTAACTAGTAGTAAAGTTCCTACTATTCTATTGATAACCTCGGTTTGTCCATTAATCTATGGATGATAGGACGTGCTATACATTAGCTTTGTCCCCATTTGTCTCCATAGTGTTCTCCAAAAGTGGCTTGATAGGAATCAACCTAAGACTATCTCCAAGTCGAGATCGACCAATCCTATGTCGAGGACAATAAGCTTTTACCGAGGCCAAACTAATAACAAAAGATTGAGGGGAAGAAAAGAAGACACTCGACACCAAGTTTGTTGTCTATCGAGAAGCCGAGAGACCATACGACTGAGTACTCGAGACTAAAGAACTAATCAATACAACAATGAAAGACTAGTGCCAACTAATCTTAGAACTTGACAATTATGAACTGACCTTTTTGGTGTCTTGACTAAGTACTGCGAGACTTCAGGGGCTCCTCTTCAAACCCAAACATCTAATTGTTGCCCTCGTTTAGTTTGGATCCTACTCCCTTTAGGACAGGTCGAGTGACTACATGCCAACTTCTATTAAATGTACAGTTTCGTATTCTTGTATATGTTTTCTTTATTTTATTTATTGGCCCAATTCTTTAGGGTTTAAGGCCTTCACATTATTTATAGTTTTGCCACTATGGTTTAGGACTTGCTATAAATAGCAACATTTATAATTAAGAGACATACGATAATAATTATTATCAAACAAAAAGAATATTTCTCTTTAGAGGAAGGTTATACTTAAGCTCTTAAAGCTTGCATTTGTCGGATTATTGAGTATTGAGTAACTCCTTAACCTTTCTTATGTTCTTATTAATCTTAACCTTAAGATTGTAGTGAACCCTCATTTGAGCCGGTTAATGAGTTACATTTGACCTTCATTTGAATCCTAAGTGACATTTAATGTTCGTAAGTTGTATCGAACCCTATTTTGAGCTCAAACTCCTAATTGTGTTTGCATCTTGGTATATGATATCCATATACATTCACCGTCAAAACCTCTCATTTTACTCCTTGATCTTCATACCTACTTGAATCCCAAAACACCCATTCTGGCTTTCTACTTGTTGTTGCATCATCTTGGTATTAGAGCTTTGGGGAGACACATGTGTTTGTTGTAGTCATGTTTGTCAATAGCGATAGCTACAAAAGTTGAGTAATGGTTGTTTTTAGGTTACTATAGTTGTGTTTGTGTTGTAAATCGTATTTATTCAATTTCATCTAGAAATTATTGTATGGTTAAGAATGTCTGAAAATAGTGTCAACAATAATAGTGATAGCCCTCGTGGAAGCTTGATGAGACGCATTGATAACTTGGAATATCAGATTCAGAATCTCACTGATTCTATCCAGGAGCTTACTGGGTTAGTTAGAGGCTGCGAACATGATGGCTGAGGTAAAAGAAGGGAATGAATACTTACCAGTAGAAGTGGTTCCAATGAACTAGATAATGATGAGCGACAATTGAGAAGAGTTGTCGAGCTGAGAAGAAGATAAAACCAACTTAAGCTGAAAAGAGGCAATGATAGAAGTGTCGATGCCAAGAACCCAGGAAATTAAAGAAGAGAGCCAATGCCGAAAAGGGATATGGCCAAGCAAAGCTCCAATAGAAGTGGTTGATTCAAGGTGAACTGACTAGCTCAAAATGCAAGGGATGGACCCCAAGCAGCTGGTCGAAGACTTGATAATATCAAGCTTAAATTGCCGACCTTCAATGGAAGTAGCCAACCTAAAGAGTTCATTGACTGGGTTCCTCAAGTTGAGAAGTTGTTTGAGTGCCATGACTGTGGTGATCAGACAAAGGTTAAGTTAGCTTCATTATCTCTTGTTAAATATGCAAGTCTTTGGTGGGATAAGTTGGTTGCTAAGCGAGATACTGAAAGAGAAGAGCCGATTAGAACTTAGAGGCTTATGAAGCGGTTGATGAACCAGTGCTTTGTGTCAACTTACTTCAAGTAGGAGATGCTCTATGCTTTCTAGTACCTTAGACAAGGCCGAAATAATGTTGAAGAGTACTTACAAGAGTTTGAGACCTTGATGACGAGATACGAGATTATCGAGCCATAAGACCGCACCATAGCTACATTCTTGAGTGGACTCAGGGATGACATTGCCGACATAGTTGAGTTACCGCCATTCAACTCTTTGGACGAGTTGATCAATTTGGCATAAAGGGTGGAGAGATAGAGGAGAAGAAGGCATCAAAGGCCGACTAGCCAACCTCAACAAGGCAACCTTGAGCATGAGAGGTATGCCTAGAGAGAAGGCTAGAGAGGAGGATGGAGAAAGGACAACCTAGCCAACCTAATCATACTGAGACAATGAGGGCCAAGAAAGATAAAGCACCCAACAACAAGGCTCGAGACGTGAAGTGCTTTAAATGCTTAGGCTATTGACATATTACATTCTAATGTCCGAACAAGAAGGTCATGGTCTTGAAAGGCAAAGGACCTGAAGCTCAAATAGAAAGTCAAAGTGACAATAGTTTGGAAGATGAGTTGATAGAAGAAGATGTTTACGCTGAAAATCTTGATAAACTCATAGCCATGACGAACAAGTAAGCAAACCTAAAAACAGGTCCTGAACAAAGGGAAAATTTATTTCACATACAATGCCTAGTGAATAGGAAGACTTATTCCCTAATTATTAATGGAGGTAATTATACCAACATCCTTTCTACCGAGTTAATGGAAAAGATGAAATTACCGTCCTACCCGTACCCCCAACCTTATGGATTAGAAGTGGTTTAATGATAAGGCTATGGTCCATGTGCATAAAAGAGCTTAGATAGCATTTAAGGCAAGGCAGTATGAGGATGAGATTGAATTCAATGTGGTCTTTATGAATGCTACAAATTTACTTCTTAGCCAACCATGGGAGTATGATCGGAAAGTGATCCATGACAGCTTCTTCAATACTTACACTATTCAGAAGGAAGGGAAGAACTATTGCTTGACCCCTATGAGCGTTGAGGAAATCTAGAGACACTCAATATCCATGGTGAAGCGAAAAGGGAAGAGAAGTTTGTTCGACATCCCGGCTTGTACTCAATGTTTAACATTGATGGTGAATTCCTTTTGGACCTGCGGTAATGACAAGAATCAGCCTGCACCTATCTCCAAGCTAAGGCCAACCAATCCTAAGCCAAGGCCAATTAGCTTTTGTCAAGGCCAAACTAATAACAGAAGACTAAAGGGAAGAAAAGAAGATACTCGATGCCAAGTTTGTTGTCCACTAAGAAGTCTAGAGAGCAAACAATCGAGGATTTGAGACTAGAGAACCACTCGACATGACACTAAAAGACTAGTCTCGACTAATTCTAGAACTCAGCAATTATGGGCCAACCTTTCTGGTGTCTCAACTATGCACTATGAGACTTCAAAGGCTCCTCTTTAGACCTATACATCCAACTACCACCTCCATCCATTTTGGATCCTACTCCTTCTAGGACAGGCTGAGTAACTATATGCCAACTTCTTTATTTTATTTGTGAGCCCAACTCTTTAGGGTTTGAGGCCTTGTACATTATTTATAGTTTTGCCACTAGGGTTTAGGACTTACTATAAATAGCAACATTTGTAATTAATAGACATTAGACAATAATTATTATCAGACAAAAAAATATTTCTCTTTAGAGGAAGGTTATACTTGAGCTCTTAGAGCTTGCATTTGCCGAATTATTGAGTGCTAAGTAACTCCTTAATCTTTCTTGTGTTCTTATCAATCTTAACCCTAAAATTGTGGTGAACCCTCATTTGTGTTGGTTAATGAGTTGCTTCTAACCCTCATTTGAATCTCGAGTGACATTTAGTGTTCGTGAGTTATATCGAACCCTATTTTGAGCTCAAACCCCTGATTGTGTTTGTATCTTTGTATGTGATATTCATACACATTCACTGTTGAAACCTCTCATTTTACTCCCTAATCTTTATACTTACTCGAATCCCTGAACACCTATTTTTGCTTCTAACCAGTTGCCACATCATGGCTCATGAACTTGGGTTTTGGTCTGAAATAATGGATTTGGATACTTCGTGAAGCTTAAGTACTTCCTAAAAGAAAAAAAAAAGTGATAGTTGAAGCGTTATTAGTTTTGGAATAAGGTAGGAAATGTGTTATCTTGCTAAATCAATCTACGAACACCATGATAAAGTCCTTCCCTTAGGACATCCTTGATAATCTTAATATGAAGTCTATACTCAGTTCAGATCATGGTTTGGTCGAGATAGGCAAGGGTGGATCGTTCTTTTTGGTAGGTCACACACCTTTTCAACATGGATTGGACATCTCTCATCATTCTTAGCCAAAAGAATCTTAAGGATAGTACCTTATGGGCTCGTCGCTAGCCAAAGTGTCCTGTCAATCCCCTTCCCCCCCTGTGCTTCGTGTATTAGTAATTCTCTCATGGAACAGGTTAGGATACATAGCCTCCTCTTCCTAAATAAGTATCCGTCTTCCTTACGATAGTCGTCCAGTGACCATCCTTCCTCACATCTAGCATAGATGGGACCAAAGTGTGGGTCCTCAACAAACAAAGTCTTTGTTGTTGCAAAACCAAGCAGCCTAGTTTATAGTTCAGTCAGGAACGAATGTCTTCTCGATAGGGCGTTGTCCACTACATTGTTCTTCCCATTCTTATATTTCATAACATAAGAAAATCCCTCCATGAACTCTACCTATTTTGCTTATCTTTGAGACAACTTGGGTTAGCTCTTCAAAAATCTCAAGGATTCATGATGATGTAGATCACTAATTCCTTCGGTAGTAGATAATGTTGCCATATCGTTAGGACTTGAATTAAGAAGTAAAACTCCTTATCGTAGATAGAATAGTTGAGTATAGCTCCTCAAAGTTTCTTGCTAAAGTAAGCAATAAGTTGACCTTCTTGCATCAGCATGGCTCCTATGCCTAGTTTGAAGGCATCACAATCTACTTCAAGCACTTTGTCAAAGCTTAGTAGAGTTAAGACAAGGGCTGTAGTCAGCTTCTATTTCACTTCCTCAAAACTCCTCTACTCCTTCTCTCCCCATCTGAATTTAGCACTAGTTCAATGAATGGGGCTATGATCATACTAAAATTTCTTATAAACCTACGATAGAACAATGCCAAGCTGTAGAAACTCCTCATGTCAATTGAAGTAGTTGACATTGGCCATTTGGTGATCACTTTAATCTCTTCATCAACTCGTATGCCATAACTACTTACAACAAACCCCAAGAATATTGGATCAGCAAAAGTCGTACTTCTTCAAATTGTCATAAAGTTGTTCAGCTCAGAGTTTTGCAAAGATTCTTTAAAGATGCTCTTGGTGAGTCTCTGAGTCATGGCTGTACACTAAGATGTCATCAAAATAAACTACAACAAACTTTCTTATTAATTCTCAGAGCACATGTTTCATCAAATGCATAAATATGCTCGACGCATTAGATAGTCCAAACAACATTACAAGCCATTCATATAATCGTAGCATGTTTTGAAGGTAGTCTTCTATTCATCACCTTCACACATCCGGATTGGATGGTATCCTGATTTGAGGTCAATATTAGAGAATATTGTTACTTCGCTCAACTCATCTAGCATGTCATCAAGTCTTGATATGGGATACCCATACTTGATGGTCATTCGATTGATTGCTCAGCTATCTATATACATTCTTCATGACCAATCTTTCTTAGGGACCAACAAAGCTAGTATGTCATAAGGGCTAAGGGATTCTCGCACAAACCCTTTCTATATCAACTCATCTATATATGCCTTTATAGCTTGGTAGCTTATATAGGATTTAGCTTATAGGTAGGCTTGTTTGGTAGTGCAACTCCTAGTTGCTGGTCAATGGCAAGTTATATACCTTGAACAATGGGAAAACCTTCTAGTAGTTTATCTAAGAATAGGTCACCAAACTCTCCTAATATTGTTTTCACCTTGGCAAGTTGCTCCTCCTCAAATCTCATCTCTAATATTCTTCGGACCAATAGATAGGTTAGTCCTTCGAGCTTCATCTCTCTTTTCAACTCATCTTAGGTCATTACCAAAGCCTCTTTCTTCAAGGTTCAGTTCAATTGGATCTACATGACCTTTACCTACTTGGTAGTCATAGGACTCAATTTTACCCTCCTACCTTTATGCTCCTATGAATACATATTCCTTCTTCCATCATATATCATAGTTTGATCGAACATCTACAATTACTCAAGTAGAATGTGGGATGCACCCATGGGTAGTACATCACAGAGTACTTCATCTCAATAATTGCTAATGCAAATTAGCACATACACTTGTTTATTCACCTATTTATTTACTTGTAGCTTATAAGGTTTTAGGTGGGGCTTGGTTAACAATTTCAATTATTAGACCATAAATGCAAAGGCTACATTGGTGCAAATCCTACTGTCAACAATTAAGGTACACGGTGATCATTCACCTTACATTTGATGTGAATGAGATTCTCCCTTTGTTCATCCTCAAGTATAGGACTAATACTCATTATCTTCCTCAACATTAGAGTGGTTAGCATAAAGTTGCCTTCCTCACTATAGATAACTTCCTCCTCGGACAATTTAGTCTATCCATCCTCTTTTAGCTCCTCTACTTTCTCATCAGTATCGTTTACTTCCACAGTCAACATTACGCCTTGGATCACCAAAGTTCTTTTATTTGGACATTAAGCAACCATGTGTCCAAATCTTTAGCATTTGAAAGTTTTGATCTCACTCATCTTCCTTCTTGAGCTCTAACCTTTCTCAAACTTCTAGGAACCTCCTTATCCTTTGCTCAAGTTGCTGGAGCAGGTCGAGTTTCGCCAACCTTACTTGGTTATGTCCACATAAGCCTATTCGAAACAGATTGGCTACTACTAGGTCAGTTGACAGGAGGTCGGAACCTTCTTGTTCGGCATCTTTCTATCCTTTGGGTGACTCGAATTACATCGTCAAGTGATCTACTATCTATGGTTTTTAGGATATCTCTGATCTTGTACTTTATCTACTAATGAATCGTGACACAGTTTAGTCTTTTGGCTCAATGACTTCATACTGGATCATTAACATTTGAAGTTCCTTGACATAAGCTTCAATAGTTGATCCTCCTTGCCTTAACTCTTATAATCTTTTGAAGGCATCCTATAAATAACAGGTCGGCATAAACCTTCTCCTCACGGCTCTCTTCATTCCATCCTAACACCTAATTACTCATTCTTTTTCTCCTTCTCTTCTTTGAGTGGCTTGTAAGTTCTTTCACCATAGAGCGGCATAACCGGTGAACTTCAACAAGGCAAGTCTAGCCTTTGCATTATTAGGTACTTCGTAGCATTCAAATTGCTTCTCAATATTGTCTACCTAATCTAAGTAGTCTTTAGCATGACCACTTCCAGAAAAACTTGGAATATACATCCTTAACCCTTCGACGTTAGGGGCTCAAACATTCTTCTCTTCAGGCTCATAGTACTCTTCTGCTTCATTATCCCCTTCCTCTTCCTTCTCTTCGATTTAATCGAGTTTTAGGTTATGCCTAGCATCACTATCTACTCCTTTACCTCGAGGCAGTCAAACTGGGGCATTAACTCAACTAAACTTTCCATTACCTCTCTCTAGGTGTTCACATCCTTCGTATGGGTCATTTCTAGCTCATTTCCTATCTTTATTTATGAAAGTCACCAAACTAGCCACAAGGTCGATGTGTCTGTCCAGCCAATCACCCATTGACTATGGTGTAAAGCTTCCTAACTGACCTTGACCATTTTGAGCACCACTCTCTTGGTTACCCATAGTTCCTTGAACACTTACATCTAACATTTTCGGCTATCGTACAAGATTGTTGGTTAAAATTCCACTCAAATTTCTCTCCGCAATTAATAATAGCAGATCAATAACTAATACTCCCACCACTATGACAACGATATGCGATGAACAAGTAAATACGCACTCTGTTTTTGTGTATAAGAAACAGGGGAAAAGAAAACACAAAATTTCTTCACACTTTTTCACCTATCAAACTCCTATGTTATCAATAGAATTTTAGATATACAAAAGCAATAACAAATTACTCAGAGAATAGAATAATGAAGATTAGCTTCAAACATAACCAAGCTTTAATACTAAGATGATATTGTTTGATGTGGATGAACACACAATATCCAATATCATGCAAACCAAGGGGATGGGTTCGAACCTTGAGATGGTCTGAAATATAAATGATAGTCAAAGGTCGAATAGAGGTCTTCGTGCACCAATGATGGATATGATGCACCAACACCTCATACCAGCTTGAGTTATACTTGATATAATGCATAGGTATGGCTAGAGGTTACTCGCTACTAGTCTACACTCACTAGGCTAGATAAGAGTAGCTCGAGAGTAAGTAGTAGAATACTTAGCTTAAGAAGGTGTGTGAAAAATCTAAATGTATTCTCTATTGCGGCCATTACAATATACAAATATTTATAGGACCCAATTAGGGTGAATCTTTGGTTGGAGTAAATTACAAAAAAGAAAAGAAAAAGATTCCTATTAGTTAAGGAAAAAAGGGAATAATTATAGGGGTATTAATGTAATCATGCAAAAAAAAAAAATTTGATGGTAGAAAGGACAATACGAATGTTAGAAAATGGCAGGACATGCGTCATCTTTCTCATTTCGTGCTCCCAATGACATTGCGGGCCGAGTAGGGGTTGCTTTGATTAGGTCGCGTTGGCATCAACTGTTTAGTAGCTCAAATAGTTAAGACATGATAGGGGTAGGTTCATGGGTAACTTACTTTTAGGTTGGCCTTGGGTGGTTGGCTCTTAGTAGCCATCAACTCAGCTTTAGCATGGGCGAGGTTGGCAGCACTCTAATTTGTTGTTTGGATAGGTGTGCTTCGAAGAAGTCGATTTGGCACCTCGATAGCTTCTTGAACGTAGAGAGCGAAATAACTTAGTAGATTAGATTGAGGAATGTACTACTCCTCAGTGTTCATCTCACTTTGGATAGCTCGATGAACCATCTGAGTAAGTCTTGAGGCTTAAGAGTGCGTGATTGGTCCATAATTCCTATCACATCTAATTTATACCTAAAATACCTTCCTACTTATTCATAGTAAAACTATCATATCTACAGTTGGCCCTTGAAATTTCTATAAGTCATACTTTTATGGCCTTATTAGTTACAATAGTATTATCAATTAGAACTTTAACTCCAAATTGTGAAGTTGAAGTGGAAATATAATCCCCGTGTTTTTAGTAGTTATGGTATAAGAAATGAATGAGTTGCTTTAGTATCAAATAATTTATAAATGGGGGATTCATGTATTAGATTATTTCATGTGCATCAACTATTAACTGCACATCTTAGTAGGTTTTAATTTTCATACTTCTTATGAATTAGTCATCTCTTGCTTTAGAATAGTTAATTCGATCATGAGCAAAATCATAAGAGGTAGGAGATATACCTACCACCAAATTAGTGCTTCCCGAATCATAACCTTTCCATGTAGCCAACTTATAGTCAACAACATAATTATCTTTCCAAATTTCCTCCTTATTGTGTATTCGAGCTAGTGCTACTTAGGGTGCAAAACAATTGCCTCACTTACTCATGGTGCTAGTCCTATGATCTATAATGGCTATGTTGGAGTCATAGGTGCATTCTACAACTTGGGACATTGTGAGGATATATGCCCAACTTTTTTACATGGGAAACAAATAGTAGTGATTCTTTTATGGTAATCAATGACTTTATGATTGTTAGTCCTACAGAAACAGTACTTACCCTTCAATTTTGGACATTTACAAGGGTATTGTTTTCCTTAACATTTCCAATTATTACTCGTTTCTTTCATAAAAACTTTTGTCCCCCCCTAAAAGATACATAAGCTACTTCCCCTTTGAACTTGATCTAGTATCCTCATGAGTTCCCTTTCTAATATCATGCTTCTCCCTCTCAATCTTTCCTACTCTCTCCTCTTTGCTCCCTTAATCAATATAACCTTTTTAACCATTGAAAGTCAAAGCTTCAAATTCATCAATTCCTCTTTAAGTATCAAGCTCTAACCCTAAGAAAAAAAAAAAAGGACCACATACATACTCTCTTCTACTTTTAACTCTCTACTATCATAGTAAGGCTATGAAGCCAATTGCATTAGTCTATTAAATTCATTCTCATGCTGCTCAATGCTTTTGTTCCCTTGGCTAATATGCATAAATTCCAATCTATACTTTGCACTTAGACTACTAAGAAACTAAGTTCTCAAGATCTCTTTTCTAAAATCACCATACGTGATTTTAGGGGATGATTAATAGAATTGTTTAGGGGATGATGATCCCTCAATCTAGTAGTTAAGTTTAATTTAATGAACTACTTATTTTATATTGCTCTATTATTATTGCTTGGTATTTGTTGCATGTAGAGGTAATGGTCGTAATGGAAGCCTTACATATTATAATGAAGATTCATGATTAATTGTAATGATTAACCTCAAGTCTTCTCGTGATATATGGTAGTAATGCCATGACTAAGATACTCCTCAGGTCATGATAGTATTAAGAGGGTATCAGAGTGAGGTTAAATTAAGTTAAAACTTAACCTTAGACATTTGGAAAACTAACCATGTGAGTTGGAGAGTGGTAAAACTGGATTAGGTATTAGGTTAGAAAACTCTTTAAACTAAAAGACACAAGAGGTAATAACCCTAAGACCAATATAATGAACCTTACTACTCTAGGGAGGTTTCATCGAAGCCTTAGACTGATAGACTAATTTCTAGATGTTGGTAGGTGAGACTCTATTAGATTACTGCCATCATCTTTGACTAATTTGCTGGGATTTAGCCTCAGGGGGAGCACTTATGACTATAAGCATTATGATGCAACACTGGCTTTGCAAGCTTACCCTTTTTGGAGAGCTCAGTATGACACTTTGTTTGATGCCCCATTAGGTCCAGTTTACTCATAAGTGGAGTTTGTATACATGTTAGAATACCAGTCTTGGAGGATGAGATTGACTAGTTAACCCCTCGAGATGGTCTTCTTGGTCATGGACGTCTATCAACCATATACAAGACTTCTTGTATTAAAGATTGATTAGATGTGTGGTTGCATATGTTAGGGATCTTAGATGTAACATTCTTCCTTTATAGAGATTGATGTTGCCCTTGCTATAAATGAGTTTTGGGAGTAGATGGCTATTAACCTTGTGATTCCCATACTTTCGGACTTTAATGATGGTTAGCTTAAGCAGTTAGTCGAGGAAGACCCTAGATCTAACATGATGGACTTGGATGAAGGAGATCAAGGCATGTTACAAGTATAAGACCCACCTAAGCCATAGTTAGGAGTACTAGGTGAGGCACTAGATCACCCAGTTGAGGAAGAGGTTAAGGTTGAGGCCATTCCAATGGAGATTAACTTATAGTTTCTAATGGTCCAGGTTTCTCCACCTACTGCTTATATCCTAGGTAGAGGAGGTTGGCTTGAGCCTAAGGATGAGCAAGAGCTATCTAGCTATTTGAGTGTGGACTCGAATGACCTCTCTATAGATTCTAAGAACTACGAGTATTTAGTTGGATCAGTTGACTTAGGAGACATAAGTAGCTTGGGTAGTTTTATAGACCCTAGAGGTTTGATTGACTCTACCAGTACTAGTAGTTTTACGGATCATCTACCCATGGATTCCGGTGTTACTTTGGCTATAGGATGACAACCTTCTTAGTTGATGTTACATATGTTATGTTTGAGGTCATTGAGTTTTAATGTATTCATCTTAGTTGATTTATATTATGAGTCTTGTACTTATGATTGTAGATCTTATGAGAACTCATTTATTAAACTTAGGTGAATATTATGTGGAAACTCACTCAATAAAAGTGATTCCCTCTAGATGTAAACTCTCTTTTTGGATTAATGGAATCAATAGACTTTCTTTTCATTAAGGAGAACTTAATTGATGTAAAGTTAATTAAGTTTGATTTGATGACTAAACTATTGAATGAGTTGTGAATCCTATCTATGCAACGAGTGAGATATGAGACCCTAATTGTAAAAAGGATAAGTTGTGATCTTATCTACATGAAACTTACTTAGACTTGTCTATGGACAATGAGAACAAGTGACGTTGGGGTAGACCCCCTCTAAGGTAAGACCCATCAGCAGACTTACCTAGATAGGATTTGCTAATGGATTGTACAGATGAGATCTTAGTTGCTATTTGTAATATGGCTAGTTAATTTAGGGAGATGGATAGGATAACCCCTGCTCATGCTCTACCTCTAGTTTCGATTAGGGAAGTTCTACTATCGCTACCGCCTATAGAGCTGGTTTAGCTAGCTCCCATGGTAGCCTTAGATCATAGAGCTCAAAGATCCATGAGGCTTGACTTTACCAAGTGTACTTGGTATTTTGAGGGGATGGTACCTGAGGAGGTTAAGGATTGGCTAATGTAGATAAAGAAGATTTTTTCGTCAATTGAGATATTGGTTCATCTGAGAGTTACTTATGGGACTTATATGTTGAGGCTCTAGCCTCGAACATGGTAGGTATCTAAAAGGAGATCATTGAGAGAGCTAGTTACATAGGAGATATTCAAGAGGGAGCTTGCTATTGTTTATTTCCCAAAGACTCTTTAGCTAAGTTACATTAATGCATTTTTGTTGATTTAAAGAGGGAGTCATACTATGGAGAAGCATGAGTCATAATTTAATAGGTTGTTATAGTTTACTATAGAGGAGTTCTAAGTAGGTAATAAGTTGAAGAAACAAATTTTCATCAAAGGCCTAGACTTTGAGACTAAACACCAAGTGTTGTAGTCTTTACCCTGAGACTACCGTTAGGCCATAGATGTGGCATGTACTGTTAAGAATGATAAGTTATAGGACAAGACTTGTGAGAGGTCTAAGTTGACTGGTCTTGGTAAGAGGATACTAGAAGGGCTTACTTTTTTGACAAGGGAAAAGAAGATGATGCATGTTCAGAGTCACCTGATGAGGTCAGTAGGTTCAACTACAGCTTTTAGTTTAAGCATAAGAAGAGTTAGATGTTGGAAATATCAAGGGAAACATTACCTTTGAGAGTGTCCACATTTACAACATAAGTGCTATCTTTGTGATGATACTACCCATCACATCTTAGAGTTCCTTAAGAGGAGCACTATGACTTGCCTCGTTTAAAAGTAGATTGGGCATATTGCTTTTGGTTACCCTTAGAGATAGGTAGCTACAACAGTACAACTAGCACCCCCCTTGAATTTACTTAGTCACCTAGTAGCTTAGAGATAAGTTAGTGGAACATGACCCACTCGTACTCAACGAAGAGTCCCTATATAGCTTAGAATTTATAATTTGGAAGGCGAATGCGATTATGAGGATGAGGAAACCGGGGAAGAGGTTGCTGTTATTGATGGAGGGAATGACATTGATACAGAACTTGTTGCAAGTATGTTCTAGACCCTATCTCTAAAGAATGAGTAAAGAATAAGTAAAAGACTAATGGATCTATGCAAATAATAAGTTAAGAGATGGGAATATTTTGGTTCATGGAATATCCATATCTTTAATCACTTTGTGTAAACCTTATTTGATATTAGAGCGACTTACTCTATTATTACACCTAAAGTCACAAGAAGAGCAAGATTACATGTTGTTACCACCAAATCCAGTTTTGGAGTTAAGACACCTACTTAGAGTGTGGTTGCATAAGAAATGGTGAAAGACTATCGATTAAGGATCCAAGATAGCGAGTCCTGAGTGGACATGATTATGCTTGATATGAACAAGTATGAAGCATCTTAAGCATGAGTTGGATGTTAGCGGTAAAAGCCACAATGAATTGCTGAGAAAAAGAAATAGAATTTGAGATGTTTGGTGGAGTGAGATCTACTTTCACAAAAGAGCTTACTATAGTTAGATAAGGTGAATTGTATTCCTTTAACTTAACTTCAAACAAAGGATTACAAGCATGGGTTGAAACTTAGATGAATGCTACTAAAGTAAAAAAGGAAAAGCCTAAGCTTAAGGAGGTTTGAGTACTCAATGAATTTCTTGATTTTTATTGGATAAGTTACCTCGTTGATAATTTCTTGATGTAAGCCTACTATAGTTAAAGGGAAATTAACTTTTTTATTGACCTAATGCCAGGAAATAAGCATATTTCTATAGCACCTTTGATACAGATTTATGGATGAATATATGAACCCAATATCACGTATAACTAAAGGGGGTAGGTCCAAGTCACTAGATGCGTAAATGATAGTTGAGGGATGAGTAGGGATTCTTGTGCACCGACGATGGATATGATGCACCAACATCTTACACGAGCTCGGGTCACACTTAATATGACACGAGTATGGCCAGAGGTCACTCTCCACTAGTTCACGCTTGAATGGGCTAGATAAGAGTAGCTCAAGAGTAAGCAAAAAGGACACTTAGCTCAAGAGAGAGTAAAAAGGTTCATTATATTCTTCTGTGTATCGGTTATGTAGTTATTACATTATCTGAGTATTAATAGTACCCTATTAGGCTAAGTCCTAAGATACAGAAATTACAAAGAATGGTTCCCAATTTGCTAAGCAAAAAGGAAAATAATTTACAAGGAAATGAAATCATGCAAAAGAATATCTTCTATCAGAAAGGACAGTACGGTTGTTAGAAAAAGACAGTGCGTACATTTTACTCAGTATGCGATTATGATAATATTGTAAGCTAAGCAAGGGTGGTCCTTTGATCAGGTTTGCTCAACATTGGCAGTTTGGCGCCTTGACAATTGGCGTTAGATAAGGGTTAGATCAGGGACAACTCACATTCGGGTCAACCTTGGCTGGTTGGCCCTTCATAATTGTTAGCTCAGCCTCGGCACTCTAAAGATGGCTATTTTCTGATTTAGTGCTTAGATTGGGGGTACATGGAGGGGTCGGCTCCATGTGTGGGCTGATTACCTCGGTAGCTCCTTAGATGGTGTGGAGAGTGAAGTAGCTCAACAGATCAAATCGGAGAAAACATTGCTCCTTGGCACTTAACTCTCCTCAGATAGCTTGTAGACCATGTGAGAAAGTCCTCGGGCTTAGAAGTGAGTGATTAGTCCTTGATCCCTATCAACCTTATAGAATAACACCAGGAGAATAGAGGGAGTTCAAGAAATTATTGCAAGAGTTGCTTAAACAAGGTTTTATTCAACCTAATGTGTCATCATAAGGAGCACTCGTGTTGTTTGTCAAGAAGAAGGATGGATCTATGAGATTGTGTATTGATTACCAGGAACTGAACAAGATATAGCTAATTTCATGCTTAAATGTGAAGTATGTCAAAGACTAAAGGTTAAACATTAGAGGCATGTAGGATTGTTACAGCCACTATCTATTCTAGAATGGAAGTAGGATCAAATTACCATGGACTTTATGAGTAAACTACCACAAACAACTTCAGGGTTTGATGCCATATGGGTAGTCGTAGACCAACCTACCAAGTTTACTCACTTCCTTGTGGTTAACATGACTTACCCTTAGAGAAGTTGGCCAAGCTATATATTAAGGAGATCATATGCCTATATGGGGTGTCAATGAGTATTATGTTTGATAAATACCTACAATTTGTTTCTAAGTTTTGGGCCAATTTGCAAAAACATTGGGAACTGAGTTGAAGTTCAAGATAACTTATCACCTATAGACAAATGGACAATATGAAAGAACCATTCAAACATTAGTAAACATATTGAGAGCATATGCCATTGAGTTTAAAAGGAGTTGGGATACTCAATTACCGCTAATCAAGTTTACTTATAATAGTAGCTACCATTCAATGATTCAAATGCCCCTGTATGAAGCTCTCTTGGAAGAAGATGCTACTCACCCTTATTTTGGGATTACGTGGAAAAAGTAGCTTTAAGGCCTAATCTAATGTAGGAAGCCACCTAATAGGTAGCTATTATTAAGCAAAAGATGGAAGAAGTTCAAGATTGACAAAAGAGTTAGACAGATATTAAGAAGAGACCTTTGGAGTTTGACGTAAGGGATCATGTATACCTTAAGATTAATCTGATTAGGAGTATTGGCAAAGCGAAGACATAAGGCAAGTTAAGTCCTAAGTATGTGGGGCCTTTTGAAATCTCAGAGCGAGTTGGAAATCTTGCGTACAGATTAGCTTTACCACCAACTTTATTGGGTATATACAATGTCTTTCATGTATTACTCTTATGTAAGTATTTACTTGATTCGAATAGAGTGATTGAGTTAGAACTTGTTCAACTCAAGGAGAACTTGACTCATGACGGTTGGGAAGTAGAAGAGGAGGAGAGATGTAAGTATCCTTAGCTTTTTTAGGGTTTAGGTATTATAGCCATCCCATTTTTTATCTATTATAGTTTTAGAAATTTTTTAGAATAGGGAAAAAGGTCTTAATTTAAAAATACAAAAAAATTAAAACAAATTGAAAAATTAGAAAAAGAAGAAAAAATAGAAATGTTAGAAAAATACAAAAGATCAGAAAAATAAAAAATGGGAATTTGGATTTATTTTATTTTATTTTTATATTTTTATTTATCTTAAGTTGTTTTAAGGGTATTTATAAGATTTTTTAACCATAGTTAAAGGGGTTTATAGTTTAAATAAAATTTAATTGCAATAGCTTATAGGGCATGAGCCAATAGCCTATCTGGTATTATGCTTGGACTTAAAATTATACGAGAAAGAGATATCTCGAGTTTGATCCTTACACCAAGTGCATTGCACCTTTTATTTTATTTTGGCCAAAAAGGACACATGTTAACCTGTAATTGGCTAACCACATCTGTTTTCCATCTCTTTCATTCCCTTTCCCTTTGTTTCTTGCACAAAATCAGCCTAAGATCCTCACTTTAAGACCATTTTTTACTCAATTTTCTTCATGATTTCACCAAATTAATGATGAAATCATAAAGAACACTTAGAATACTTTTAATCTATACCATTTTTACGACCTAGTTTATTCATTTCGAAGGTCAAAACATCCATTAAAGATTGGAAAAAATCATGATCCATGATTTAAGCTTTCTTACAATCTAGCAAATCTAAGCTAAAATAGAAGGATTGGAAGTTTCTTCTAGCTAATGGAAGAAAGAACCTAATAGATTTGATTCAAACTATCAAGAAAATCAACCATTTTCCATCAAAATTGAAGATTTTTCTTTAATTTGCAATAATGGTTAATTTTACCATTAAAGCTCTTTCTGAGCTTAAGAAAGCTATAGAACTACAAATAAGCCTTTGGGAATCACTTTAGAAAAAACACTGACTCATTCATCTCAGAACACAAAAGTTTCCTAAGTCTCTTCCTTTACCTCGTGCCTAGTTTCTCTCTTTATATTTCCACTCTCTTTAGCTGTTATCAAAGGTAGCTATTGCCACCAATAGACTCGCCTTGCTCCCAACTTTCGACATTTACCACCTAAAAAGCTAACCACACCTCCAATCTCCTTCAACTGCTTCCAACGGTCTGAAGTTGTGGCCGTCCCCTTCGAACCACCACCATTGGTGGTTCCCTCATTAGATCATCATTGTAGTTGTACTCATGGCCTTCCAAAACCTATAACTATACCCTTCTCTCACTCTTAGCAACCACTATTCGAAAAACCACAACTACTAATGATAGCCTAACCCCCACAACCATCAAATGATCACCAAACATGGTCGCGCTATCAACAAACACCCCTTTACCCAATAAGTTTCACATGAAACTTAAATCACCCCCTTGAAAATCCCATTAGAAACACTCTTGGATTGTCAAGTTGAGTCACTACTACTCTTCCTTCCCTTCAATTTAGATTCGCACCTAAGATCGGATCTGACCCAATTAACCACCCAAGTCTAACTTGATAGCGACCTAAATCTATACCACCCCTAACCCGTGTACATCAAGTTTGGTCCCCCTTCCTTTGCCTTGTATTATATCTCATTTGCTGTTTTTTTTTTTTTTATTAAAATTATGTTTACTTTTTTTTGTTCTTCTATGGTAGGTAATAAATAACAAAAAATAAAATAAAGAGATAAAAAAGAAGGAAAAAAAGAAAGAAAGAGGAAGATGAGAGTCTTATTATTTTATTTTTTTAGCACAAGGTATATTTTGGTCAATAAACAATATAAGAATAATAATAATAAATGAATAAATAAAAATAATAATAATGAACAAAGAACGCGTTATCACTTAGAAAAATGTCTTTAAAAAAAAAATCCAATTAGCAAAAGCCTTTCCAAAAATAGGATTTTCCTATAATTTTTCAAATCAACAAGTACTTAATCAATTAGGACCCTTTTAGAATTTTTCATAATGGAAAATAAATTGATAAAAATGTAAAGCCAATTATTTTCAAAATTAAAGGAAACCAGCACATTTAAGTTTTTGAATTGAACTATGAAAATCTAATCATGAATAGTGAATACATAGGTACCTATAAGTGATTACTAGGTGACTTAAAATAAAACAAAAAAAAATTATTTTTTTCCTTTTAAATAATTTTTCAATTCACATTCTTTTTAATAGTTACAATTTTATTCTTGAAAATAGGAATTATTTTTATTAAACTAGATGGGAGATTGAAAAATAAGCTTAAATTTGGAAAGTTAAGGTGGTACCCGCATAAGGTTTAATAGGGCAGCCCCCAGTTTGGATATTTAGTTTCTTTAACCCTTTTCAAAATAAAAAGAATTTCAAAATCAAATACTAGTGGCTAAATTATAATCAATATACCTAATTGATTCTAATTTAACCACCTTTCTCGGTTTTTACCAAGTGGTGACTCTAAACATTTTCAAAGATAAAAGAAACTAGGGTTTTATTAATTCTAGTTAAGGATTTAAATCAAATAGGCATCGGGTTTGGTTTAAATCAGATTAAGGAAAATGAAAAACCAAAAATTTCAAGCTCAATAGCTTCATGACCCCACTAGGAACCATCAAGAGGGCTAGCTACCTAAACCTTCCGAAATTAAATTTATGTTTTAAAATACCCATGTTATTTATTTATTTATTCATTTCTTGTAAAATTTCTTTATTTTAGTTGCTATATTCACTTTTGCATACATCATACTTAGTTATTGGGGGGATGATTGCATCAAAGATGCATGGTAGATATGGTTAGACCCATGCCATCTTCAAACCCTAAGACCGGGCACGACATTGTGTAGGTTTCGAGTGTTGTTGGTTAGTTGCCACTCAAGGCTAATTAGGCTACCTTAGTTGAGCTTTAATGTGGCCAATAAACTGTTTTCTTTGAATTTGTTAGGCCATAGAGCTTAAGGACTTTTAAAACCTACCCTAATTATATATACTTCCTTTAAACCTTGAGTTAATATACTACTCGTAAAAGTTGCAACCTTACTAATATTAGAGTGTTTTAGAAACGTAATCATTTTTCTTTTTAGCAGTAGGGTTGCAACCTAAGGAATGACGTATTAGCTCAATGATTCTAACATCTACATGTTTCCATGTGCATTCTTTTGTTAAATGACTCTTGTCCATGAAACATTCAGACCTACAAATAATGGTAAGGGACAAACAAATGAACAATCAGAGACTTGATAGGCTACAAGCCCTACTTAGGATTCGCAAACACTTGCTAAAAGCCAAAATTGCCTATTTGAGAGAGAAGCTCGATTGTTCTGAAGCTCACAACCGGGTCTTAAAAGCCCTTCTTAAACAAGTCCATAAAGAAACCCATGAAATGTTGAAAGACCTTAAAACTTGTCCATGAGAGTTAGAGTAAGATTTTTCAAATTATAGCTAGGGGGCCTGGAATAAAAGTTTCATTAAATAATAATCAAGAATAAATGTTAGGCTCTTTATCTTTATTTTTCTGTACTCCAATTTTTTAAGATAATAAAGCTCTCTTTAGCATATCACTCTTCATTCTTTAGTATTACCCCTTTTGTAAATCATCCTTTAATATCATTCATCTAACCATTATTCTCTCTCACTTATGGAAGTGTAAATAGATTCCATAGGATTGTAAATAGAACCTCCAAATCACCATCCTTATTTGTAACTAGATCACTCGATTTCTGAAAAATAAAGCCTTATCTTTCTCTCTCATAAAAAAAAAGAAGAAAAAGAAAAGAGAAAAGTTGCTGATTGTTGCAAATTCTTATAGGACTTAAGACAAATATGAACCTTTAGTTCATGAGGGTAGCTAACCCAAACATAACCCTTAGCCTATTAAGGTAGCTAACCTAAAACACAAACTACCTAACCCATTCAAGCAACCAACCTAGACATAAACATTCAACCTGCTAAGGTAGCCAACCTAACCTAAACACTAACCCTCAACCTACTAAGGAAGCTAACCCAAAACATGAATACTCGACCCATTAGGGCAGCTAATCTAAATGCAAATCGTAACCCATCAAAGTTGTTGAACCAAGCTAAAACCCTTAGTCCATTGAGAAAACCGAACCCAATCATGAATCAAGTCAGAATACAAAGTTAAATACAACCTCAATCTCAAACTAAAATCGAATGAAAAGTACCATTTCACACAGGTGCATATTTTTAGAAACTAAGGGGCAAGTCTATCTCTACCCTAGAGAAAATCAACATAGATTCCTACCTAAGGAATTGATAACTCACTTTTAAAAGGTTTGGAATGAAAAGAGGTAAACTATATCCCATACACTAACCCGTAAACACTTTGAGAGTTGGATAACATAACGGTGAGGATATTTTCGATTTATTTCTTAAAGGAGGTCCATTTTAAATGTGATACATAAATCAAAATGAAGTTAGACAATCATTTTCAAGTTCCAAACATTATTATCCTTTGTCAACCCCATTGAACCAATTTGGAGTGTTTTCAAATTTAAAACCTATTAAGAACCACCCTACCATGGGGCAATTTGGAGTTCAAGGTCATCACATCAGGAGAAAGGGGTAAAATCAGTTTATGCTTACTTTAATAACATTGCTTCAAAGATGGTTTTTACTTTTTAAAAAGTTATTTTCTTTGAAATGAGGAAGGGCTAACACTTTTTCAAACACCTCAAGCTTACACATACTTTACCCATGCCCATACACTTGGAATACTTAGATTTAAAGCCTTGAATCTCTCAAAGACAAAGACTCGATGTAATTACATTTGGGAAAAGAAAAAATAGCAAAATGACGGGGCAAATAATTAAGAAAAAAGAGAGAGAGAAGAAAGAAAAGAAAAAAAAAAAGAGGTTTGGAAATCGGGCTTGTATGCAAGAAAAAGGTCCCATCTATCCTAAACAAGAAAGCAAACTTGAATATAATTGCCAATACCAAAGAAGGCCCAGACTCAAAGCCCAAATAGCTCCAAAAATGCAAAGCCCTGAATTACATTCCTAGCTTAGAAAAACATAAGGCGTCCATATTCATTCCAAATCACAAACAAAAAACCTTCTTATCCATCGCACAAGGCCTCCCTACCCATAATACCTCCCACGCTCAATAAAAGCTCTTCTAATCTTAAAAGATAATTTATCTTTAATAAAAATTATTTTTGAAACTAGAGAAAGCATGCTTTTAGTTTTTCCTAAGGATTCTTGACTTGTACATCTAAGTTGGATAAAAATAATTCTTTAAAAAATAAACCTCCTCATTAATCCCTTTTGCAAATATCTAACTAAGTGCATAATTCATAATACTAGACCAAAAAAGACCTAATAAATTAATCAAGGCATATCACTTACAAATTGGGTCATAATTTTTGGAACAACAGTTAAGAGAGAAATTTAAAACCAAGAGTTTGTAAGCAAGTCCTTTTTGACTAAACAAATTATAAGTTACCACTAAGATTTTCAAAGTCACTACGATTAGCCCCTACAATCAGAAGATGTTTTCAAAGACTAAGAAGAGTATGAGATGCCTTATATGGTTACTAAGGAAGGGGATTGTTATAATACTTACTTCTTAAATAAGAATTTGTACTTGTTAGTAAAATTTTAAGAAAAAAACAAAAGACAAAGAGAGAGAGAGAGAAAGTAAAGGCTTGTTACAAGTTTTTTCTATCCATTTTTAAGTCCATGTTGGCTTGAGTAGCAAAGTTTTCAATTCATGTCACCTACTTCCTTTTCATTGTGGTCACACCTTTTAAGTTGACCATAATAGTCTAATTGATTCACCTTGATGTAGCTTTTGATGTCCATTAACTCTTTTACAAATCAAGGTACCTTATCCCTGATGCCTTTTTTGTCATTAATGGTTTTCACCTAATTCCTTATTCATAAATTTCTCAAGTCAAGAGATTTTTCAATTTGGTTACATCCCTCAAATTTGCTTGTTTGTTCGCTATATAGGGTCTTTAGCTAACCCATAGGGCACTTCCCTCAACTAGTTTCTCTTAAGGTTTTATCAAGCCCATAGGGCACTTCCTGTCACCAATTCTCTCTAAGGGTTTTAATAAGCTTGTAGGGCGTTTCCCTCAACCATTTTCCTTCAAGGTTTTAGCCAACCCATAGAGCGTTGTCTCGACTCACAATTCCTTTAGGGTTCTAGTTAGCTCATAGAGTGTTGCTCCATCATCAATTCCTTTAGCATCTTAACCAGCCCTTAGGGTGCTTCCCATCATCAATTTCTTTTAAGGTTTTAACAAGCCCATAGGGTACTTTTCTTCATCAATTTCTCTTAATGTTTTAGCAAGCCCATAAGGAACTTCCCTTCATCATTTTTTCTTAAGGTTTAGCAAGCAGGTGCTTCCCTTCATAATTTTTCCCTAAGGTTTTGGCAAGCTTATAGGGTGCTTCCCTTCATCAGTTTCTATAGGGTACTTTTCGTTCACTAATCTCTCTTAATGTATTAGCTAGCCTATAGGGCACTTCCCCATTTCCAACTAGCTTTCAAGATTTATCAAGCTTAAGGAGTGCTTTTTCCTGCCTAGTTTAGTCAACTCTAAAAAGCACTAATAGGTTTCTATCGATTTATCATTTAGGGCTGTTAGTCCCTTAGAAATGCTCCTGCCTAGTTTAGTCAGCTTAAAAGAGCCCTACTAGGTTCCTGTCGATTTATCACTTAAGGTTACTAGTCTCCTAGAGATGAACCTGCCTAGGTTAGTCAGCTCAAAGGAGCATGGTTAGGTTTTCTAAATCAATTATCATTTAGGGTTCCTAGTCTCCTAGAGATGCTCCCACTTAGGTTAGTCAACTCATAAGGGCATGACTAGGTTTTAAATCGATTATTATTTAGGGTTACTAGTTCCCTATAGATGTTTCCACCTAGGTTAGTTAACTTAAAAGAGCACGGCCAGTTTTTCTAAAATCGATTCTCATTTAAGGTTACTAGTCCCTTAGAGATGCTCTCACCTAAGTTAATTAACTTGAAGGAAAACCACTAAGGTTCCGATCGATTTCTTATTTAAGGTTGTTAGTCCCTTAGAGATGCTTCAACCTATGTTAGTTCACTTAGAGGAGTACTATTAGGTTTTGAATCGATTCTCATTTAGAGTTGTTAGTCCCTTAGAGATGCTCCCGCTTAGGTTAGTTAGCTTAAAGGAGCACCACCAAGGTTTAAATCGATTTCTTATATAGGGTTGCTAGTCCCTTAGTGATGCTCCCACCTAAGTTAGTTAGCTTAGAGGATTACAACTAGATTTCAAATCGATTTTTTCATTTAGGTTTGCTAGTCCCTTACAAACACTCCTGCTTAAGTTAGTTAGCTTAGAAGAGCACTAATGGATTTCAAATTGATTTTCATTTAGGGTTACTATTCCCTTAGAGATGCTCCCACCTAAGTTAGTTAGCTTAACGAAGCATTACTAGATTTCAAATCAATTTTCATTTAGATTTGCTAGTCCTTGAGAGATGCTTCCACCTAAGTTAGTTAGCTTAATGGGGCATTACTAGATTTCAAATTAATTTTTATTTAGGTTTGCTAGTCCCTTAGAGATGCTTGCACCAAGGTTAGTCAACTTAGAAAAGTACTACTAGATCTCAAATCAATTTCCTCATTTAGGCTTACTAGTCCCTCAAAGACACTTCCGCCTAGGTTAATTAACTTAGAAAAGTACTACTAAGTTTCTACCAATTTCTCATTTAAGATTATTAGTCCCTTAGAGAAGCTCCTGCTTAGGTTAGTTAAGTTAGAGGAATACAACTAGGTTTTAATTCAAATTCCCTTTATCAACCACATCTTAAGGTTCTTGCCAGTTCTTAAGGCACTACCCTCAATTCAATATCAATTTAGGGTCCCTGCCAGCCCATAAGGCCTTTACCCTCCTCTTAATATCGTTTTAGGGTTCTTGTGAGCCCATAAGGGCACTAGCTTCCATTTCAATATCTTTTAAGGTTCTTACTAGCTCTTAAGGCGCTACACTTCCATCAATATCACTTTTACGATCCTGCCAACTTTGAAAGTACTCTCGTTCTTCAAAACTTTCAAAAGTTATAGTCCAATCATAGGGTACTATACCAATCTAAAAACCTACTCTTGTATCTTAGCCAGCTCTTAGAGTACACACCTTTTCTTTCTTCTTTCACCTTTCACTAAATCTCTAATGGATTAAGCTTAGGACAACTCGTTAGTTATAGCGCTTCTTATGGTAACTTTATTTCCAAGGCAAAAATGGTGTCTCTTTTTGTCATTATAGCAAGTTTTACTTAAACTTCACTATAAAGAGAGGCTGTTGTAAATGTCCCATTTTTGCTCCCTTAAAGTTTTAAAAATTTTTTAGAATAAGGAAAATGCTCCTAATTCAAAAATACAAAAAAAAAAAAAAAATTACCAAAATTTAAAAATTAGAAAAATAACCAAAAAAATAGAAAAATACAAAAAATCAGAAAAATAAAAAGGGGAATAAGGATTTATTTTTCTTATTTTTTTACTTTTATTTATCTTGAGTCGTTTTAGGGGTGTTTATAAGTTTTTTTAAGCATAGTTAGAGGGGTTTATAGTTTAAATAAAATTTATTTGCAATAATTTACAGGGCCAAGCCAACAACCCATTTGGTATTATGTTTTCACTTAGAATTGTAAGAAAATGAGAGATCTTGAGTTTGATCATTGCACTAAGCACATTGTGCCTTTTATTTTATTTTATTTTGGCCAAAAAAGACACCTATCAGCTTGCAATTGGCTAACCATGTCCATTTTCCATCTCTTTTTTTTCCCTTTCCCTTTGTTTCTTGCATAAAATCATCCTATGATCCTCACTTTAAGACCATTTTTGACCTAATTTTCTTCATAATTTCACTAAATTAATGGTGAAATCATGAAGACCACTTGGAATACTTTCAATCTATACATCTTACAGCCAAGTCCATTCATTTCGGGGGTCAAAACGTCCATTAAAGATTAAGAAAAATCACAATCCGTGATTCAAGCTTTCTTACAATCTAGCAAATCTAAGTTAAAATGGAAAGATTGGGAGTTTCTTCTAGCTAATTGAAGCAAGAACCTAATAGATTTGATTCAAATTATCAAGCAAATAAAATATTTTCCATAAAAATCGAAGATTTTTATTTAAGTTGCAATAATGGTTTATTTGACCATTAAAGCTCTTTCCGAGCTTAAGAAAGCTATAAAAACTATAAATAGGCCTTTAAGAATCACTTTGGAAAAAACATCGACTCATTCATGTCAAAACACAAAAGTTTCCTAACTCACTCTCTTTGGCTCTTGCTTATTTTCTCTCTCTAAATTTCCAGTCCATTTGGCCATTATCGAAGGTAGCTACTGCCACTAATAGATTCACGTTACTCCCAACTTCAGCCCTTACTAACCATGAAGCCAACCGTACCTTTCAGCTCTTTCAACTACTTCCAAGGGTTTAAAGTCGTCGTTGCCCCCTTTGAACCACCACCATTAGTGGTTCTATCATCAGACCATCATCATGATTGCACCGTGGGCTTCTAAAACCCATAACTATACCCTTCTCTTACTCTTAACAACTATTACCTGAAGCACTCATAACCACTGACGGCGGCCTAACTCCCATAACCATCAAACAACCACTGAACTAAGAAATTTTGGATGAAGGATGGGTTACTTTATCGTAAGGGAGGAAGGATATATGTTCCAAATCACAAGAACCTTCAAATGAAAATCATAGAGAGGCATCACAACCCAAAAGACCTAACTCATCCAAATCTCTACCAAAGATTGGCTAAGGTAGAGGATAAGTTCCATTAGCTGAAGATGTTAGAAGACATAGAACCTTTTGTGGAAACTTATGGGGTATGCTAGATTGAGAGGAAGGACACCTTAGCAGCAATAATGAGGAAGCTCATTTAGGGTACAAGGTAAGGGTACCTAACACGAGGTTCAGGCTAGATATCTTACCTAGAGTACTTAGCAAAGTAGAAGAGTCTACCCCAAAATGAGGGCACCCAGGAGAATGCTATGGACTATGTTTAGTTTGGACATATAGTTAAAGAGTTCTCTAAAGAGTGGAAGGCGATGGGGACATTGCTAGTTTAGATAGGGGAGAATGTCACGAGCTATTTTCCTAAGCTTATAAGTGTAATTAGGGGAAATAAATTGGAAGTTTATCTTAAAAGTACTTAAATAAAGGCTCAAAGGACCAAGCGTAAGGTCCAATACTTAAAATTAAGTATAAAGCCAAAACTAGACCTAAACCTTAAAGCAGTCAAACCAAAACCTTTGACTAATGAAAATGTCTAACCTAAGTTGAAATCTTGTGAACCTAAATACCTTAAAAAGATCTCACCAAATGAAAGAACAATCAATAAAGAAAAACATCGACTATAAGGATATGAAATTTGACTTAAAACGAGAAAGATATGACCTAAACATAAAGTAAGTAAAATTAGGGATCTATAATAAGGCTAGTTAATAAGCTAAGTGTAAGTTAAGTCTTATTTACTTTAATTGTCTTACTCAAGTGATTTGGACACTGAGTTTGAGACCACAAAGGACTGTTAGGATTGTTAAATGTTTGGTTGAGTGAGTATGCCACCCCTTATGTTACTATGCTTATGCTTGTAGTTAAAGCGTGATGTAATTTATTTGATAATTAAATTGGTTGCATGTTAGGGGATTCAGAAATTTGTATGTATTTGAGTTGATTAACTCTTACTTATAAACAAACCTAAGATATTCTAAATGTAATTGCTTACTACATTAGAAGTTAAGGTATTGGAGTGTCAAAATTATACTTGCTTGATCACCCCATAAATTTGGATTAATAAATTATATGACTTATAAATGAACTGTCATGTATTGCATCTTCCTTGTATAAAAAATAAGGGCATCAACACCATGCAGTAGAGTAAGAGACCATGCAAATGGATCCTAATATTATATTATTTTGATGAGTTGTTTTCACATGAAAATTTGCATGACATGTTCTTACCTTAACTTTCGGGAAATACTTGGCTTTGGGAAGTATCTCCCTCAGCTTAGGGCTGAGCCGTATCTATTGCTATAGGTGGTTTGATATAATGAGAATTTATACTTAGCAATGTGGATACCTTAGAATATTTGATCTTAAAAAAGACTATGTACCATTATGCTAAGCTTATTTATACTAAGGTATTAGCAAAGTATAATATTATTAAATCAAATATTAATAACTCATTTTGACATAAAATTCTAGAAGCCATACTTACCTTCATTGGCATGCTTCCATTCTTAATGAATAAATCAATACAATAAAGGAAATGGTTGATTGTAATTATTTATTTTTATTTTAGATGTTGCTTTCACTAGCTAAGTTCTAGGGCAATTAATTTAAGTAGGAATCTTTGTCAAATAATCAAAGGTTGTTAGAATCATAAATCATATCGTGAACCTATTTATCTTTTTAACAATCATTATGAAGTAATCCTCATGCATAACATGACAGTTTGGGATTACAATTCGAAATGGAAAAATTATGAATATTGAAACATAATTTGTTGTCGCTTACTTTCATTAATTTGATTGTTATTTAAGCTCTCTTATTTGGCTCACCAACAACTGTTAGCAAAATTCCCACCTAGCAATTTGTGTCTTCTATTCCCTCATGTCTATAACCCTTGAAATGA
This sequence comes from Lumnitzera littorea, assembly GCA_024138015.1. NCBI lineage: Eukaryota > Viridiplantae > Streptophyta > Magnoliopsida > Myrtales > Combretaceae > Lumnitzera > Lumnitzera littorea. The sequence goes on from JAMXBB010000008.1 coordinate 60,631,406, forward strand.
GCTCCTAAGTTGCTTTTATATTACTCTCAAGTGGTGGAAAACTAAATTCTAAGCCTACATGTCTAATAAATTAGATTAAGATGCTGCATGTCAAGCTTTTAAATCATCTAAGCTTAGTCATCCACCAATGCTATTGAATGCTTCTACGTAGTGCTACTCTTAGGTTAAAGAGATTTCTAGGTACAAAATATATTATCTTATCATGTATTGTTAGTGACATTATAGTTTATACACTTTCAATTGCTAGCTTTGATATATGTATACATATATCAACTATTTTTCTTTAGTTAATCTATACTTCTCCTTTTAGGTGCATATTTAGACATAGATCATATAAAATATCCTTATCAATATCCATATTGTTGATAGTTGAATTTCATTCACTAAGCCACTTGGCTGCAAACATGACATGTAACTCCATTCTTGGCTAACATTGAGTAATATAGATTCGTATCTAATTTGAATTTAAGGAAAGTGACGTGTACAGTTATCACTTGGCATGGTTATATTACATAATTGCCCATTATTACTATATTTCAGGAATGTACTTGATCGAAAGGCCTCTGCGTATCTCGATAATCACTCCATTAATTTCTATTTTAGACACAACATTTGCTTATAAATATGAAGAAGAAACACTATAAGAGGGATCTAATAACTTACTATTACTCAATCTCTTTCCATATTCATTCATTGACTTAGGCATTGGAGTAACCACACTAGATTGGCCCTAGTCCCTTGTAGCCTTCTTTTCCTTTGTAGGATTGAAGTCTTAATCCAAAATCGCCTAACAACATTTGGCCCCGTCTGTTTTTTCCTAACCATCCACATGGCTTGAATAAGGTTAACTAAAAGTATAAGTGTTGGTACTTCATCCCACCACCTCGAGGAGGGAAGTAAGCACACTAACAAACAACGTTTGGTTAAGCTGGAGTAACTTTGCCTCAACATAGCCAAAGAAAACCATGAATTAAGTAAAAAGCGTGAAGAGATCCTTAATCTCCTTCATAATATTGTATACCCAAATCAAAACAAAGATCATGGTGATCACGATGCCGAGAATAGTGACAACTCGATCTATTTACCCGAATTGTGGAAAAAGCAAGCTAAAGTTGTAATGGGACCTTTAGCCACTCAAGAAAAATGGCGAAGGTAAGCAACTACAGCAGGTGCACCATGCTGGACCTTCACATGTTAGCACCCCTACTGTAATGAGTAGACAGTTTCAAATTAAGAAGAGCCCTTTCATCCCTAAAATTTTGGAGGAGGTTCTACCATGGCACATCAAGTTGCTGCAGTTTGAAACCTATGATGGGATGAGAGATCTAGAAGATCATTTAGAGTATTACTGCACTTTAGCCAAGTTGCATAATTTGAGAAATGTCGTGGTCTACTAAGCTTTCCCTTTGACATTGAGGAATGCGGTAAGTACATGAGTCAAACACTTGAAGCCGAATACGATTTCATGTTTCAAAGATTTGACAAAAATGTTTCTCCAACACTTCCTTGCAAATAAGCTTCTTATTAAGGATTTTTCAATCCTTAACACAATGAAGTAGAGATTAGATGAATCTATTAGAGATTACCTAGCCAAGTTTATGGCTAAGATGGTCTAAATTCTAAAATTGGACATGAGTGTAGCCCTTAACATAGTCATTGATGGCATCAAACCCTATGAGGACTTTTTCAAGTCTCTCGCCAAAAATTAGTCGAAAACCTTTGTCAAGTTCAAGGCTAAAGCCACATCATATATCTGACAAGAGGACAATATAAAGGATTGATGAGAGGCCAATCAAAATAGAGGAGATAGGAAAAGCAATAAGAGGAAGGGTATGAAAGATTGGCTTGGAATGGATGATGACCAAAGTCCTAACTCTAAGAAAATAAGGGCCATGAATTCTAACATATTCGGTCCACACACCAGTCAATCATCCAATTTCGAACATATTGATGGAAGTATGTAGACAAAGAGGCATTTTGCAGTAGCTAGAAAGGATGAGGAAACCTATCAAGGCGAAATTCCAACAAATACTGCGATTTCCATCACAATAAAGGCCATAACACTAATGAATGCATCCAACTTAAGAACGCAATTAAGGATGCAATATAGTGAGGGCATTTACGTAAGTTTTTAGCACATCATGTTGAAAATATTAAGTGGCCATCTCAGAGAAGATGAGAAGACTAGGAGAATGTTACTCGACCAACTATAGCCAGGAAAGATGTAAGAGATAGAAACACCAATAGAGTACCTAATGGAAGAATTAACACTATTGTCGACGAACCTTCTGCTATAGGTCGATTAAGCTCTTCGAGCTCAATTAATGCCGTTAATTATGTTTGCAATATCCAAAGCAAGAAGGTTAGAATAGACAATACAATTTCTTTCAGAAAAGTAGATTTTGAAAGCATCCAAAGGCTACATGATGATGCACTCGTTATTTGTATGAGAATTGCTGACTTCGAGGTCAAGAAAATTCTCATTGACACTGGAAGTTCAACAGATATTATTTTTTAATATGCTTTTTATTAGATGAGACCAAAGATCAAAGCACAGTTGAGATCCTATAGTTATGATTTGTATGTCTTCAATAATCAACCTATCCGAGTAATTAGAGTAATCTCTTTACTAATTCAGATTAGAGATGATGAGCATGTTGCAAAAGACAAAGTGAACTTCCTTATTATCAAATGTTGGTCCCCATATAATATGATCATGGGACAGCCGTATTAACACTTATTTAGCATCATCCCTTCTACTGCTCACCTCAAAACCAAATTCCTCACTCCCATGAGAGTCAATGTATGTAAAGGGGATCAACAGTTAGCAAGGTCTTTATACATGAGAGCATTAAGGAGAGAAGAAGTTTTTTAGGTGGAAACTTGTCTAGAAGGAAAGTCAGTCAGCATAAATAATGCCAAAAATGAAATGAAGGAAATTTCATTGGGATATGATCCTAAAAAGATGACTAAGATAGGGAAACCCTTACCGGTAGACCGTCAAAGTTTAATTGACTTCCTATAGGACAATGCTGATGTATTTGCATGGTCCCCTTCAAATATATTGGGTATCCCTAGAGACATCATGGTATATAAGCTTCATATTGATTCAAGCGCAAAAGTGATCCAATAAAAGAAGAGGCATTTTGCCCCTAAGAGGTAAGCAACTGTTGAAGAAGAAGAAGTCCAAAAACTCTTAAAGGCAAGAATCATCCGGGAAGAGACTTATGTAACTTAGTAATCCAACTGTATATTAGTCAAGAAGTCTAACAACGAATAGCGCATGTGCATAGACTTCACGGATCTTAACAAGGCTTATCCTAAGGATTGCTTTCCCTTGTCGAGAATTGATAAGATGGTTTATTCAACTGTTGGGCATGTATTACTCTCTTTCATGGATGCTTTTTTCGGCTACGACCAAATTAAAATGGATGAGGAGGACGAGGTTCACATATCATTTGTCACTAATTTTGAAACATATTGTTATATGGTGATGCCCTTTAGGCTAAAGAACATCAATGCAACTTATTAGTAGCTTGTCACTATGATGTTCAAGCCCCAAATACATTGAAATATCAGTTTATGTTAACAACATGATCGTGAAAAGCACGATAAAGGATTAGCATCTTGTTGATCACAAGGAGACATTTACTACCTTGAGGAGGTATAACATGAAGCTGAATCTGTAGAAGTGTGTCTTTAGTGCTACTTTAGGAAAGTTTTGGGGTACATAGCCACAAGGCATGACATCAAAGTTAACCTGAGAAAGATTGATGCAATCAGAGAAATGAAATCTCCTCATACTATTAAGGGGGTTTAAGAACTCACTAGGTGAGTGGTTGCCCTTAATAGGTTCGTATTGAAAAGTGCAAACAATTGTGCATAATTCTTTAAAATTATAAAGAATCCGAGAGATTTCAAGTGGACTAAAGATTGCGAGAGGGCATTCAACGAACTTAAAGAATTTTTCGCATCACCTCCAATACTCTCGACACTTATCCTAGGAGAAATTGAAAATTCGTGTTAGCAGTGGTTCTCTCAGTAAGGAAGTTGAAACCATATTTTAAAGCCTACCAAATTGTAGTCCTCACCAATCAACCTTTGTGGTAGGTATTACAATGGCCAAATTCCTCGGGAAGGATGATGAAATATGCCTTAGAGCTAAGTGCCTACGGTGTACAATACAAATCCAGAACGGCATTAAAAGCTCAAGTGATAATAGATTTCTTAGCCAAGTTCATGAGTGAAGAGGATAGCATGGAAATTGCTGAGAAACTAATATGGTACCTATATGTTGATGGTTCCTCCACTAGAGAGGGAAGTGGCATGAGCCTAATACTATAAGGACCCCAAATGTCAAGGTTAATTATACCCTAAAATTTAGATTTCTAGTCGACAATAATGAAGCGGAGTATGAAGCCTTGATAATTGGACTCAAGCTTACGAAGGAAGTTAGTGCCAAGAAACTTAAAGTTTTCTCCCATTAACAGTTTATGGTGAATCAAGTCAAAGGAACTTATGCAAAAAGGAAGAGGAAATAAGAAAGTACTTTTTGATAGTATAAACACTCCTAGAAGGATTTTAGTCCTTTTTAATTCATAAAATACCGAATTGTAAGAACATTGCTGCTAACAAACTATCAAAGTTGGCCACTGTGGCATTTCCTGATTTAAGTAATAAACTGTTTGTTGAGTTTCTCTTGCATAAGAACTATGAATTAGCTTCTTACCCAAGAGAGAAGTCCTAGATGGATCCCCTTATAGATTATTTAAGGGATGGTGTCCTCCATGATGATAGGAAAGAGGCTCGAAGATTGGTTTATTAAGCTGCAAATTACATACTAATAGATGATCAACTGTAAAAATACTATATATCCCAACTTTATCTTTGACACCTTCTTCTAAGAGATGCCTAATGGGTGTTATCTAAGCTACACGGCAGTATAAGCAACAACTACGTAAATGCACAAATGCTATATATCCATGTGCTCTGACTTGGCTATTATTGGTTGACAATGAAAGATGACAAAAGAATAACTGTTCGACATTGTCCATAATGCCAAAAGCATGAGGTACCGAGTCATGCGCCTTTTACTAAATTATGTTGCCTATCCACTCCTTAGCCTTTTGTCTAGTGGGGATTAGACATACTCGAACCATTTCTAATGTCAATCGCCTAACAACAATTTGTCATTGTTGTCGTGGATTATTTTACAAAGTGGGTAGAGGCCGAAGCATTAGCAAGGATAACAAAATAGAACATCGAAGCCTTTCTCTTCAACTTCATAATATCAAGATTCGGAGTCCTATTTATGATAATCACGAACAATGGACCACAATTTGATAATAACAAATTTTGAGCATTTTATGAGAAATACGGCATCCACCTAAATTACACATCTATAGCTCAACCTCAGACTAATGGGCAAGTGGAAGTTGTTAACAAGATCATCTTACACAGCTTAAGGAGGAAGGTTAATCAAGTTAAAGGAAAATGGGTTAATGAATCGTAGGATGTTTTATGGGAATACTAGACTACCTACAAAGCCACAACAAGGAAAATGCCCTTCAAATTGGCATATGGTATGGAAGCAGTTTTGCCAATTAAATTAGACCTATCAAGTATATGCACACAAAACTTCGATGTAATGACTAATCAAGTAAGCTTAACAGTAAATTTGGATACTATTGAGGAAATAAGAGATGTCGCGAGAGCAAGAGTTACAACATATCCGCATAGGGCAATCGAGTATTATAATCAAATGGTAAAGCATAAGGTTTTTTAACCTGGAAATTTGGTTTGCCTTAAACTAGAGGCAACTGGTGTGTGGGAGAAGTAAGGGAAGCTAAGTACAAATTGGGGGGATCCTATTAAGGTCTAGGAAGTCGTTGGCAAGAGGGCTTATCGACTAAACCTATCAACTAGAAAGGTTGGATGACATAGTAATCCCTCGTACTTAGAATGCTGAGAACTTGAAATTTTATTTTAATTAATTTCACAAAGTTATGAGCATTGTCATTTGTTCAGTTGTTTCAAAAAACAATTATGCTATGTTCAAAGTTTTGACTTTCATTTGTTTCTCTTCCTGATCTTTTTATGATCAATAGGTTATCGCTTAAGGTTCAAATTACACTAAACAAATTAATGTTTTTCTTTTTTAAGGTTTAGACTTATCATGGTTAACGAACTTTGTAATTTAGCCGTATAACGGATTAAAGGATGTGAATATTCTGATAGGTGATCTCACAGCATAAACTAAGTAGCTAGTTCACATCTCAAATGACTAATGGTTGGCCTTTATAAAAGGCACTTGATACATTGCATGTGAAACAAAACATACTAAGAAAATAAGCATGTGAAACAAAACATGCTGAAAAAGTTCGATGTGTGAAATAAAACATGCCAGGAAATGGTAGAGTGTGTGAAATAAAATTTGCTAAAATTACCAAAATTATGCATAAGGAAATGTGCATAAGATTAATGACAAATACAATGTTAAATTTTTTACCACTCAGCTAAATACAGTCCATACAAAAGATAAACTAATTACAGGGGAAACAATCTTATGATTTATTTTTGGATTGAGCAAAGGCATTCTATTGATTGGAAGATGAAGCCTTATTGGGGCATATTTCCTTTTTGATGCTTGAGGTTTAGGAATAGGTAGATTTCTATTTATGCTCATAGGGGATCCTTGGGAAGACGATCTTTGTCATCTTTAGAATCCTCAATACGAGCCTTATTATCATCCTACATATTAATTTTGGTACCTAAATCCTCATCGTATTTCTCGTCACAATTGCCAACTTTATCATCAATGTTAGCAAAGTCCAAGCATGAGAAATCATAGTCAAGGTGAAACTTAAGGATTTCTACTCTTACCACTTGAACATCACCACCACCCTACCCCTCCCCCCCTACAATAACAACTTCTTTCTCAATAGTCCCTTATATTGCCGACTTGGTGTCACGATTTCAAGTGCCTCTTCAATAGGGTGCCCTTTCCTCACTGACTCCTCTAATTCAGCAATACAACTTTGTAGACTAGACTTATTGGTCTCTAGTTCCTTTGTTTGCATCCTAAGGCTATCTTCTTCGTCACTCATTCAGCAAAGTGTTCAACCCAAACCCTAGCACTCTTCCTTCTTTTTACGCAGCTCCTCCTTCAAGTCTTCAGCCTCCTTATACTGCTCATCAACTTTAGCCCTAAGGCTTGAGACTTCATCAGCAGTTAAAGAGTGTACTAATTTCTTGGTAGTAAGTTCATCTTAATACTTTCTAGCCTCCATCTCAGCCTTTATTCTCGCGTTATCAGCAGTCACAATTTAAGCTTTTGAGGAGTTATATGCATCCTCAATTTTCTACAAGTCGATATGGAATGATGAATTCTTCGAACCACCTAGCAGAATATATAAAAATTATTGTTGTTATTACATTTTTCATCTCTTTATCGACTTCATTTAAGGTCGTAAGAACATAGCTGCTGATTTGTAAGCAAACAGGAGTGTTAGCAACCAAACATGCCTAATAATTGAAAGGATTCAATTAGTACTTACATTGTACAGTTTGGCCGTGATGTGTACCTTATTACAATTACTAACCCTGTTGACATCTTTCTTCATAATCTCCTTGTTTGTAGGAAGAATAACACCTTCTATTGAGGTTAAGGATTTTGTCCTATCACCCAATGTTGAATCAGTATATAGGATGTTATGCCTCCAATACGGAACAAAAAACTTGTCGACCTTCGTGCTAAGGATGAATTCGGCATTGCTGATGCCAAGAGCTTTGTTCCATATTTCCTCCTTTGCCCTTTCATCCAATTCCTTGGACCTTTTATAGGAGGTTGGCCAATAAGTTCCTTCCCACTTCTTTTGTTTGTACTCAGCATAACCTCTATTAGGAGTGATGCCCCTTTGGTGGCATCAAGATTGGTGACTTCAACCTTACTTCGAGGTTTGATTTCTTGGCCACCATCTCTTGGCTCCATAGTCGAAAGAATATCTTTGGTTAGAAGGGTCTCTCAATTTATGCAACCTCGACAAACCCAGGTTTCTCATTCCCTTATCGCTTCTCGATTGGATAGGAGACCTTCTTTTGGGCTACTACTTGTTTCGTTATGCCCTTTTTTACTATCTTTTTTAAAGTAGTCGGCTGAGTAGTAGTAATCATAGAGGCTACACGCTTATCGGCTTTTGATTTCTTTGCCTTTGCTTAGGCCAGCAACTTAGTAGGGTTTACCTCACTAGCTCCTATATCTGCAATAAAAAGTAGATGCATTAATACTAAAGCAAGGAATAAGAAAGAACTTGCATTCTCCATGCTAAGCAAGACTCAAAGGCAACAATTCTTCCCCCCAAGTCACGAGAACAGCTTTCCTCTTTTAGTTATAGTTGACACGATGATTACTCAATAATATACCTTCCTTCTCAGAAAAAATTGGCTCTCCGTTCTCATACCACCTTATTATCCTCTTGGCATCCTAGAAAAACATCTTATTTTTCCTTCTCTCTTGGATCTTCTTTGCCAAGGCAGCATCATTCGGCATCAAGTCAATGTCCTTAGTGTAGATTGGTTTAGTCCATTAGGTCCAAAAATCTAACTCTTTGTTTGAAACGATAGATACAAATTTGTCGTGCCACTTATAGATCTTGGACTCCAATCCGTTTGTGAACTTCCACTCGTACCTAGCAACTGCAAAGTACTAGCCATCAGGCTACCTCTTAATCATAAAGAAATATCAAAATAATTGAGGCGTAGCCCTAACTTCAACTTCTTCACAAATTATCTCAAAAACTGCAAGAAGCAGATAAGTGTTTGGTGAGAACATACTCGGCACAACTCGGAAATAGTTAAAGAACTGCTTGACAAAAGTTGAGAAGGGGAAGCATAGTCCAAAGTCGAGATATTTCAAATAGATGTGAAACTCACTCTCCCTTGGAAAAAACACTTGTTCCTCTTCTCTTGGCCTCCTAAGGTTCCACGCCTTAAGAAGGTCTTGCTAGTATTTGTTATAATTTGAAACTAGAACTCTTTCGATGGCACTTGCCACTTCATTTAGTTAATCATAAAAGTAAACTATATTATTTTACAAATACCCAACCACAGATCTTCCATCCTTACCATTTAGATAGGTATCCACTGCAAGAGAGTTAATTTAAGCAAGTTTGTCCTATCGCTCTACTAGTTGTCAATTGAACTACTTAAGGAACATGTTGTCTTGCTCCTTTTTTTAGGGTTAGGGGTGGGGGTGGGGGAGGGGAGGAAAGAGGTAGCCTTAGTCTCAATTGCTTCAGAATCTAAAAAAACAAGTCAATGGATTACGTTTTGAACCATACCTGATTTTGACTAAAACAAATCTCACATAACTTTTTGAAGGTTAAGAGCAAGTGTCGTAAATGAATGAAAGTTTATAAATACAAATGAAGATGAAGTGAAATCTTTTTTTGGAATTGGAAAATTTCTTAAATATGAATGATTTATCCTTATAACCACAATACATTTTTGACAAGTAATGATGTGATGCCTAAATGATGGCACAAATTATTGACATGTGTTTTCAGATAGAAATCCAATGGTTATCAAGGCTCTTACAATTATTAGTGCTTGTAATATAATTATGGCTAAGGTGATAGCTATCATACACGCTATCGATTAGTCTTCTGATAAGCAGAAAAATTGAAAAGTTGTAACCTTCCAAATAAGATGCAATCCATCCTTCTAGATGGAAATTAAGGAACTTCCTACATTATTCAACATTTGGGAAATCATTCCCCACTTGACCCCCATAGGAAATATTAAAATATTCACTTCCTAGTCGAATCCTCAAATATAAGAGTTAGAGGGCAAATGTTGATAGTCAAATTTTATTCACTTCGCCACTCGACTGCTGACATGCTAAGTAACTCCATTCTTGGCTAACGTTGAGTAACATAGATCCGTATCTGATTTGAATTTATGGAAGGAGGCACAAATAGTTATCACTTAGCATGATTATATTACATAACTGCCCAACATTCCTACATTTTAGGAATGTACTTGATCAAGAGGCCTTCACGTGTCTTGATAATCACTCCATTAACTGCTATTTTAGGCACAATATTCGCCTATAAATATAAAGAAGAAACAATGTAAGAGATACCTGATAACTAACTATTACTCAATCTCTTTCCATATTTATTCACTTATTTAGTTATCAGAGTGGTTACACCGGACTAGCTCCGGTACCTTGTAGCCTTTTCTTTCTTTGCAGGATCAAAATCTTAATCCAAAATCAACTAATAACACATATGTGGTATTGTTTTTAATCTGACATATATTATTGGTCATTATTATTATATCTATGTGTCATCAAACACATAAGTAAGGCAATTTAAAGACTAGAGCTATATCACAGGTTTGATAGCCATGGGTATGTACATTGTAAATTTGTATATATTCTCTCTCTCTTTTTTTTTATTTAATAATTGTTTAACAATAATTTATAACCCTGCAACTTGTTGACTATTGATTTTTGTTCTTGGTACTTAGGTACCTGCAAAATAACAAACAGCTACAGGAGACATCAAAGAGTGCTTCAACGTGGTCACTCCAATATTTAACTCAATTCTCCTATGATGATAGTAAAATTATAAGATGATAATGTGACTAAAAGACGAAGAGAGGGTTCCCTTACTTGAGGGTCTTGCCTAGTATTTATAACTAGTCAATAAAAGCTATGCCTAGATTGGATTATCTGATTAGGTGTAAGTATTGGATCGGCTAATATAAACCCACAAAATAGTTATAAAAAAATACTTGTCAACTCTTGCTCCCCACTCTCTTTAGTAACAAGGTTGGCAAAGAAAGTATTTAAGGAGGTTGATTTTGTAGGATCTTTGGAAAATTTTATAATATAAGCCTGAAGAGCCTAGAGTGTTTGAAGAGGTAAGGACTTGAAGAGTCTAAGAACATGCCAAGTTACTCTTGAAGTGCTACTTAAGAACATTGCCTGACCATTGTAGCTGAGCTACTCTTTGATCGAGATGTTTGTGACTAAGCCATTCACGGATAAGTGCTTGAAGGGCAATGACAACTCAACACTCAAATGATAAGCCCCAAGGTCTAAGATCTTTTTAGGCTGTCCAATGCCAGTTTTTCTCGCGAGTTGAACTCATTTAGACAAGCCGCACATTTAATGTCTGGACTCTGTACAGTAGCGGCAAGTCGAATTCGAGCTGTTTTCCAAAGCAACACCCAGCTGAACCAAGTGATCGAGTATGCTTGGACAAAATATGAAAGCTAACTTCTGAGCAACAATTTGAGTCGTACGCTGCACTTCAGTTCTGCACTCCTAGCTATACATGTCGATGCTGAATAACACAATTCAAAAGTCAAGTTGAGTTTGAAATTGAATGCCGAGCTTCTTTTGGATCAAACCGCAACCGTGTGCCGAGTTTTTCTACTAGGTACTGAGTTTATCTCTATTGTTCCAAGCTATCACCTGATGGCTATGCTAAATTACAAAAAAGCTGAGCCGAGCCTATTCCTATGAGGCTCATTACCGAGCTCTAAGTTCTGAGCTTGTTTGTCCTCTCCGAGATATAATGCCGAGCTAAAAAGCGACCCTTACAGTTTGAACTATGCCGAGACGTCCGTGCCAAGCTGTCCAATTTTAAAGTTGTCCAGCCAGTTTCTGGGAGATAAATTGAGCTACTCTGTTGGACAATCAAGAATTATTTCCGAAAGTACGGTATTGCGGCATATAAAGTATCGAGTACCATTGCTATTAAAAGTACTGTTTGGGACAGTCAAATGATAGTGTGTGTGCTGTCTTTTTGTGTACATGTGTGGGAAGGAATTGGAGCATAGTTTAGCTAGGTGCCTTGTTGACCTCTGTTGCACGCACCAAGCTTGCGGTAACTTGCATATTCGAGTATTCTCCCTATTTGAGCTTTAGTGATCCAACACTAGTAGACTTGAATAGCCGAGCTTCAGTCAGCTTTCCCCAAGACCATTAAGCTATACAAGCACCAAACCGAGTCCGATCTGAGTAGCTCGTGGCCAAACCAAGCAGCTCAGGACTCCTCGAGCAAACCAACAACATCAAAAGCCGGGTTCTTGATTCAAGAATTAATTCACAACTTGTTGAGCACCTTCTTCACTAGCCGAGTAACGGCTCCATTAGCCAACTTTGTGAGATGTAACTCCGCAATTGATCTTGTCATCATATGAGAAGCTGATATATCTTCAGAAATTCGCCTTTTATTGGAATCTGACTTCTGCATAAGTGGCTCGTTAGTAGTCGTTGAACCAATCTACATTAAAGACGCAAATGCACGCGCTTATTTAAGAGGGAGCAGACTTAATTTGTAAAGACTGAATTCATCATACCTATCTCTTCTGCATCAATACCATCGTTTCTAGCTTTATTTGAGCGTACATTAAACTCTTTATTGGGATTGAGCCTTGTCTCGAACGGGACATGAGAGATCTAATCACCCTTGGGAAGAATTGATGTTGCTTGAAACAAGAGACGGGGGGCTCATGAATGAAGTTAACAAGTGAATTGAGACTCCACTACAAAGGAATGTCAAGATTTTTAGCCGATCTCCTCCCTAGTTTGAACTCTACGGGCAATAACCAAAAGTAAACACAACAGGGCAACCGAGAAACTGAAAATTAAAGGCCATGCCAACCTATTCCAATACGTCAAAAGATAAACCTTGCTATAACTAGTAGCAGTAGAGAGCATAGATAGCAGGCCAAGTAGAGTTACACTATTCCGAGCTACCTATCACCATGCCTATCTACTTCTAATGGGAATTAGGCTACCAAACCTCTAATCCACAGCCGAGCCTGAGAACTAGCGGGATTGGCACAACGAATCTTTCTACTTCAGCCGACTCCTGTCGAGGCTGAGTACTTCCCTACCGAGTCGTATAATTGCTCATCTTTCTATAGTACACCGAATTAATAATTACTCACTTGCGCCTAAGCCGATCAATTACTCGGCATCTTCCTTGTTGAGAAACCGAGAAAGAGAGAGTCCGAACTAACAAAGCCATCCTGCTCGGACAAGTTAGCTGTTCGTACTTTTTTTTCGCATCTTCTAATAATCTTGCTAATGTAGTATCGTCATGTATACAATATTATGTGTAGAATCCATTGCACCAATGATTGTTTTTCTTTCATATCTATTTTTACTCTTTTTGTATCTTATATATTACTTCTTTAGGAAATGTCCTTTTTGTCTTTCCCTTAGGTAGGTTGCCCTAACTTATGGGTATAAATACCCTTTGTACTTATAGCTATAAACGAAGATTATTCTAAATACACTTGAGTATTTTTCTTTCTTACGTAAACACTATTTGTTTACTTTTGCCATCGCTCTTATCTTAGCCCTTAAGTAAGGCTAGGTGGTGAGTAACCTCACTAGACCAATTCATACATCATATCAAATTATGCTATGAGTCCTCGGAAGTTTCATTGGTGCGTCATATTCCCTGGAACTATTCGTAGGTTTTGCTTACCCTTTGTTCGTCATTCATTCCTTTTGCACTTTCTTCCATTAGTTCTTTCGAGCTTTCTATAAGCTTAAACCCATCCAGCGATCGGCCTTATCTACTCTGAGTCATAGTTTGCATCATTTTGGTATTAGAGTGGATGTTTTGTTTGAGTTAATGTGGGTTTTCGAAGTTCTGTTATGCTCTATTTTATGTGTGTGAAACAAAGCAAGTTACTATGCTCAGTTGATGACTGTATTGTTAACTGTTAATTTCCTAAAGTGTTTATTTGAGATTTGATTTTGTGAGGAAAAATGACTAACACAAGTATGAATGTCGGTATTGGTGATGATAGTGGAGTTGTCTACCATAGGTGACAGTCTTAGAGAACTCCTAGAAGCACCGATGAGAGACTTCGTAAGGTAACTAATCTCTTGGTGGATTTAACATGAGATGTACATGCGTTGTCTTGCTGACCCACTGAGGCCGCGTAATACACCCCATAAGTTGCTTAACCTGTTAGAGGTCAAAACCCAACTCAACCCGTTCGAGGCAGTGGAGTAAGCAGACAAGTGAGGAGAAGGATTGATTTGGCAAGCATGGGAGACGAAGAAAAAGAGGAATAGTTTGAAGAAGAGCGTGTACAGGTCCCCAAAGCATCTCATCATGTGAAGCTTCAGATTCCGAGTTTCAATGGATCTAGGAATATCGATGAATATCTAGAATGGGAAGAGAAGGTGGAGTGTGTGTTTGATTACTATCAATATGAGGATTATGAGAAGGTTAAAATGTTGCTGTTGAGTTCTTCGGATATGCCACCATTTGATGGAAGAATTTTCAAGTCATGAGGAGACGAGAGGGCTACCGAGAGATTAACACTTGGTCAGAGATGAAGAGAATACTCAGTAACAGATTCGTGCCAGAAACCTATCTTCAAGATATTTTTCGCTTGGCTTCAAGAGCTGAGACAAGAAGGCTTAACTATTAATGAGTATGTTCAAGAATTTCAAATGCTTATATGCGTTATGATGTGGGGGAGCCACCAGCTCGAATAGTTTTAAGATTCATTATTGGGTTGAGGGGAGACATTTAAGACATTGTGAAGTTCCAATGATTTGATAGAATGGATGAAACTGTTAGGATTGCCCAACAAGTAAAAAGGTAAAGGAGGAGCCGACTAATGGCCAAGGTGTCAACTAGCCGACTCAGACAAGCAAGTCACCGAGCTCAATCGAGTACAGAGTCGAATAGAATGATTGATGTTCGAGCCCAGCAGAAAGGCCAACCTAATGGTGAAGTGCCAACCCAAACTTATGAGAAGGGGCAAGGGTTTAGTAGGAAGATGAGCCAGATTAAGTCTTCAAGTGTCAACGGTTCAGATATATGGCTACTTAGTGCCCGAACCATAGGACAATGGTCATCAAAGGAGACCTCCTAAAGCTAAAAGTAGGCAATATAGATGAAGAACTCGAGGAGGAGGAGGTTCCTACCGAGAAAGATAGTGCTGAAAAAGAGTTGATTAAGGAAGACGTATTTATTGAGGACTTGGATAAGTTACTCGTGGTTATCTGACACATTATGAACATGGAACCCTCGTGAGAGGAAGAGTAGAGAGAGAAATTGTTCCATACCACCTGTAAGGTGAATGATCAGGTTTATGCCCTCATCGTGGATAGTGGAAGTTGCACTAATGTAGCATTAACCGATCTTGTTTCAACACTGAAGTTACCAATCGTTGCACATCTAAGGCCATACAAGTTGCATTGGTTGAGTGAGAAAGGAGCATTATATGTCACTTGGCAAATACTACTACCAGTCACTATAAGGAACTACTCTGACCAGATTCTCTATGATGTACTACCTATGTGCGCTTCCTATGTATTATTAGGTAGGCTGTGGTTGTTTGATAAGAGAGTTATACATGACAACTACAGGAACACATATATGTTCAAGAAAGATGACCGGAAGATCACACTAAGTTTGATGCCACTGAGAGAAGTTAATAAATTACAAACAAAACTTTTTCTAGATTAAAGAAAGTTTTAGTGATGAGTAGAGCCAAGCTTTGAGAGACCATTAATGTTGACAAGTCGACCCTCTTGTTGGTCAGGGAACTTTTGGAAATGAAGGAGTAGGGTAAGTTACCTTAGGAAATCAAGGAGTTGCTAGATAAATATGCCGACCTATTCTTAGAACAATTACCTGAGGGGTTGCCTTTAACTTGAGGCATAGAGAACTGCATTGACTTAGTACCCAGCGTTGCATTACTGAATAAGCTAGCTTATCGGACGAATCCCAAGCAGGCTTTTAAGCTCCAAGTCAAGTTAATGAGTTACTAGAGAGAGGCTATGTAAGAGAGAGTCTCATCCCTTGTGTTGTGCCTGCACTTCTAGTGCCGAAAAAGGATGGAACCTAGTGAATATATGTAAATAGCCGAGTGGCAAACAAGATCACAATCAAATACAAGTATCCGATCCTAAGGCTAGAAGACATGTTGGATGAACTCAAAAGAACCAAGATTTTCAATAAGATTGATCTTAAATCTGGTTATCATCAAATCTACATGAGGCCAGGAGACGAGTAGAAAACTGCATTCAACACTCGACATAGACTTTATGAATGCATGGTCATGCCTTTCGGCTTATCAAATGCCCTGAGCACTTTCATGAGATTAATGAACCGTATGCTGAAACTTCTCATGAGGAAGTTTGTCGTAATGAACTTTGACGACATCTTAGTTTATAGTACCGATATGCCGAGTCACTGTGAACATCTTAGAGCAATCCTAGACATCCTCCATGTTGAGAGACTACTTGGCAATCTAAAGAAGTGTTGCTTTTGTTAGGAAGAGGTGGTATTCTTGGGCTATGTAGTCAATAGAAGAGGCTTGCAAGTCAATGATAAGAAAATCCGAGCAATTATTGAGTAGCCGACTCCTACTACTTCTACCGACATGAGAAGTTTCTACCGACTAGCTTCATTTTACAGAAGATTTATCAGGAATTTCAGTACCCTCACTATGCCACTTATTGTACTAATGAAGAAAAATACCAACTTCTAATGGGAAGAAAGGGAGGAGAGGAGCTTTGCTGAGGTAAAAGAAATATTGACCTTCGCTCCAGTGTTAGTACTACCTAACTTCTACAAAATTTTTGAATTGGAATTTGACACATCAAGCATTAAGACATGCAAGAAGGCCAACCAATTGCCTTCCACAATGAGAAGCTCCGAGGACCCTTGTTGAATTACTCCGTATATAACAAAGAACTTTTGACACTGATTTGAGCATTGCAAGTATGACAACACTATTTACTGCCAAGAGAATTTGTCATCTATACTTACCATGAATCGCTGAGGTACTTCTAAAGTCAAACCAAGTTGTCGAAGTAGTAGGCAAGATGGGTTGAATTTCTTGAAGGATTGAATTTTGTAATAAAGTACAAGTAGGGAAAGATCAACGTAATTGCGTATGCTCTTTCAAGGAGATATGCGCTTTTATCAGAGCTATAGACTAAACTGTTTAGGCTTGCAAGTATTAAAGAACAGTATTTTGAGGATCTGCACTTTAGACCCTAATTTCGCTATGCATCAATGGGAGGACGGTAGATGAGTCTCAAGTGGAGGATGGTTACTTGTTTTGAGGCGGAAAATTATACTTGCTGACTTATTCCCTAAGGGAGTTATTGATTAAGGAAGCTTATGGTGGAGGACTCTTTGGACATTTTGGAGAAAGGAGGACTTATGAATTGTTAAATGGTCGATTCTTTTGGCTGAGAATGAGGAAGGATGTGCATCGAGTTGTCGAAAGTTGTATTGTATTCAAGAAGGCCAAGTGCTAAGCCGAGTAAAGGAAAACAATGCCCTTACCTGTTCCAACGAAGCTATGGACTGAATTTGATGGGAATTAGGCTACCAAACCTTTGACTCACAGCCAAGCCCAAAGACTAAAGGGGCTGACATGACAAATCTTTCTATTCCAACCAACACCTGCCAAAGCCGAGTACTTTCTTGTCGAGTCACCCTTCATGCCATATTATATGATCGCCCATTTTTCTGTATTATGTCAAGTTGATGATTACTCTCCTACACTAAGCTAACCAATTACTTAGCATCTTCCTTGTAGAGGAGCTGAAAGAGAGAGTCTGAACTAACTAAGCTATTCCTGCTCGAACAAGCCCATCTGTCTGTACTTTTTGTCAATATCTTCTAACGACCTTGCCAATGTAGCATCGCTATGTATATAATATCATGTGTAGAATCCGTTGCACTAATAATTGTTTTTCTCATATATTCTTTTTTACTCTTTTGTATCTTGTACATTATTTCCTTAGGAAATATTCTTTTTATCTTTTCCTCTTTAGATAGGTTGCCATAACTTATAGGTATAAATACCCTTATACTTGTAACTATGATAATATCAAATTATTCTTAATATATACTCTTTAAGTACTTTTTTCTTTCTTGTGTAAACACCGGTTGTTTACTATTGGTATCACTTTTATCCTTTCCTTTAAGTAAGGTCAAGTAACGAGTAACCTCATTGGACCAATTCGTGTGTCATATCGAATTGAGTTGTGAGTACTCAGAAGTTCTATTGGTGCATCATATCCTCTAGAGTTGTTCGTGGGTTTTGCTTACTGTTTCATTCTTCGTTTTTGCTCTTTCACACTTTTCCCCATTGATACTTTTTCAAGCTTTCTGCAAGCTTGGACACATATAACAATCGGCCTTGTTTCTTCTTGGTCACGGTTTGCAACAAAATTAAGCATGGACTTTGTTTTTGGACTATCGCGAACTGCTCGAAGCAAAGATTTTATAATGGTTGTTGTGGATAGGTTTAGTAAAATGGCACACTTCATGCCCTACACTTGTGCGGATACATGGCACACTAAGAAGTATAGTCTCCAATAGGGACTTGAAGTTCTTAAGCCATTTTTGGAGAACCTTGTAGCATCGGGTGGAGACTAAATCACTTTTCAGTACTTCATGTCACCCCTAAAATAATGTCTAAATAGAGGTGGTTAACTGCACTTTGGGATCACTGCTCTAAGCTACAGTGGGTAAGAACTTAACTGATTAGGACGTTTGCTTGCCAGTTGTCGAGTTCACCTACAATCGAACAGTACATGACATTACTAAGCAAACTCCTTTCAAAGTTGTTTATGGATTCAATCCTGAGTTGCCCCTCAACTACACCCCTATACCAATACCTGCATAAGAGGACGTTGACGCTTCGGCTAAGGCACAATCCCTTCAACACATATATGATAAAGTCAATCGGCACATCGACTAAGCTACTAAAAGAATACAAGAAAGGGCCATGGGTAGCACAGCTAAACAATTTCAGCAGAAAGACTTAGTGTGGCTACACCTCAATAAGGAACTGTTCCCAAACAAGAGGTGAAACAAATTATCTGTAAAAGCAGAAGGACCTTTCAGAATCCTCCAAAAGATTAATGATAATGCTTATAAATTGGAATCGCCCAAGGGCTATGGGGTTTCTGACGCCTTCAACATTGCTGACCGTGGTTCGTATCACCCTGATGAAGAATTGAGGGAAGACCATTTGGATTTAATCCCAAATCTAAAACAACTAGGAGGGAATGATGGGAATTAGGCTATCGAACTTCTGACTCATAGCCGAGCTCGAGGACTAGAGGGATTAGCATGACAAATCCTTCTATTCTAGCTAACCCCTATCGAGGCTGAGTATTTTCTTGATGTGTCACCTTTCATGCTGAGCTGTATGACTTTTCATCTTTCTATAGTATGCCAAATTGATGATTACTCATTCGTGCCCAAGCTGACCAATTACTTGGTATCTTCCATACTGAGAAGTTGAGAAAGAGAGAGTTTAGATTGACAAAACCATCCCTACTCAGACAAGCCAGCTTTCCGTCCTTTTTGTTCGCATCTTCTAACAACCTCGCTAATATAGCATCACTACGTATACGGTATCATTTGTAGAATCCATTGCACTAATAATAGTTTTTCTTGTATATCCATTTTTACCCCTTTTATATCTTCTATATTACTTCCTTAGGAAATGTCTTTTTTATCTTTTCTTTTTTAGGTAGATTGCTCTAACTTATCGGTATAAATACCCTTATACTTGTAGCTATAAAGGGAGATTATTCTAAATACACTTGAGTATTTTTCTTCCTTGTATAAGTACTATTTGTTTACTCTTGGCATCACTCTTATCCTAACCCTTGAGTAAGGTTAGGTAGCAAGTAAACTTATTGGATTGATTTATATGTCATATCGAATTGTACCGTAAATCTTCAAAAGTTCCATTAGTGTATCATATCCTCTAGAGCTGTTCGTGAGTTTTGCATACATTTCATTCATCATTCATTCGTCATTCATTTCTTTCGCGCTTTCTTCCATTAGTTCTTTCAAACTTTCTATAAGTTTGAACTCATCCAATGATCGACCTTATCTATTCTTGGTCACGGTTCACATCATCTTTTGTGACTGAGCATGATAATTCTAATATCACACATGAACAACTGAATGCGAAATTAATTTAACCAACCACTATGGACGCGACAAAGAATGATGGAGCTCCACTTGCTTGTCAAATTGATCCGAGGAAGCTCGTAACAGCAGCAGGCCGTGCTATTACATGTCGAGTCAAATTGCTCAAGATTGAACTTCAGCGTATGACAGCCGAGCAGCTCAAAATGCCGAGCATTTGAGCAGACGGTCTCTCCAGAACAAGGAAACTACACCATATGAGAGAATTTTGGCCGAACAAGGCATCAATGCCGAGTTGCATGATTTAAATTGCCGAGCTGTACTTCCCAAACTCCAAGCTCCAAGTCTGGCGAGTAGCAAGCTGAGTCCGAGCTCTTATCTAAAACATTCTAAACTTCCGAGCTGCTACACATGAACAAGAACCGAGTGACTCCGAGCACTCAATAACTTGGCCGGATTCCGAGCAACACGAGCTGCTCACAATCCCAAGATTTTTTCGAATGTGAGCTCTTCCATGGATGAGCATTGCATGATCAAACATGTTCAAGCCAAGCCTCTTGTGCTACACACCCAAACTGCACTTTCCGAACTCCAAGCTCCACACAAGCCAAGCTTCTTCAACCCACCGTAGCGAAGAGCAGCTCCTATTTCTTATTACAGCCGCTACAAGTCGAGCTACTCCAGGAACAATCCATCTATGTGCCGAGCAACACAGTAACACCAAGAAACAAGCTTTTGATCTGAGTTTGACCAAAATAAGGCTCCTTGCAGTATTCTTGTGCAATACAATGTCAACAGCAGCTCCTTGCTGCGCTTTTGACCCAAACAACATAAATAGCAGCTACACTCGATTGTTCAATGCAAACGGCAGTAGCAACCTTCGAGCGAGAAGGGCCGGCCACCGAGTGAATAAGACCCAAACTTCACACGAGTAATAAAGCAGAACATGTGCCGAGCTCGGAGCATTTTACCAAGCTAACCTTGTAGCCATGCCTCCCACATCCAATGACGGTCTCGAGCGCGTACTAGTTGTGTTCTTTGTGACAGAATAGTGCAAAGCCAAGTCATCTGCCACAGCAATGAGCATCCACTATCGCTCCTCACCTCCACGACAATTGAATCGTGCTTACAAATCCTAGCCACACGTCCGAGCTCTTCGCAACACAACGAACACTTTGGACGGATCAAAGTCCGAGCTTTCATCCATCATGCCGAGTAACTCAGCTCATGTCGCACCTTAGAGCTCAGTGACAAATTAGACCAAGTTTATGTTTCCGAGTTCTTGACCCAAGCTCCAAAGCACGTGTGACAAGACAAATGCCCCGAGATTCATCAAGTCGCAGCCGGTCAACATGAGGACGAGATGTCCGAGCTCCGAGCTCCCTTTGGGTCGAAGTTACATATTAATTACGTAAGCACTCCAAGCTTCATCTAACTCCACATTCCTACCTAAACTCTTCCGGTAGCGTATCTGACTTGAGAAACTGCGCTTCCAAGCACTTGAATCACATGCATGACTTGTATAGCCATTGCCGACCATTAACAACCCCAAGAAGTCGGACCTTAAAGGTAAACGAGCGGCTACGTCTACATAGAGATCATCTAGAGCAATTCAAGTATCTAAGCTTTAAAAGAAAGCAGTCCATCTCGATGGAGAACCAAATGGACCAGCTACAACAATACACTGAACAGAGTTAAGAACGATAGAACAAATGGCAGTAGCCGTATATGGTTGGCAACAAGAGTTGACGTATATAGTTGAATTCAGGAGATTAGAAGGGCGCTAGTTGGAAGCTTTGGAACCTGCAAGTAGAGCTCTATTTACTTGATAATCCTCCTTGTTGAAAGATGAGTAGAATTTCATTACCCCTATTCATATTTTGTGTAAATCTTGTAAATTTTTAATCCAAACCCCAAATTGAATTCAGATGTCTTAAATAATTTCATAAGTCAATGAGGCCAAATAAGTTAAAAGATTAACTAAATTATAAACTTAAATTTACTATGGATAATAAAAAAAAAAAAACCATAATATACTGATTGAACTCTAATCATGTGCAAAAATCTTAAATCATATATACGTGTAAATACAAGAAATAAAACCCAAACTTAATAAAAAACCGTAAAACTGAAACTTTAAACTTATAAACATATAAATTTACTCTAATGATGATAAAGTCTTAATTGGATACAATTATCGATAGATATGCGTAATCGAATAAAATCGCTAACGGATAAATAAAAATAACTTCTAAATACTAATAAACGTAAAGAGTAACAAATTAAATAACTAAATTAACAATATTACAAATATTATTTTATGATTATTTGTAACTTCACATATGTGTATATATATATATGTATTAGTTTTATATTGACTTAATTATTTTGATTCAATTTTACTACATATTTTATGTTTATGTATTACATAGTATACATTAATTTTACATCTTATATTTTCTTCCATAATTACATCATATTTTGTTCCGAACATTTTCTAAAAGTGAGAAAACACTTAAAAGAAAAGTCAAAAAGGTAAATTCATTATTTCCTTTTTCGTTCTTTTTTTTTCTTTTTCTTCCTTCTTTTCTATCACAATTACGGCTGCTACATGTCCCTTTCAATATCACTTATAAAAAAAGCAATTAAGGATAAAAAAGCAAGTCAACTCTACTTTTTCTTTTTTTTTTCTTTCCTTCCGCCGTAGTATACAAGTTTAGAAATTACTATAATCTTCTATTTTTCTTTTTCAAATTCAAAGCAAAATCAAGTCTTTTCCTTCTCCATTTGGGTTGACACCAATTCTTCTTCAAAAACTTTTCATTTCTTTTTCATTCTGGTCTCCTTACATACAATCATCTAAGTTTCTACTGTATATAATATTAGTCTTTTTCCACACCATTATTTTACTAATTTCAAGGAGGATAAGGGGAGCATTTTTCCAAGAAGACAAAGAAGTTAATATATTATGTTGTATTTAGTTTCTCTTTGTAATATTAGTTTTTATGTACTCTTTAGTATGCATATGTATTTAGTAGTATTTTATATATTAGGAGATATATGTATAGGAGTATATGTATTTTAGTATCTTTTGTAATAAAACTATATGTATATGTATTTGAATTATATGGATAATTCTTCTTCTTCATGTTTATGTATTTATATACGTATATACTTAAATATATTTAACTATATGTACACATATGTTATATTCACTTAGTTATATATATATATATACATGGTTTATATACATATAGTACATGTACATACATATAATATTAAGTATATTTACCTTATCATACATGTGTGTAAAATATATTATGAAATAGTATAAAAACATGTATACGTAAGTAGTAAACTATAAGAGTAGTTATATGCACCTACATGTATATATATTACTCTATTTTTCTAAGATTTAAATAAGTATACATATAGTATAGTATAAGTATTACATATGTTCATATAGCAAAGATTGCATGCATATGTATATTAGTACCTAATTTTCTTAAAAATAGATCAAGAAGTATAAATATATACATACATGTACATATGTTAGACGTGACCATCGAGCGAAGGATAGGCATTATTTTCCAATATTTAATAGTTTAAAGTATTATATATATGTATATATTGATATTACAAATTGGAAAAAGTACAAAATTAAAAATTAGGAAAATTTTGCAACATGGACTAATAAGAAGTTATCAATTCAACTTCCTAGTTTCTTAATTTAAAAACCGTAAAATTAAAAAAAATAATAATAAATTAATTAGAAAACTACAATTGTAATAGAAGTTAAGATAATTAATAATTTAGGCTTAGAATAGTAAAAAAAATGAAATTACTACCAAATGGATACAAAAAATAAAAATATTTAGAAAATATACAAATTTAAAAATTATATAAATCGTTATTAGAAATAAAGAAAATCCAATCAATAAAATAATTAAAGAAAAGCTTAAAAAGAACAAATAAAAACATTTGGACCAAAGTAAAATTATATTGCATACAATCTAGTGCACTTGCTAGTATCAATACGCTTTTATTTATGAATGTCATGGTTAATGTATAATAGTGTGTCTTATCCACTTAGTAGTTTACTAGTCTTACTTAACCCTCACAAATACCCCATTATTATTTTGATCATAGCTTGGTTTGGACCTACCCCTAGTAAGTTTACGTAATATCCTTATATGTCTAGTTCCAAAGTCATACCAAGCTCAAAGCCATTCACTATGTTAACTACCGATTTGTCCTAATTTCCAACATGTCGTTTTTCAACCTGTTCATAGCTTTGCTTCTAGTCACCAACTCAGCTAGAAAACTTACTAATTGCAGTACAACCAGCCACCTTGTTGGAAACTTTACCAATCACTAGTCAATACGTGGCCATACTCTCTAACACTAGCAACAACCCCATAACTGTTTTGTTTGTCTATTTTTATGCTTTTATCCTTTTTAGAATCACTTCTAAATGTATTTTAAGCATGTATATTTTCATCTTTCCTTCTCTTGTAATTTTGTTGTAAGGGACTACTATAAATAATCCTTTAACATGTAAGCTGAATTATCTTTTGATAAATATTGAACATACACTTTCTTGTTTCTTGTAAGTTTTAAGCTCTAAGTTACACTTCACTTTTATCAAATCGCTTTTACAAGGATTTATAGCCAATAACCCTAAATCTACTACTTATGAGTAATATCAAGTATTAGTTTAGATTGTATGGTGCTAAATGGTACATAATATCCACATTAATAGCTCATGTTTTCTAGTTCCTACTAAACACTTGTGCATTTTCTATAATATCTTGAAGGACCCATTGTTATTTTTTCAAGTCCTAGTTATTTTCACCTCTTAAGCATATCATAGACAAATTGAGTTGGAAGAAGTAGATGAAGAGGATCAGAACGGGGATAGCTTCTAGAGTATGAAGCAAAGGGAATATGAGCCCCTAGAAGATTAGAAAATGTGAAGATACGAATCACAATTTATTCGGGGATGGAGATACTATTGAGTACTTAGATTAGGAAGAGAAGGTGATAAATCATTTCAATGTCAAGATTTTGAGGAGACTATGAAGGTACGATTTACCATTCCAAAGTTTACTAAATATGTAGCATTGTGGTGGAATAACTTTCAAGCTGCCTAAAGGAAGAATGGAGAGCAGGAAGTATGAACATAGCATGAAATAAACCTAAGGCAAGTTTAGACCTAACTTTGAATCGGTTGGGAACCATTAGGCTGTAGTTCCACTTTATGTTGATCCATAACTAGGCCAAATAGAGTTAGTTCCAAGTAAGGCTTGAAGGCTCGGTAGTTAACAAGCTGGTTTAATGAGTGATGAATTGAATGTAATTTTTTTTTTTATTATTTCTTAGCTAAATAATTTTTTATCTTTTTTTTTTTTGTCGCAACATTTGTAGACATATATTATGTATACCAAATTGACAATATGCATTTACACTACATGTTACATGTCACATCTCATGTTATATATAGTTGAAAATATACAAAAAGTTAAGTACATACATTATTTATCAAATACAAATTTGATACAAATACCTTAAGCAAAAATTCCTACAAAGATAAACACCTAACAAAATTATCTAAATCAATACACACATTACAAAATTAGAATTTCCTTCAACTAGAAAAAGAAGAGTATGCATGGTCAATGCATATGTAAAAGCCCTAGCTTTAAAAAGAACCAATTAATTTTTTTTTCCAATTTAGAAAAAATGATTTTTCTAACTAGTACCTTGTGAGGTGCTTCGATTTCATGTAGTTGATTAAGATACCGCATTCATCTCCTTTTTGCTGTAGGTAGATTTTCTTGCAATGCTTCCAATGCGCCTAGGAAATCCCATCTTTATCTACAATAATGTGAAAAATTTTATCCATCTCCTTTTTTGTGCATGTATACAACTATATGTGAGATACTAAGAGTTGAAAGTTGAGAATAAGAGCGAGTAGTGTGAAGAAACAAAAACCTAATGGTCAAATTTATAGCACTCTGTATCTCTCTTTTTGTCTCTCTCTCTCTCTCTCTCTCTCTCATTCATAGTTGATATAGATTTGTCATTTTCCCTCTTTTATTTTCTATCTTCTTTCTTTTCTCTTTCTCTTTTTCCCTCTTTCTCTCTCCCGTTGACAATTGATTTGCCCTTTTACTCACTATCTTTTTTTTGTCTTCTTTTCTTTCCCATAGTCACATATGTGACGTATCTAACAATATTTTCTTCTTATGGGATGGTTCATCTTGAAAGAAAATGTCTCAAATTTTTATTTATTTGAAAGTGTCGAATACAATGTTTAATAGAAATTTACATTTAACATACGGAGATACAAGATAGAAAATCAAACCCTGCCTAGGTATAGGGGAAAGAGCCAACGTTTTAATATATTGAACATATGAAAAGAATAAATTACAATGTAAATGAAACATAAAAGAAGGTGTCCACATAGGAAGAAATTAGAAGTGCTTAGGGAAAATTTTTATAGTTATCTTCAAGGTTGCTGCAAAAGTGCTTACGTATCCATTAGCTAGAATTAGACCATTGTAGCTCGGTATAATTTTTTGCAAAACCTTTAGTGTATTGGTCAATATTATATTAACGAGTAGGGGGAACATAGGTTTACATGATTACCCTTTTAATTATTATTGTAAAAAAAAAAAATACTACAAAGCATGCCTACATTCGTTTGTCGGTTGTTTTGAAAATCCTAAGATAAAAGCCCTAGCTTTAGAAAAGAAAAACAGATTAATATTTTTTGATAACTATAAAAACATCTTTTCTAAGTCACAAAAATTTTCCAATTGAGAGA
Organism: Lumnitzera littorea; assembly: GCA_024138015.1. Classification (NCBI taxonomy): domain Eukaryota; kingdom Viridiplantae; phylum Streptophyta; class Magnoliopsida; order Myrtales; family Combretaceae; genus Lumnitzera; species Lumnitzera littorea. The sequence continues at coordinate 60,658,199 of JAMXBB010000008.1, forward strand.
AAGGTATAGTTACTTTGACCTTGTGTGCGCTCAAGTGTAGAGCCAAAGTCTAAGCTTACTATTAGTCCTAATGAACAATCAAGAAGGGGAATTGAATTGATTGTTATGGAATTTTAATACTTAACCAATTTATACTTCTTGATGTTTTATACCAATTACCTTTACTAAAATTATTCCTAATTCCTGATGTATCAGAAATATTAATAATTAGATCAGAAATTTGCATACAAAAACTAACTAAACACTTAGCAATTCTATCTTTCAAGCAAATTAACTTATCAATGTGCTTCTAATCCTAAACTTAATATTGTGCGAATGATTCTAATAAATCATGTAATGTGCAATCACTTAAGTAATCAAGTAAGATATCACTGAAACAATAAATAGATTGCGAGTAAATAAAGAGTATAGGGATCAAAAAATCAAGCAAGCATATGTAGTGTTCTGCCTTATGTGTCAGTCTACTCTTTTAGCTTGCGACCAGGGATATGGATATCCACACCATACTTCTTATTCGAAGAAAACTTTTACATAAAGTCAACGATTCCCATGATCTTATCTTACCTCTAAGTCGCAAGTCTATGGAATCTTCCTCCCAAGTTCTCTTAAACAATATCAAACTAATTTTTTAAGAGATTAGTGATTGTTTGAGGATTACAATAGATCTCCTCACACTTTCACACAATACTCAGCAATATGAAATTCTTAGGTAATGAGCTTTATCTCTTAGATCAATAACCATTTGTAAGCCTAACTAAACTATGATATTACGAAAAATTTTGTAACTCTTACTTTTCTCTTTTTTCTTTTCCCTATGTATTCATCTTTAAATAGTTATGGCTTCTAACATTCAAATGTTCTCAATATGATAGTAGTTCTTGTATAGCCATTACATCTCAAAATCTTTGTGATCTTCTTACTTTGCTGTCTTTGTTGATACACTAATCTATCATGTGATACTTTCCTTATAACTTCTTCATATACTTAAAAACTTTTGTTGAGTTATTGTATCACATGCTTTTAAAATCTTCATAATTATTACTTTTGTATCACTTGGCTATCTAAATTTATTATCCAAGTATATCTTCATAGTTTTGGTTCTAGACTTATACTTCTTATAATGAGCTTCTGATCATGTTTTGCTTTTGATACCTCTTTTGTGCTTCTATTAAGTAAATCATTTAAGTCCTATGCTTTTGATAAGCATTATCTTTCAATTAGTTCTTTTCCTTTCTTCCTTCATCTTGAAAATAATGTAGCTATGTCTTGCACTTTTGATTAATATTGTTCTATTCGTCATAATTTGATTAGTTTCTAAAAATAATAGGTTCTATCCTAAGTCTAGTGTTAATACTTTTATCATAGTTTTTAGTTCTTCAAGTAATTCCTAATCTTGTCAAAATTTTCAAAATTCGATTCTTATTCTTCTCAAGTGCCTTCAAGAATTTTATTCTATGTTCTACACACTATGTGACTTAACTAGCAATAATAAAATACCTTTCGTTCATTTCCACATACATTTTGTTATCATCAAAATACATCTGATTTAGGGTTTATCACAAAAAATTCTTTCATCCGGGTTCTTGCATTAACACTCCCCACTGGAAGTATTCACCTTCCTCCATTGACATCGTACATGTCTCCTATTCTTTGCATGCCACATTATACCAATCTTCCAAATAGGCAGTTGCTTCAATGTTGATGGCAAAAAGGGAGGCCTTCCGACCATTAAGTATGAGGCCTACCGATGCCTGTTCAATGGCCATCATTGACGCTGAAGCGACATAAACCTATTGAGTAGTGGGATCAAGCAGCTCTTTGCAACACCTTCCTCTACTAATTGCGATTGTTAAAATCTATGACACCATTATTATCATTGAACTCAAAATTGGTGCTCAAGTAATGTTGAAACTTCGTTTGAGCCCCTCCCCCTGTTAAAAAGACCTATGTCTTTTCAACTTCTAAGTCAACAAATGTTCACCTACAAACAAGTAACCATGATTGATAGTGACTATAAGGGAGAAACTAATGCTTAACCACCACACATGAATGAGAATTATGAAAATAGCTCATTTTGGTCATTTGACACTTGTACAACCTCTACTTGTTCTTCCATACTATACATGTCTTACATGTCAAAAGTGAATCAACAATACTATAAAACATTTTAAGATGATCTTTAAGTACATCCGTTTTATAATGAGAATCTAAAATAGTAGCAATAAGATGAACACGAGGAATTTCTCTATAATACTGTAATCATTTGTACACTATCCCAACTATACATTGTTGGAGGCTAGGGTTGCTACATGTTTCAAGCAAAACAATAAGAATGTTAACAATTTCCATCAAAAATCAATGCATACTAGACCTTTAAGCTTCAAAAAAAAAAAAAAAAAAAGAAAGTTTTAGTAGAGTCATGAAAAACCTTGAGAACCTTGAGCAACTAGTTACATATGTCCCAATCGTTGGGGTGAATTTCTACTTTCAGTAAGTAGTGTATAGCAAAGTTACACAAAAGGTCCTTGTAACATACTATGCTTTCCAGCGTTCCATATTTAAAATCCCATAGATCTTGAACATTCTTTTTAGATTTTCTAACCTTCTTGTCATTTTGGTGGCAAAAGTCCCTCCACAACTTGTTTAAAGAGGGCTTATTAGTTATAAGTTTAATTGCTTATCTTATCGGGGATACTTGGATATTGCAAAGTTGAAATTCCATCATTGACATATAAATTTAAAATAGGGAATGCATACCTTATGTAAAAAAACATTTCACCAAGCGTAGGGTGGCATAAGTTTTTAAGCTCATCAATTGATGCAATGTTTTGCACTTGTGATATCAAATGCAATAGAAAAAATTTTGCTTGCTAAACCATACTTGTCTAAAATAATACTTATAATTCTATATATGTTTTGTGCTATGTAGTGTTCATTTAACATAGCAAACCCTGCTACTTTAAGTGATATTTAAGTAACCAAGAGTTTAAGTTTACATTTAGAAATCGACTAAGAATTTGAAAACCCTAAGGATTTAAGTTTACATTTAGAAATTGAACGTAATTTCTCAATTCAAAGTATTTGAAAACCTTAATATGAAAACAATAAACTCTAAATTGTCCAAAAGCCTAAACTTTAAGATAAGCTAGAGATACTTAAAACTTGAAACCTTAAATGAACAATTGGGAAATTCGAACTTAACCAAATTTTACTCGATTCTAAAACTCTGTGATTTCCTTTAAGAAGCAAATCATAATATATAAATCACCACAAGAGCCAAACCCTAAAAAGACTATACATATAAGACTTCTAACCAATCAATCTTATTCAATTTAATTTTGAAAAATTCATTGGAACTAAAGACAATAATGAGAGTTAGATTGACTTATCATATGGTAACTTCTCATAAATTCAAGATAAGATAATCCACTTCTCTCTAATAAGCCATACTACCTATTGATAAGTAGCTCAACTAATCACATAAAGTAATATATTAAAGTCAAGATGACATGACAAGGCCATGCCCTTAAAGGGTATTACCATTCCGATTGGAAGAGGAAGGCATGGTAGCCATTCCTTATCATTCAAACATCCATTTGATTGATTTTCACAACCAATATTTGCCCTATTATGCTTGTATCGTCTAATCATTACATGACAAGCTTTTTCACTAAATTTAAAAGCAACAAAAAGGTATTGTTTAAGGATGTACTACACACTTACACAACTGACCATATCACCCTCAAAATCTTCTCATTCTCTCTCACTTTTCAAACACATTTAGCATTCAAACAAAAGGAAAACCAAGCCTTACTTTTTCCTTTCATCACTGCCACTTCAACACACACACACACACAACACAAAAGTGTTTTTTTTGTTGCCTTCACTTTTGTCTACACAAAGAGCCACTTTAGGAAACTTGTATAACTCCATTCAAAAAACTTTAGAACACCCAAAACCACCCTTAAACACCTAGGATTTGGGAACCCAAGGACCTAAAGATGACATCTACGTACAAAATCCACCACCCATTTCACTTAGAAAGAAGTAAGTTTTAAACTTGAGCACCTTTAGAATACCATGCCTATGAAATTATACATGTTTATGAGGATGTTATTATGTACATAAAGTGATATTCTAGTGAGTTTATACTAAGTGCTAAGCTCCATGAATCTCTCACATAAATGTTGGAATATGAGTAAGCTAGATTTAGTGTTTTTAAAAAATACTTGCCTATCACTTAGAATAGAAGTTTATGACTTGAGAAAATCATAAAACAAGTGCATGACCAACATGGAAGCATGCTGGATGTGACATGTTTGGAGTATACCTAAGTGTTATTTTTACTTATATTTAGTTTCACAAACTTGAATTTAGCTTTAGATAAAGGAAAAATTACTACATGAAGCTTTGGTGTAAAAATCAACCCCTAAGGACCTAAAACAATTTGTACCGCCTATAATAAGTGTATGATCTATAAACTTTACTTAATACTATGAAAAAATAATCCTCACACTAAGAAGAAGTTAAGTTAGAATTAGAGTACAAATAGTGTAAGCCCTTGATTTGTCATTTAGACTTAAGAAAATGATGAATTAAGTAGAAAAGCAAGTTAGAAGTCACCCAAACCAAATTGACCAAATCTAGAACCAAGGGAAAATACACTTAAAAGACACAATAAAATAAGGTAAACAAAGTGAAAAGATCAAACAAAGCTAGTAAGATAAGAGTTAAAGGCCTAAAACTCAAAATCGGGCCTAAAACGCTCAAAACGCCTAAAACTTTTGGTTGGACCTTCATGGAATTTCTTATCAGCACCTTAACTCCCAAAGAAAAGGTGTTATGAGACCTATAGGAAGTGAAGACAAGACACCCCATTTTTATTATTTTTTTTACAATTTCTATAATAGGGTAAAAGATCTTAATTTAGAAAAAATACAAAAAAAATTAAAAAATTTAGAAAAAAAATAGAAAATTTATAAAAGTAGAAAAATTAGAAAAATGAAAAAAAGTAGAAAATTTAAATAAGTATTTAAATAATAAGTTTTAGTATTTTAATAATAAGTTTTTTATTTAGCTTTAGTGTTTTAATTAGGAGAGGGGTGTTAGGCATGGGCTTAAATTCAAATCTAACTCAGGCAAGCCTTGTCCATGTGTACAATTTGATTGTACATATGGACAAAGTATAGACCAACGACCTAATGGTAACAAACTTAGACTTGCACTTGGGTTTGGCTTGGAAATCAAGGGTTTAAATCTCACAAAAGGTATAAACTGCCTTTTATTTTTCACCATAGAACACTTCACCACATGTTGAGGTATCATTACGCTATATGTCTACTGTCAAACATGTAACACTACCACATCAGCCCCTCGTAACACATATCTTGCCATATCACCCACAATACGAGTACGTGTCAGCTACATGGCATAATACGTGTCATATACACGCACACCACGTGGGCATGTGTTGCCACATGGCATGACACTTATTGCTAAGTGGCATGATACATATCACAACATGGCATCACATGTCTTTGGTCATATATCTTTCAAGACACATAGCACTTTCTCGTTGGATTATGCAATGGACATAGCACTACATTAGTGCCTCTTTCCTTCCCTTTCTCTCCTTTTACTTCATTTTCTCCAAATTGTCCATACTTTCTTCCTTAGTCGGCCAACTTCAACATCGATTTTGAATCCCTTTTTGTTACAATTTCGCCAAATCAATAACAAAATTGCAAACTAGGAATGGCCTTGTTTCATTTTTAACTAAAATCCTATCCAAATTTAGTTGACTACGTGTTTGAATTTGGATTGAAAATTGGAAAAGAAATGGATTTCAAGGGTCAAAGTTCATTAACACAATTCTCCAAATTAAGTTGATTGCTACACTTTCCTAGCTTCATTAGTAAGAGATTAGTATAAAAAGAGGTCGAAGAAGAAGCTTAAGGACACAATCAATAGAACTCTCGCTCTCGAACTCCTTCCACTCACAATCTCACACTCTCCCTCTCCCCATTACCATAATCTCTCTCTTTAACTTGAAGTCACGTTCGAAGAAGATCAAGCAAAGCCAACTACACAACCAACACTAGAAACCTTAAGCTCTTTAACTCGACCCTTATTGCTCTTCACCATGACCCTTAAGCCATTCCACCAAATCACCACTATAGAACCCCAACTGCTATTACTCCTCACAAAACACTACCCTAACCACCATGATGAGTCAAAATAACTCTACCATGAGACTAGTAGTTACCAAAAACCCATAACCCAACCTTTCCCTCAACCTAAACAACCACCACCACCACCACTACTCTAACCTAAAAATCACCCAAACAGTAGCTACTCGTTGCAGCTCTATCACTACCCCCCACAAGTCTAATAAAAAACCCATGAAACACCCCTTCCCTACTCACTTTGGTCATTAGAAGTGGTTAAAGCAACCCTTCATGCGCTACTACTCCTTCAAGACCGAATCCAACCTATACCCGACCTAAAGCCCATGTTTAGATCGACTCCAAGCCCAATCTGTGTAAGCTTCCTTGGTCTGGCCTTATTTCTTGATTCGATTTTTTCTTTCTTTATTATTTATTATTGTAACTTGTATTTGTAATAAAAAAACAAAAAAAAAAAGAAAGAAAAAGGGAAAAGGGAAAAACAATTCAAAGACAACCAAAAACAAAAAAAAAAAAAGGAAAGAAAGAAAAAGGAAAAAAAGGGGGTAGGGTAGGGAGGAAGAAAAAAGAAGAGAAAAAGAAAGCTTAGTTTTTATTTTTATTTTTATATTTTTAAAATGAGGCAAAGAAAAATAAAATAGAGAAAAATACTAAAAAGGTAAAAAAAAAATGAAAAATCCTTTTTCAAAATAACTAAAAATTAAATGAACCCTTTTAAAATTAAGGCCTCTTTAAATTTTTTTTAACCAAAAAAATTAGGACCCTCTAGAAAATTTTCAAAATAAATTAAAAAAAAAATTAAGAAACTTAAACTCAACTATTTTCCAAAATACAAGAGATCAACCCATTATTGTTTAAAAAAAAGAAAAGAAAAGAACTATGTATGTACGATCCTGAAAAACAGGTATGTAGGTACCTTCGAAGTAACGTAAAAAATGAAAAAGCTAGTTTTTTTACTTTTAGTTTAAATTACTCAATTTAGTAAAAAAAAAAATCTAATTTATTTGTGTTAATTTTTAAGAGGTGATTTCAAGAAATTAAATCTGAATTAAGAAAGTTTATGGTACCCGTAAAAGTTTTAAAAACTTAACCCCTAGACTCATTTCTTTGGTTTATTCAAAAACCTTTTTCTCTAAAATCAAATTTTTTCTCATGCGAACTAGTGTCTAGATCAAAACCAAATCTACCCATTTGTTTTTTTTATCTAAACTAGTTCCCGACCCCAATTAGGTGGCGACTCTAAAATGTTTTTAAAAAAAAAAACAGTCTTCTTTAAATTTTAGTCGATGATCAATATTAAACGGATAGAGTTTAATAATTATCAGTTTAAAGAAGACTTATTTCTAAAATCAGGAAAAATCAAGCTCGATAGGATAATGACTCTAGTAGGGATATCAAGAGAGTTAGCCATCTAGCCTTCCAAATTTCGAATTACTATTTAAATCACCTTACTGAATGTAATTTATTTATTTGTTCTTATTTTTTATATATAGTTGTACTAACCTTTCTTGCAGGGTTAAACTTATTTAAATTTTTTATAGGGGTTTTTACTTTTTGTATCATATTTGAATGATAGAAACAATCAAACCTAAACCATATTTAGACCTTAGGATTGGAAGGGGGGGGGGGAGGGTGAGGGGGTGGGGTAGGGGGTTGGGTGGGGCTAGCATTGTGTAGGCTCTAGGTGCTACGGTGTACCACCCCCACTTAAGCTTAATGTGATCAATGAAATTGTTTTTAAACAAGTAAGGTCATAAAAGCTTAAGGACCTTTAGAACCCACCCTTTATGCATTCACTACATTCAGAACCAACAAATAATTAAGCGAAATGAAAATAAAGAAGAAGAAAAGAATAATAGCTCGTAATTTCTTTAATTTCCCTAATAATTTCACCATGTTGTAAACATAAAGTTGATGTAAATAGGTTTAGTTTCATACTTTACTATAAATAACGATCCTTCAATCTTGTAACAAACATTTCCTTTGTAATTCAGCTCGAGAAATGGCCTACTCATCCAACACCATCCATTTCAAAGAAAGGTTTGTCGACAAGCCCATCAACCTTAAGCCTGCTTTAGACCAATGGCTTCAATACTTCAATCCAATGGAACAAGTGATCATCACTGACAAGATCAGGCCCGCCCATTCTATCACTTCCTAGAGTAAAGATTGAGATCTACTTGATTAGGGCCTTAACCAACTTTTGGGAACCTGAGGAGGTAGCTTTTCAAGTTAGGCTTCACTTAATCAATCCAACGCTTAAGGAAGATACCCAATTACTTCATGCCCCATCTTAAGAGGATATATACACTCCAAATTTGGAAGTTAACCTAGTAAATGCATTTTCAAGATTCTTAGGGATCAGAAAGGTTGAAGTAAAAAAAGGCCCTAAAGAGTTGTAATGGAAACTACATCAAACTAGAAGACCTGAATGCTTAGTTTGCCATTGAGCCCAATTTTAGCAAACGGGTCATCTTCTGTGGCAATCCCAAAGATTGGGGGTAGAACATAATGAAGGCTTTCATCTTAGCTACATTCGAGACTCTCCTATTCCCTAATGGAAAGTTTCTCATCTATTTTAGAGTCGTAAAGTTAATGGGCCAATTTAGTGAGGGCAAGTCATATGTCCCTACCCTCCTTGCAAAACAAATTAGAGGCCTAAACATTTTGAAAGAGAAAAACAAAGGCACACTAAAAACTAGCATGACATTATTAACGGTCTAGTTTGTAAGCCACATGAAGTGTTTTAGACTTGGCCTGATCCAAGGAGAATTTGCCTACAGGATTGATTTAATCGATTCCTTTATCGATAAAGTCCATCTCCCAGAAGAGAAGTCCACTTACTATAGGGTGGAAGTCCTACAAAATTTCTAAGTCACCAACATCTTATGGACAATAAGTGGAGCAACTTCAAGAGGGTAATCCTAATCTATAAAAATTATCAAGCAGTACCCTTAATTAGGACGAAATGGTACATGGGCTATTACCCTAACAGCATGATTAGGCAGTTCGGGGGAATTCAAGACATAGTTTATAGGCCCCTACTGGGTATCATGGCCTTAAATTACGAAGACCTTCAGCTTCCAATGGCATAAAAGATATCTAAACTCCAGGCGGTTAAGAAACTATAGGAAACAAAGATTGTTAGTCCTAACATTGATTTAAGAGAATGAATAGGAGAAGTAGATAAGCACAGGATCACTAAAGAATATCTGTATGACTAACTCCGTAAGGTAAGGGAGATTTAGTATCGAGCACTAGAGGTCTTATAACACATGCTTGTTGAACTAAACCTTGAAATCAAGACCTGTATGGACCAAGTATGAGCCTATGTAGAAGTTATTTATGAAGAGCACGACATGTGAGAAGACCTCTTTTGGGAATCCAGACAGCGTTCCTAAGCCATAGAACATCAATTGAAAATGACCTAGAGAAAGCTCAAAGAACTTCAAGAAGCAAATGAGCTTAGCACAAGAGAGAGGAAGGAAGCACCAGCAAGATCCAACAAGCAGCAAAAAGGAACACTAGCTAAGCGCTAGAAAAATGTTTAGAAATACGATTACTATTTTGAAACAATGTATTTTTCTTTTTTTTCTTTTTTAAATAATGTAAAAGGGAACTTTGAAAGCTACAAAATAATGAATAAAATTGCTATCTTACTAGTTAATTGTCGATTTTATCTCTCTACATCTATATGCCATAGATCTTTGCATTCTCATACATTTATTTATTTATTTTTCATTCGTCTCATTTCTTTAAAATATATGTGCTAACTTGTTGAGAAGTAATCTTGAACTAGGTCGTAAAGATAGGTCCCAAATGTCAAACCTTGTAAAGAAGTCCTATCTGAACTCGTTCACAAACTAGGATGGTTAGCCAAGGAAACGACAACAATAACAAAAATAACAACAATAATGTCGAACCTAAAGTCATTGATCCTACTAAGCTGAGGTTTTGCTCCTTAGAACAAACAGTGGGGAAAGATTGTATATTAGTTAAGCTTCCTCACTAACACCATTGCGTTACTTGAATCTATAGCACCATTAAACGAGGAAAGCTCTATGGCCTGATATGGAGAGAATATTGAAGCCCTACCCCTTAAAGCAGAAGAAGCCTATCCTAAAGTTAACCTAGCCTTTGAATAGTTTAAGATCAAGGGGGTTTATCTAAAGGTCAACTGGACTTTTAAGCCCAACACTTATTCATTCTTAGTTAACCTAAAGACAAAAGCTTATCAAGACCAATTGAAGAATTAGAAAGGTGGTTAACCTAATAGATCACTGAAAAAATGAAAATTCTTAAAGGTTATGATGGTTTCAAGTAGGCTTGTATTATAGACTTCTCAACTTATGACTATGGAAGCTTCCTTGAAAAATTTAAGGTACCTAAATTTGAGAAATATAATGGGATTAACTCCCTTAAACTACATACTAGATTATAAGTACACAAGATGGGCAAATATGTACAATATGACCAACTTATCGTACAAACTTTGCAAGATAGCTTAATGGGCCCTACTTTAACCTAGTACACCCAATCGGATTTGAATTAGGTGAACATATAGGAGAAGCTAGCTAGGGCATTCTTCAAATAATACAAGTTTAATGTTGAAGTGGCACCAACCATGATGGACTTGGTTGCCCTGCAAAAGAGGCACAATGAATCATTCAAGAAATAACCTAAAGGTGGAGATCCCTAATTACAAGGGTATCCACCCCCTTGACTAAGAAAGAGCTAACTTCAACTCTCATCAATACTCTTAAGAGACCATACTTCTCTTACTTAATTGGGCAAGCCTCCTCCAGCTTCGCAGAGGTAACAACTGCAAGATGATAGATTAAGAGTGTTGTCTTTTTTGGTAAATTACAGGAGCCATTAGATAGAAGACTACCCTCGGCAAAGCCAATTATTAGTAAGCCTAAAGAAGTCACTGTTGGTATGGTAAATTCAAACACTAGGCCCAATATCTAGGTTTCCTTTAGAACAAATCCTCCACTAGTTCAACAACAATTCAAAAGCCAACTACATGTCAATAAGGCCTCAAGACAGTTCACTAAGATACCAGTTCCTCTCAGCCAAATCCTTGAAAAATTAAGAAAAGATAATCTGCTCTATTTTTAGCTTCCTAATGAAAGGCACAGGCCAAGGGTTTTTTATCCAAATGCAAAGTGTTAGTATCATTTAGGTCAGATGGGCCATTCAATTAACTCATGCTAGAGAATAAAAAATAAAATTCAAGACCTAATTGACAAAGGTTCGGTCCAGCTTGACTTTATGGAAGCCCTAATTCCAAACGTCAACAAACAACCTTCTGCCCAACCATGGTCCTATCATTAATATGATATTTTTTAGACCCTACCATCAACATAATTAGTTCTAACCAAGAGCCCAAGGTCTATAGATTCTATAAACAAGAAGAAAAGCAAGCTTTAGAGACCAAAAGATACATCTTCCATATGCCCTTAGCCCCTTTCAACTACCAGGTAGTAAATCAAAGGCAATTGAGTTCTCTTGTGGGAGGGATTACTGGCTTCGGTAGAATTTATGAATCGAAAGAAGACCTTAAAAAGAAGAATGTGCTGGAGGAATTAAGCAACAAGCCAACTAAGGGTAAAGAAGGGTTGTCCGCCTTCAACAAAATGATTAAATCAAGTGAGTACAAAATAATGGACTAGCTCACCAAAACTCCAGCATAGATATTACTCATAGGTTAGTTGATGGCTTCTAAACCACATTGGGAAGCTCTATTCAAAACTCTGAGGGAGGTTAAGGTCCTTTATGAAATACCAATTGAAAGAATGGGATTAGTTACCAACTCTATCCTCACCATGGATCAGATTTCCTTCTCTACTAAAGAATTAGGTAAGGAAGGTAATCAGCACACTAAGCCGCTCTTCGTAATAGTAAGGGTAAACAATATAACCATAACTAAAGTCCTCATTAACAACAGATCATCACTAAATGTTTGCCCTTTTGCTACCCTAGATCTATTGGGTATTGATGCAACCACAATTAAGCCTAGTTCAACAATAGTTAGGGCTTTTTATGGATCCAGGAGAAAAATTATTGGGGAGATTGACTTATTAATTGACATTGGCCCATAAACTCTCAACATTCGATTCCAGAACCTAGACATCTCGAGGACTTTCAAGCTCTTATTAGAGAGGCCCTAATTCACTAAGTAGGGGCCATACCTTCAAGTTTACATCAGAAGGCTAAATTCATCTCAAATGGATAGGTCATAATAACTCTAGATGACTAAGATTATGAAATATATAAAGAAATGGCCATACTTACATTGGCATTGAAGAGCAAAAGGATTTTAGGCTCCAAATGTTTGAAGAAGTGTGTATGAATACCAACCAAAGGAAGGATGAGTGGCCAAAATTCAAAGAAGGGTAGGTTAGTACCTATGGGCTTAGCTACATTCCAACCTAGATAGAAGAGTCGTGAAACAAGCAAGCAAGGGGCAATAGAGGTGACAGATTGTATCATGCCTTAATGACCTTTCCACCACTAGCAAAAACATTCATTCGGGCTAATGTTCAATCCTTAGAATCTACTACGGAGGATACCCCCAGGAACAATGAAATAACAAGCCCATCTTGCAAGCTCTAGTACCTAAATAATTGGTTCTCCATCTCTATGGATAGCAATAAGTCCTCTTAGGGTAAAGGATGAATCATGGTTTAGTATTTTGTTAAGTTTTGTAATAATTACCTTTGCTCTACAATACTATGCTTGAAAGAATTTCTTGTAATCAAATAAAAAAATTATTCTCCAATCTCTTCACTCCTTCCTTACTTACACTTCTTTCCTTTACATATTTTTGACCCAAAGCTAATGCTCTGAATAAAAGATAAGGATACTTCGCTCAAATAGATGATGAAAATATTGATATCACTTTTGATCTTACCAGGCTAGTCAGCGGGAGTGATGTCAATGACTACAATAATGTAAAAGAGAGTTGGTAAAGACATGAAATGGGTAGAATTTTCATTAATGAGCCAACCAAGACAATTAATGTTGGGACTAAAGACAACCCCAAGAATTTGAACATTGGAAAGAACTTAAAAGAGGAACAAAAGGCAAACAAGACCGTACTACTATCTAAGTATTAAGATGTGTTTGCATGGTCTAATGAATATATGCCTACTTTAGATCCATCAATTGTGGTCCATCGTTTACTTACATAAAAGGATATCAAACCTAAGAAGCAAAAGCTAAGGAGATTTTGACCAGATATCTTGTTGAAAATCAAAGAAGAAGTCAAAAAGTTACTGGAGGTCGGTTTCATCAAAGTGTCTGATTATCCTGAGTAGGTAGTCAACATTGTGCTAGTGATAAAGAAGAACAAAAAAGTTAAAGTGTGCATGGATTTTCAAGACCTCAACCAGGTAACCCCTAAAGATAATTTCCCTTTGCCCCATACTGACGTCTTGATGGATAATGCAACTAGGAACCATCTCTTCTCCTTTATGGATGGATTCTCCAAACATAACTAGATCTGAATGTCTGAGGAAGATAAAGCCAATACAACGTTCATTACATCATAGGGCACATTATGCTACAAAGTAATGCCTTTCGAACTCAAAAATGCTAGGGTAACTTACTAGTGAGCAATGGTTGTAATCTTTCACAACATAATATACATAAAGTTAAAGTATATGTTGATGATATGATTGCAAAATCCAACAAGGTGGAAAATCACATGGATAACCTAAAGAAGCTATTTAATAGGTTGAGAAAATTCCAATTAAAGCTGAACCTAGAGAAGTGCTCCTTTGAAGTAACTTCGAGGAAATTATTGGGTTTCATATTTAGCCAAAAGGGCATCGAAGTGAATCCTAATAGTCAAAGAAATAGTTGACTTGCCCCTTCTATGTACACTTAAAGAAATCAAAGGATTATTAGGTTGCTTAAATTATACAACCCGGTTCATATCTCAACTTACATATAAATGCTATCCCTTTTTTAAGTTGTTGTAAAAGAATACTAAGATAAGTTGGGATGAAGAATGCGAGCAAGCCTTCACAACAATCAAGGAGTACCTCATGAATCCTCCAATTCTAACAGCTCCTAAACTTGGGAAGCTGTTGTACCTATACCTTGCAATATTACCAGAATCCATAGGGTATATGCTTAGTTAGAAAAATGGGGAAGGAAAAGAGCAAGCCATATACTTCTTGAGTAAGAAGTTTACAGAAGGGAAACAAAAGTATTCAGAAATTGAAAGAACATGTTGTGTTTTAGTCTGGGTAATGCATCGACTCAAATAATACACACTTTATTACCAAATTGAATTGCTGACTCAACATGACCCCTTGAAGTACTTAGCAGACAAGTTAACCCTGATTGGCAAAATCTCAAAGTAGTAAATGTTGCTATCAGAGTTTGACATCACATACGTGAACTAGAATTCAATCAAGGGGCAAGCCATAGTAGATCAGTTGGTAAAAAATCCCTCTAATGATACCCCTTAAGAGGTACAAGTCAAATTCCCCAATGAAGGCATCATAGTAGTTGAAGGAAGTTCTGATGAAGAAAAATATGACAAGCCCTCAAGGTAGAAGATGTTTTTTCATGGAGTCATTAATGTGTTTGAGTGTGGAATTGGGGCAATATTGATATCCCTTGAAGGTACGCAATTTCTTAGAGCTATAAGGTTCGTTTTCCCATATACCAACAACATTGCTAAATACGAGGCTTGTATCATGGGACTGAAAATGACCTTGGATAAAGACATTCAAGAATTAGAGGTGTATGGGGATTCTTCACTCATTATTGGCTAAGCTAAGGGGGAATACAAAACAAAGGATCCTAAATTAGTACCTTATTGTCAACACTTAACTAAATTAATGGAGAAGTTTGAGGAAATCACTTTCACTCACATACCAAGGACTTAAAATCAAATCACCAATGCATTAGCCACTTTGGCATCTATGACCCAAATATCCGGTAGAGTTGAAATTCAACCCCTCACCATTGAAGTTGAAGAAAAGCCTGCCTTCTTTTTAGCAATTGAAGGTATACATGATGAAAAGCCTTGGTATCATGATATTAAAATGTTTCTACAACAAGGCACATACCTTGAGGGCACTGAAAAAAAGGACAGAAGGACAATTAGGAGATTAGCCACCCAATTCCCAGCAAGCGAATCCACCTTGTATTGACTATCATTTGACAGTAGGCTTTTAAGGTGTATAGATGACAAAGAGGCCTAGATTTTGATTAAAGAAGTACATGAAGGAGTATGTAGCCCTCACATAAATGGTTACATGCTGGCTAAGAAAATTATGAGACTAGAAGATTACTGGTCAACAATGGAAGGCAATTGCATCAAACATGTCAGGCATTACCACTTATGCCAAGTTTATGCAAACAAGATAAATGCCTTACATCAAGAATTACATACACTCTCTATGTAATGGCCATTTTCAATATGGGGTATAGACATCATTGGCTGGATTACTCTAAAGGCATCTACTGGTCATTGTCGATTACTTCAATTAGTGGGTTGAGGCTTCATCTTATTCAAGTATTACTAAAGGGATAGTAGGCAAGTTGGCTCGATAAGGGGCATTTGAAAACAATCATCACCAACAACAGCACAAATCTTAATAATAGGCTTATGTTAAAGTTGTTTTGATAGTTCAAGATCATCAGTAGGAACCTTATGCCTTATCGACCTTAGATGAATTAAGCGTTCGAAGCAGCCAACAAAAATCTTTAAAAAATAATTGAAAAGATGGCTACTACCTATAAAGATTGGCATAAGATGTTGCCATTTGCACTCATGGCATATTAAGCTTCCATCAGAACATCAATAGGGTCAACAACCTACTACTTAGTATACGACATTAAAGTAGTATTAATGGTGGAAGTTGAAATCCTATCTCTTAGAGTGCTATCAAAAACTAAGTTGGATGAAATTGATTGGGTAAAAAAGTACATCAAGTAGTTGAATTTAATTGAAGAGAAGAGATTGACAGCCTTATGTCATAATCAATGTTACCAATAAAGAATGGCTCAAGCTTTTAATAAGAGGGTACAACCTTCATGTAAACATCTAATTTTTGCCCCCTTTATTTGTTTTTTATTTTTATTATTATTATTATTATTACTTTCTTCTTTTCTCAATAGACCTTAAATTAGAAAAAAAAAAATATTCAAAAAATAAGGAATTAAAAGAAAACCCAAAAAATTAAGAAGTTTATAAAAACTAAGGATCATAGAAAAATACAAAAAAAATTTCAATAATAAGGAAAAGCACAAAAAAATAAGAAATGTCAAAAAGAAACCCTAAAAAGATAAAAAGTTAGACAATGAAGTTTAAAAGTTAGAAATTTAAAAAAATTAGAAAAATTAAAGTCAAGTAAAAGATTTTAGAAAATAGCATATAATTAGGATAGATTTTAACTTTGGTTTAAAAGTTAGGCTGTTGAACTTAGGCTTTGATTTAAATCTAACTTAGGCTAACCGAGTCTTACACATATAGACAAGCCATAGGCTAACGGCCTGACGGTTAAGCATATGGACATAACATTAGCATTGAGCATGAGGTCTTGGGTTCGAAACTTAGTAAAGGTAGGGAGGCCTTTTTCTTATTTTTAGTTTTCAATCACATCAGGGGATTACCATGTGTCAGGATCTAATTGCGTTACGTGTCTTAACATGTGGCATCCTTGGATTCGATGGCCCTGCTCATGTTAGCTACCACGTGTCACAAATGATACGTGGTACATTGGGCTTGGCTGGTACGGCTGCTATAACGCTACGTTAGCACCACGTCAGCCCTTTTTTTCCCTCCCCTTATTTCCTTTTCCCTTCCTTTTCGTCACTTTCCCCAGATTTTCTCCCCTTTTCTCGACTCAAGAACACCCAACCCCTTCACTTCAGCTTTATTTTCTACACAAATTCTGCATACACTAACGTAGTTTCTTGCTTTAATCCTGTTGAGCACATAGCCTATTATGAATCGGACCTACTAAATCATCTAAATTAGGTCAAAAACGAATTCAAGTCGAGCTCCTAAGTTGGGAAAAAAAAACTGAAATCTCGACATTTACATTCAAGGTCGATTCTAACTTTCTAAAGTTTTTGGGTCATATTCTTGTCTAAAAGGGTGTTGGGGTACTAATACAAGAAGGAACAACCCATACATAACCTTAGAATCAACTCCCACACTTTCTCTCTCTCTTCCTGATCACTTTCTTACTCTAGGTTCAACGCTTTCTCTCTCTCTCTCTCTCTCTCTCTCTCTCTCTTTACCTCAAAGTTTGGCTACAGTGATTTTTAAAGCAAACCAACTCTACTGGTGAGCTTTCCATCATTGGAACCTACTTCCTCTTACACTCAATCGAGCCCCTAAGAATCAATCGCCACCCTTTAAAACCTTAAGAACTGCCCTTATCTACACTCAGAACCACTACAGGAACCACTATAGCCTAAAACCATTGTCACAACCATACTCACCATACCCTGTAACCTCAACCTAAACTCCTTCTAACTCGTGACAACCACTACATCATCATAACTCCCTTTTATCGCCAACAAACCAAACTCGATTACCACCAAAACCACCACCATAAACGATGGTGATGTGTCTAGACGTATATTTCCCAATCCAAAACTCATAAATGCACCATCACCCGCTAAAAAATCGGCTTGAATCACCTTAAAGCAAGTCCCAACAACCGTTGCTCCTTCCATGTACGTGACTTAAACTTGACCTAACCCAAGCTTTAAAGTCCGACCTGAGTTCACTCTTCCAACCCACGCTTTAACCTATCCAGCGACCCACAACAAGTCCGACCCTCTTTCTCTTTGTTTTGTGTTGTTTTATGTAATTTTTTTTTTGTTTTATAAATTTATTTATCTTATTGTACGTAAAAAAAATATATAAAAAGGAAAAAAGAACGAAAAATAAAAAAGAAAGAGGAAAAAAAGAATAGGAAGTATTTTATTTTGGGTTTTTTTTTTATTTTTTTTTATTTTACATTTAAACAAAAAAAACCATAAAAAAAACTAATAATAAAAAGTAAATAAATAAATAATAAAAATAATAAAATAGAATAAAAGTAGTAAAGTTACTTTTGACACTTAGAAAATCAAAATTTTTAAATAAATAAAAATAAAACAGACCCTTTCCAAACTAAGGCATTTTAGATTTTCCAAAAATAAATCAATTTAGGACCCTTAGGAAATTTTCTCAAATGAATTCAAAACGGGTAAAACACGTGAACTAGACAACTTTTCAAAAATTAAAATTAAACCACTCACTAAAGTTTTTTATAAAAGAACTATATACATTTGATCCCAAATAGCTGGTATGTAGGTATTTACAAGGCAACGATAAAAATAAAAAAAACCTAATTTTCCTTTTTTTAGTTTAGATTGTTTCATTTATCCAATTAGAATAGTTAAATTGAGTTCCATCTTATAAAAAAAAAAAGGGTGCTTTTTAAAGATTAAAATTAATTTTGGAAAGTCAATGGTACCTGTAAGGGTTTAAAAGTCCTAGCCTTCGAATCCAGATTCTCTAGTTTTCAAAAAACCATATTTGTAATTTGGTTTTTTAATCGATAGACTGGTAGCTAAGATATAACCAATCTACCTAATTGGTTATAACTTAATCTCTTTTCCTGACTTCAATCGCGTGGCGACTCTAAATCTTTTCAAGTTAAAAAAAATGGTTTTCTTTAAACCTGAGTCGAGGATCAGTATTAAACGAGTAGGATTTTATACTGACTGGTTTAGAGAAGATCTAATTTTATAAAAAGAACCGAGAGGGTGAAAAACCAGACTCGATAGCTTGGCGACTACATTGGGGACCATCAAGAGGGTTAACCATTATACTTCCTAAAAATTAAAATTAATCTCTAAAAAATGATCTTTGTGTAATTCATTTACTTATTCATCCTTTGTTTATACCATAGTTGTACTAACATTTTCTTTGCTTGTTTAGTTTTATTTATTTAATTTTGGTAGAATTTATTTTACATACCATAAATGCATGATAGATGCGATCAAACCTGGATAGTCTTAGGACCTTAGGACGGGGGGCCATTATGTAGGCTCTGAGTGCTATAGTGTAAACACCGCTCGAGGTTGATTAGGCCATCCCCACTTAAGCTTGATGTGACCAATGAAAGTGTTCTTTAATAAGTGAGGTCACACAAGTTTAAGAACCTTTAGAACTTACCCTTTATGCATTCACAACATCCAGAATAGATGAATAATCCAGTAAGATGGAAATAAAAATAAAAATATTTATTTTAGAGTTTCCTTGATTTCCCTTGTAATTTATACGTATTGTAGAATTACTATAAATAGGTTTTGTTGTTATCAAACAATCTTGTAATATAGTTTCTCTTTTGCAACCCAAAAATGGCCTATTCATCATCTAACTCTGTCTACTTTAAAGAAAAATTTGTAGGCAAACCCATCTTAGACCAATGGTTATGGCACTTTAATCTAAGGGAACAAGAGACCATCTTCAATAAGATCAGGCCTATTCTATCACTTCCTAAAGTAAAGATAGAGATCAATTTGGTTAGGGCTTTGACCAACTTTTGGGAACCAGAAGAAGTAGCTTTTCGAGTTGGGCCCCACTTGATTAGCCTAACACTTGAAGAGTACACCCAATTATTAAGCATATACATCCCAAATTTGGAAATGGATCCTATGAATGCCTTCTCAAGATGCCTGGGTATTAAAAAAATGGAAGTGAACAAAGCCCTCAAAAGCTATAACAGTAACTGCATCAAACTAGAGGACCTAAAAGCATGGTTCATCACTGAACCTAAATCCAACCAATGGGATATCTTCTATGGCAATCTCAAAGCTTGGGGATAAAATAGAATAAAATCATTTATCCTAGTTGCATTTAGGACCCTCTTATTCCTTAACGGAAAATTCCTCATACATTTTAGGGTCGCTAAGTTAGTGGGCCAATTTCTTAAAGGCAAATCATATGTCCTGGCCCTCCTTACAGAACGGATTAGAAGCCTTAGTATTTTGAAAGAAAAGAATAATGGCGCACTAAAAACCAGCATGTCATTACTGACAGTATGATTTGTGAGCCACATGAAACGTTATAGGCTTGACCTAATCTAAGGAGAGTTTGCTCATAACATCGATCTAATTGATTCATTCATTGATAAGGTCTATCTCCTAGAAGGAAAAACCACATACTGCTCGGTATAAGTACTAAGAAATTTCCAAGTCGCTGATAGCCTATGGATAACAAAATGGAGTAACTTCAAAAGGGTAATTCTAGTTTGCAAAAATTATCAAGCGGTACCCCTAATCGGGATGAAGTTATGCACAGGATATTACCCTAACAACATGATCAAACAATTCAGAGGTGTCTAGGATATGGTCTATAGACCTCCATTGGATATCAAGACCTTGGATTATGAAGATCTTTAGATTTCATTACCACAGAAAATGTCCAAACTCAAGGCAATCAAATAGTTATGGGAAACAAAGACTATCAGCCTAAACATCAATTTAGGAAAATGGCTAAGAGAAGTAGACAAGCATTGAGTTATGAAAGAATATTTGTACAATCAGCTCCATAAGGTTAGAGAGATCTAGCATCAAGCACCAGAGGTCATCCAGCTTGCAATAGCTAAACCAACTCCTAAAGTCGAAACCTACATAGACCAAGTACAAGCTTGACTAGAAATAATCTATGAAGAGCGAAACATGTGGGAAGATCTCTTTCAAAAATCAAAACAACGTTCCAGGGCCTTAGAACATCAATTGAGGATGACCCGAAAGAAGCTTAAAGAATTTGAGGAAATAGAAGAGCCCAATTTAGGAAAAAGGAAGGGATCACCAGTAAGATCCAGTAAGTAGAAAAGGGGAACGCCTGTCAAATGCCAGAAGAACATTTATGAAATAGGAATAATCCCTTTGAATGTATTTTTTTCTTTTTTTTTTCAAATAACGTAAAAGGAATACTCCATAAAGCCATAATAAAATAAATAAAATTTCCATCTTGCTAGTTATTAGTCAATTTTGCCTCTTTGCATCCGTGTGCCATGCATTTCTTAGTTTCTCATTTATCCCTTTTAAAATATTAGTGTACTAACTTATTGAAAAGTGATCTTACCTAGGTCACTAAGATAGCTCCCAAATGTTAAACCTTCTAGAGAAGTCCTATCAAAACTCACTCAAAAACTAGAATGGCCAACCAAGGAAACAACAACAATAACACCAACAATGGCAATCTCGAGGTTATTGACCCCATTGAGTTGAGGTTCCAATATTTAGAACGAACAGTAGGAAAGATTGCAGATCAACTAAGCTTTCTTGCTGACAACATCTCTTTACTTAGGTCTATAGCTCCCTTAAATGAAGAAAGTTCTAAAGTTTGATATGGAAAGAATACTGAAGCCCCACCCCTCAAAACAGAAGAAGCCTACCCTAAAGTCAATCAAGGTTTCGAGTCCTTTGAAACAGAAGGGGTATTTCCAAAGGCCAACCCGACTTTTGAGCATAATACTTACTCTTTCCCAATTAACCCAAAGCCTGAAGCTAACCAGGACAAATTGAAAGAGCTTGAAAAGCAGCTAACTCAACAAATTACAAAAAAAATGAAAATGCTCTAGGGATATGATGGATTCGAGCATGCTGGCATAACAGACTTCTCTGCCAATGATTACGGAAGCTTTTCGGAAATGTTCAAAGTACCTGACCTTGAAAAATACAACAGGACTGGATACCCCAAGCTATATACCCGGCTGTATGTATGCAAGATGGGCAAGTATGCACAGTATGATCAACTCATGGTCCAGACCTTTTAGGATAGCCTGACTAGCCCTACCTTAACTTGGTATGCTCAGTTGGACTTACCTTAACTTGGTATGCTCAGTTGGACTTGAATCAGGTGAATACATGGGAGAAGCTAGCTAGAGCTTTCTATAAGCAATAGAGATTTAACATCAAAGTGGCACCAGCAATGATGGATTTGGTTGCCCTAATGAAGAGGCACAATGAATCCTTCAAAGAATATGCTCAAAGGTGGAGGTCCCTAGCTGCAAGGGTATCTACCCCTATGATTGAAAAAGAGTAGATTCCAACTTTCATTAACACTCTTAAGAGGCCCTACTTCGCTCACCTAATTGGATAAGCCTCTTTTAGCTTTGCAGAAGTAGTGGTAGTAAGGTATCAAATTGAGAGTGGCGTTTCATTTGGCAAGCTGCAAGAGATAGTAGATAAAAGACCACCCTCTGCTAAACCTACCACTAGCAAGCGTAGAGAAGCTACTATCAACATGGTCAACTCAAATGCAAGACCTAACTCTCGAGTTTCTTTTAGGATGAATCCCCCCACCAGCTCAACTATAGTACAGAAACCAACCTCAAGCTAGCAGAACCCCAAGACAATTCACTAAAATACCCGTTCCACTCAGTCAAGTGCTCGAGAAGTTAAGGAGAGATAATTTGCTCCATTCTGAGGCTCCTAGTGAAAGGTACAGGCCAAGGTTCTTTGATCCCAATGCAAGATGTCAGTATCACCTAGGGTAGGTAAGCTATTGAACTGATTCATGCTAGAGGTTGAAATACAAAATCCAAGACTTGATTGATGAAGGCATAGTACAATTGGATTTTTTGGAGGATCCTCCCCTAAACATCAACAACAATCTACTACCAAACCATAGACCCATCATCAATATGATATCTAACCACTTAGAATCTACCATAACATGATCGGTCTAAACCAAGAACCAAAGGTTTATAGATTCTACAAAAAAGTGGTCCTACAAGCTAAAAGGTATACCTTCTACATACCTGTAGCCCCCAAAAATTATAAAGTCGCCCCCCTTAACTACCAAGCAATAAACCAAGGGTAACCAAGCTCGCTTGTAAGGGGGATCACTTGCTCCGGCAGAATCTACGATCTAAAGGAAGACCTAAAAAGAAGGGTGTACTAGAAATGCCAAACACTGACCAAGCTGAACATGAGGAAGGATTAACTACCTTTACTAAGATGATTAAGTCTAGCGAGCATAAAATAATGGACTAGCTTGCTAAGACTTCGGTACAAATATCCTTCATGAGTCTATTGATGGCATCAGACCCATACCGAGAAGCCTTATTCAGAACACTAAGGGATGTCAAGGTACTTCATGAAATCCTGGCTAAAAGGATCGGCTCTATCACCAATTCCATCCTCACCATGGATCAAATTTCCTTCTCCACCAAGGAACTAGGCGAAGAAGGTACCTAGCATACAAAGCTTCTGTTCATAATAGTGAGGATAAATAACATCATCGCAATAAGAGTCCTCATCGACAACGAATCATCTCTAAATGTCTGTCCTTTGGCCACCTTGGATCTATTGGGTGTTAATACAACTGCTATCAAGCCAAGTTCAATAACAGTAAGAGCTTTTGTGGATCTAAGAGAGAGAGAATAGGGGAGATCAACTTACCAATTGATATCAGCCTACAGACGTTCAACATCCTATTCCAGGTTTTGGACATTCTAAGGACCTTCGATCTGTTATTAAGAAGGCCTTGGATACATTCAGCAGGGGCTATTCCATCAACTCTTCACCAGAAAGTTAAATTTATCTCCAATGGTCGGGTCATCACAATTCTAGTTGACTAAGATTATGAAATCTATAAAGAGACAGCCATACCCTATATTGGTACAAAAGAACAAGAGGACTTTAGACTCTAAACGTTTAATGAGGTGTGCATGATCACCAATTAGTAGAAGGAAGAGAGGTTAAAATTCAAAGAAGGCCAGTTTAGGACCTATGGGTTATGATACATTCCAACCTCGATGGAAGAATTGCAAAGAATGCAAGCTAGGGGTAGAAAGGGTAACAGGTTGTATCACGCTCTAATAGCCTTCCCTCCATTGTCAAAAACTTTCATTGGGGCCAAAACCCAAAACTTAAAGCCTACTAAAGAAGGCACTTCCAATAGAAATGAGGGGGCTGGCCTATTCAACAAATCCTAGCACTTGAATAATTAGTTCTCCATCCCTATGAATAACAATAAGTCTTCCCTAGAGTAAAGGATGAATCATGATCTAGTATTTCATGGAATCTTGTAATAACTTACCTCTATTCTTCAAATGCATGTACTTAAAAGAGAGTTCCCCAAAATAAAATTTGCTTTTTTTCCCTTTACTCCTGCCTTACTTACACTTTTCCTTTTGCATACTTTTCTTTTTCTCCAGATGCCACGATCTAAACAAAGGCCATGGATACCTCACGCAAATAGGTAACGAAAATATTGATATCACTTTCGACCCTATTGGGTTAGTCATCAGGAGTAATGTCAATGACCATAATGACATGCAAGAAAGCTGGCAAAAACATGAAATGAGTGGAATTTCCATTGACGAGCCAACAGAGATAATTAATGTCGGGACCAACAATAACCCTAAGGTGTTGAAGATTGGGGGAATTTAAAAGAAGACTAAAAGGCAGAAATGACCACATTACTATCTGAATACCAAGACATATTCACATGGTCTTATGAAGACATGCTTAGGTTAGATCCGTTAATCGTAGTCCATCGTTTATCTACACGAGAGGATATCAAACCTAAGAAACAAAAGTTAAGAAGGTTCTAACTAGATATCCTGTTGAAAATCAAGGACGAAGTTAGAAAACTATTAGAAGTCGGCTTCATTGAGGTGTCTGATTATCTCGAGTGGGTAGCCAACATAGTACCAATTATGAAGAAGAATGGAAAAGTCAAAGTGTGCGTGGACTTTCGAGACCTTAATCAAGCAACCCCTAAAGATAATTTTTCTTTGCCCCATATCAATGTATTGGTTGATAACACAACTAGAAACCATATTTTATCTTTCATGGATGGATTTTTCGGGCATAACCAAATTCAAATGACTAAAGAAGATAAAGCCAAGACAACATTCATCACAACTTAGGGCACGTTTTGCTACAATATAATGCCTTTCGGACTCAAAAATGCTGGGGCAACTTAGCAAAAGGCCATGGTTGTAAACCTTACTTTTAGTGGGCCTATGATTTGATTAAGAGTACTGTCTGAACATTCCCAAGGATCAACGAAACTAAGAATTTAAGTTTACATTTAGAAACAAATTAAATTTTTCCAATTCAAAAACCAATTATCAATAAAACCTGAGCTTGAAGAACTACGAGCTCTAAAGTCACCTAAGACTCTAAACCCTAAAACAATTAGGGACTTTTGATCCTAAGTAATAATCGATAATTTAATTTGAATAATTTCATTCAACCCTACAAAATTTCATAATTTTATAAGAATCAAATCATAAATTACAAAACAATACAAGATGAAAACCCTAAAACAATTTCCTATAAGACCATGTCCTTATCTTCATGTCTAAGCCTTACACATAAATAATTAGACCAACCAATCACCTTAGATGACTTATCAATTGAAAGTTGGAATCATTTATCAATTGATAACTTATCAAAATCTAGTAATAAGACATTTTCCTTATCACCCCTTCACTTATACTACATATAGACAATTTTTTACAACATTTCACATGATTAACTTCATTAAATGAGACAAGACAATTCCATGACCCCAAAGGACACTCCATAGCTGGTTTGAACAAGAAGAAGAGGGGGACCATGCTCTTGTCTTTCACCCATCAATCACTTTCTCTTACATACCACTATTCACTCCTTAATGCTTACATCATCAATAGTTGCAATTGTTGACTTTTGTGTAAGCTATAAGACAACAATTTCAAGACATCTTAAACATTCATTCCCTCCCATTCCCAACCAGCCATTTTTTTCTTCATTTCTCTCACTTTCAATTTTATTTTCATTTCCTCTTTCTCTCACTTGAAACAAACATAAAAGAGGAAACAACCTTACCCTACAAAATCTCTCATTTGGCCGCCACTTCCAAACTCCACTCACGGCACTTTCATTTTCTTTTCTTATGTCATTTTCTTCTAACATCTAAGCTCCTTTAGAACCCTTATAACCTTCCACAAACCCCACTCCAAAAGATCAAACAACTCGAGTTTCCAAAAGGTGCAAAAGAAGGAAGAAAAGTTAAGAGCTTAAGTGGAACCTTTGTGCATAACCACCATATTTTGCTTTAAAAACGAGTAAGTGTTTCTTGTGATTAATGGGTTAGTGTTCATGTTAGGAGACTTTGATTTCTTAAAGATATGAGTATAATTATAAGTTGTTATAACATCAAAGACCATCCTAAGAAACAAACTCATAAAACCCTTGCATGAAGTTGAAATATGAGCATGTAAAGTTGATGTTATATAAAGATACTTGTTTAACCTTTTGAATGGAAGATTTTAAGTTAAGAAAATCTTGAAACAAGAACTTGAATGAAAGATGAACATGCTGGACGTGAGGATTCAAAGACCATTTGGATGTTGATTTTATTTCCATTAAGTTAAACATGCTCTAAGCTAAATATGCTCAATTCTAGACTTAAGTTAAGGAAAAATTCATCACATGAAATTTTATGAAAAAACCAACTTTGTATGACATGAGCTATGATATCGAAGTTCTCATAAGTGTGAGATCTTCAATTTTTTTATTTTTTGTGTGTGTAAAGCATGAGCTAAAGAATCATCCCACAGAAGAAAAGTTAAGTTAAGATTTGAATATAAGTAGTTTAAGTGCATAATCTAACACCTAAACTTAAGGAAGTCATGAAACAAGTTGAAAAACCAAGTGAGAAACCCTTGGATTCATCATGACTAGATCTGGAACATAAGTAAAAGCCACTTAAAAATATGATAAAACCAAGTGAACAAAGTGAAAAGATCAACTAAAGCAAGTATACAAAGCTTAAAACTCTCAAAACAAGCCTAGAACTCTAAGTTAGGCCTTCATTAAAATTCTAACCAACACATTAAAATATTAAGAAAGGTTATCTTGAAGCCCACAAGAAGTCCACCTAAGACTCCATAAGCCCAACAAAGCCACTAACTTTAGTTTGAACAAAAAACAAGCCTATTTGACAACTTAAGCCTACTAAAGAGCCCATGAAGTGGTTGTTAGCCTTAAGAGTATAAATCAAAGTTGTAAATTTGATGTCAAGAAATATTTTGAGCTTAGGATAAAATCTTAAGACTAAGCTCAAAGGATTTCTCAAGTTACCAAAAAGCCTATTTACCAAACAACGCCCAAAAGCATGGGCCTTCATTAAGACTCCATATTTTCCAAAACATGAGGATCGCTACTCTTCTAGCCCATGGATAGATTTGCGTGCCTCATTTCAAAAATCTAACCTCACCACATTAAAGTACACTCGAAAACGATGAAGATTGACTATAAGATCATAAAAATCGGATTTAAAACGAAAAAGTTATATGTGATTGAACTTTTAAGTAAAAACCAAGGAAAAGACACGAAAACTAGTTAAGAGTATAACTTAAGGGATTTTAGCTTAGTATCCTAAGTTTATATCAATTCTTTATAGTATTATGATTTCGATTATTAGGGGACATCGCATAAAGAGACGATTGCCCCCGGATTACTTTGACTGACCGCATGGTGGAGTGAGTAAATTCCCGATGACTCTTTGCTTGATTTTGCTTGTAGAATAGATGCACCTAAACATATATATATAAATTTGAATGCTTGTGGGATATGGGAAATGCATGTATATGAACTTGCGGATGAACGTGATGGCTTTTTAATTATATAATAATGGGAATTGTTTGTAATAATTTATATGTGCAATTGTATGGAATGAAATTGTCTGATCACCTTGAAAAATCAAATTAACGATCTATATGATTAAGAAATAAGATGAATCATGCATTCCCCATATTGCATTCAGATAACATCGACTGCTGCTTCACACAGAAGATGGAAAGGGACTCACAGAAAGATGAGCCTCCTACAGGATTAGGCACTAGCTATTTCATCATTTATATTGAGTCTTTGTCCTAAGCTGATGGCTTACTAGGCGCTGGGAGACACCAACCGTCGACGAGGGGTCACGTCTTGTGGCTTCTACTTAGGGCATGTGTTTGTGGATTGTAGAGGTCACTACACCGCTAGACTTAAGATTTTAAAAGTATAATTTGTTATTCAATAAAAAAAGTATATACAAATATAAATATATACATTTACAGTTTTGTTTTATCTTAAGCACAATTGTACAAATGAAATAAAACTCAAGGTCTAGAACCTAGATTTTGGTTTGAGTTGGTTAATTATCTCCAAACCTTGACTATAGGGGGCGTAATTCTGAGTCGTATGCAGTTCTTAGGTTGCTACATGCATTGTTTATTATATTGATTATTCATGCATTCATATGATTGTGCATCTAATAAATTTCTGTCATATGGTATGACGAGGGTATTTATCTCACTAAGCTTAAGCTTACACCCCAATAGATTTCTGTTGATGCAGGAAAATCTCTTTGCTAATCTGGGCTGAGGCATGCTCATGGTAAGTCTCGTATTAGGATGGGTTGGAGCGATCAGAGAGCGAAGAAGATATTTTGTAATAGATTTGTAGATAACTAGTTACTTTTGTATTTTTGTTTATAACATAGATTAAAATTTCTAATGTAGTTCCCTTATGAACTGCATTTGTTTGTAATATTCTTTTGGTGTGGGTCTCACAAGTCCACATGTCTAGTTAATTTATACCATAGAAGTAATTTTAGTTAAATTGCTCTATATTACTTATCTATGGGCTTAGTGGTAGCGTATAGTAGAAGGAGCCTTGTGTATCATATGAAAGGCTTGCAATCAGTAAAGGGGTTAATAGTAGACATTTATACGGTACACGACGACTTACCATGACAACAATACTGTTGGATCGTGATAATGGTAGTAATCTTTCACAACATGATGCATAAAGAAGTTGAAGTATAAGTCAATGATATGATTGCCAAGTCAAAAGAAGGAGAAAATCATGTGGGAAATCTAAGGAGATTGTTTGATAGGTTAAGAAAATTCCAACTGAAACTTAACCCAGAGAAATGCACTTTTTGGGTGACTTCAGGGAAATTATTGGGTTTCATAATCAGCCAGAAGGGCATCAAAGTGGACCCTGATAAAGTCAAAGCGATAGTTGACCTACTCTTACCACGCATACTCAAAGAAATTAGAGGTTTGTTGGGTCGTTTAAATTATATAACTCAGTTCATATCCTAACTCACGGACAAGAGTCGTCCTTTGTTTGAGTTGTTAAAAAAGAATGTCAAGATCAACTGGGATGAAGAGTGCAAGAAAGCCTTTACAACAATCAAAGAATACCTCATGAACCCTCCAATTCTGGTAGCTCCAAAACCTAAGAAGCCTTTATTCCTATAGTTGACAATATTACTAGAGTCAATGGGGTACATGCTTGGCCAGAAAGATAAGGAAGGGAAGGAATGAGTTGTATACAACTTGACTAAGAAATTCATTAAAGAGGAGCAGAGATATTCAAAAATTGAAAGAACCTGCTATGCTTTAGTCTAGGTAATGCATCGGCTCAAACAATACACACCCTACTACTAGGTGGAATTACTAACTCAACACAATCCCCTAAAGTACTTGGCAGACAAACCAACCCTAATTGATAGAATCTTAAAGTAGCAAATGCTACTATCAGAGTTCGACATTACATACGTGAACTAGAATTTGGTCAAAGGGCAAGCTTTGGTAGAATAATTAGCAAAAAATCCCTATGATAGCACTCCCTAAGAAGTACAAGTTAATTTCCCTAATGAGGGTGTCTTAGTAGTTGAGGGAAACTCTGATAAAGGAGAAGATGATGAGCTACCAAAATGGAAAATGTTCTTTGATGGTGCAACCATGTGTTTGGGTGTAGAATTGGGGCAATACTAATATCCCCTAAAGGTACTCAATATCCTATGGCCATAAGGCTCGTTTTCCCATACATTAATAATATTGCTGAGTGTGAAGCATATATCATGGGACTCAAGATGGCCCTAGAAAAAGACATTCAAGAATTAGAAGTGTATAGAGACTCCTCACTCATTATTAGCCAAGCTCGGGGAGAGTACAAAACTAAAGATCCTAAGCTAGTACCTTATCACCAGCATTTGAGGGAATTAATGGAAAATTTCAAAGAAGTTACATTCAATCATGTACCAAGGACTTAGAATAATTTGCTGATGCCTTAGCCACGTTAGCATCTATGATTTAGATATCTGGATTCATCGAGATTCAGCCCCTTACTATTGAAATTGAAGACAAGCCTACCTTCTGCCTAACAATTGAGGGTATGAACGACCAAAAACCGTGGTACCATGATTTTAAGACGTTCCTACAATAAGGTGCATACCTTGAAGAGGCCGAGAAAAGAGATAGAAAGTTAATTAGGAGATTAGCCACTCAATTCTTAGTAAGCAAGTCTACCTTATAACGATGCTCATTTGACAGTATACTCTTAAGGTGTATGGATGATAAAGAGGCTGAAAAGCTAATGAAAGAAGTACATGAAGGAGTATGTAGCCCTCACATGAATGGATACATGCTGGCGAAGAAAATCATGAGGCTAAGGTATTGTTAGTCAACAATGGGAAGTGATTGCATCAAATATGTTAGGCACTATCATTTATGCCAAGTTTATGCAAATAAGATAAATGCCCCACCTTAAGAATTACATGCACTCTCAGCACCATGGCCTCTCTCAATGTAGGGCATAGATATCATCGGCCCTATTACTCCAAAAGTGTCCAGTAGGCATTGCTTCATATTAGTCGCCATTAGCTACTTCAGCAAATGGGTAGAGGCTTTGTCTTACTCGAATGTTACTAAAGGGGTCAAAGTTAAGTTCATCAAGAGAGACATTTTAGCTTGATACAGGACTCCTGAAACAATCATCATTGATAATGGAACTAATCTCAACAACAAGCTTATGAAAAAATTGTGCCGACAATTTCGGATCGTTTATAGGAACTCTACTCCTTATCGACCCCAAATGAATGGAGTCGTCGAAGTAGCCAACAAAAACCTGAAAAGAATCATTGAAAAAATGGCTATCACATATAAGGACTAGCATGAGATGTTACCCTTCACACTCATGACTTATCGAACTTCCATTAAAATGTTGACTGGGGCGACACCATACTCTTTAGTATATGGCACTAAAGCAATGTTA
This sequence comes from Lumnitzera littorea, assembly GCA_024138015.1. NCBI lineage: Eukaryota > Viridiplantae > Streptophyta > Magnoliopsida > Myrtales > Combretaceae > Lumnitzera > Lumnitzera littorea. The sequence continues at coordinate 60,689,479 of JAMXBB010000008.1, forward strand.
CCAATAGAGGTCGAGATCCTATCGCTTAGGGTACTATGAAAAACTCATTTAGACGAAGCCAATTGAGTAAAGAAATGCATTGAGCAGTTAAATTTGATTGATGAAAGGAGATTGACAGCCTTGTATCATAATCAGTGTTATCAATAAAAGATGGCTCGGGCCTTCAACAAAAGGGTACGACCCTGGAACCTCAAAAAAGGAGATTTGGTGTTAAGAAAAGCTCTCCCCAACGCACAAGACTCCAGAGGGAAATTTGCCCCCAATTACAGGGGTCCCTATGTCGTGAAGCGAGTATTATCGAGAGGGGCTTTGATTTTGTCCCAAATGGATGGTCTAGATTTAAGAGACCCTATAAATACTGATGTTGCAAAATTGTACTATCCATAAGAAGTTAGTGGAAATTTTGCTCAAAACGTAAAAATGCTAGTCATTTTGAATGTCATTGTGGTTCAATTTTCATTATCTACAAGCAATTTGGTATCCTTGGCCATTGTCGTTGTTGGAATAATTACCCTCTCCAAGTAAAGGTCTAATTTCCTTTACCCCATTTAATTGAACCTATATACTGCAAACACGAGAGGAGTTAAGGAATGAGATCTAGAACATTGGTAATTAACAAAATTCTTTAAAATACTTTTTACGGATATAGGTTCTATCGATAAAGATTAGGTAAGTATTTCCACACAGTGTTAGCATACCAATTTTTTCTTACACTTGCATTTAGACAAATTTTTACTTCCACCAATCTTTTTAACCAACCCATAAGGCATTCACTTTCTACATTTAATGTTTGGCTAACCTATGAAGACACGATCTTAGCTTGGTTCATCCTTCCAATCCATAAGGTCCCTTTGTTCACCAAATTTCTTTCAAGCAAGCCCATACATCATTTCCCCTCTATTCACCGAGTCCTATAGGGTACTTCTCCTCATAGTTTACTATTGGCATAACATTAACACCAATTTTAGGGTTGCTAGTCCTTGAAAGAAGCTCCCACTTAGGTTAATGAGTCTTATGAGGCACAACCAAGTTTTATATCACTCCCCATTTTAGGGTTGCTAGTCCCTGAGAGACACTTTCGCCTAAGTTAGTCCTCCTAATGAGGTACGATCAGGTTTTAGATTGATCCTCATTTTAAGGTTGCTAGTCCCCGAGAGATACTCCTCGCTAGGTTAGTAAGCCTTGTGAGGCACAACCAGGTTTTAGATCGATCCCCATTTTAGGGTTATTAGTCCCTAAGAGACGCTTCCGCCTAGGTTAGTGAGTCTTATGAGGCACAACTAGGTTTTAGATCGATCTCATTTTAAAGTAGTTAGTCCTCGGGAGATGCTCCTGCCTAGGTTAGTGAGCTTAGTAAGGTACGACTAGGGTTCATTTCTTCATCCAAATCGATTTTAGGAGAGTTATTTAATCATCTTACCAGCAAAAATAGTGTCTATTTGGTTTTTGTGATAAAGTTTTGCTCAAACTTCACCACAAAGAGGGGCATTTATCGACACCTAATTTTTGCTTCCTTTATTATTATTATTATTTTCTTCTTTTCTTAATAGGCCTTAAATTAGAAAAAAAAAATTCAAAAAAATAGGGAATTAAAAGAAAACCTAAAAAATAAAGAAATTTAGAAAAAATAAGGATCATAGAAAAATACAAAAAAAATTTCAATAATAAGGAAAAGCATAAAAAGAAAAAAGAAATTTCAAAAAGAAATCTTAAAAAGATAAAAAGTTAGACAATGAAGTTTAAAAAGTTAGAAATTTAAAAAAATTACAAAAAATTAGAAAAATTAAAGTCAAGTAAAAGATTTTAGAAAATAGCATGTTACTAAGATAGATTTTAATTTTGGTTTAGAAGTTGGGCCGTTGAACTTGAGTTTTGATTTAAATCTAGCTTAGGCTAACTGAGTTCATTGCACTTGTAGATAAGGTACAAGCTAATAACCTGATAGTTAAGCATATGGACATAACATTAGCATTGAGCATAAGGTCTTAGGTTTGAAACTTAGCAAAGGTAGGGAGGCCTTTTTCTTATTTTTGTTTTCAATCACATCAGGGACTACCACGTGTCAGGATCTGATTGCGCTACATGTCCTGATATGTGGCATCCTCGGATTCAATGGCCCTGTTGACATAGCACCACATCAGCTACCATGTGTCGCGAATGATATGTAGCACGTCGTGGTTGGCTGGCACGACTAATGTGGCACCACATCTGCCCTTTTTTCCCTCCCCTTCTTTCCTTTTCCCTTCGTTTTCCTCTCTTTTCCTCACATTCCTCATATTTTCTCCCACTTTCTCAACTCAAGAACACCCGACCCCTTCACTTCAACTCTAATTTCCGTACAAATTCAGCACACACTCATGCAGTTTCTTGCTTTAATCTTGTTAAGCACATAGCCTACTATGAATCGGACTTACTAACTCATCTAAATTCAGTCAAAAACGAATTTAAGTCAAGTTCTTAAGTTAAGAAAAAAACTAAAATCTCGGCATTTACATTTAAGGTTGATTCTAGCTTTCCAAAGATTTTAGGTTAGATTTGTGTCTAAAAGGGTGTTAGGGGTGCCAATACAAGTAGGAACAACCCACACATAACCTTGGAATCAACTCCCGTACTCTCTCTCTCTCTTCTCGATCACTTTCTCACTCTAGGTTCAATGCTCTCTCTCTCTATCTCTTTACCTCAAAGTTTGGCCACAGTGATTTTTAAAGCAAACTAACTTTACGGGTAAGTTCCTTTACTTTCCATCATTGGAACCCACTTCCTCCTACACTCAATCGAGCCCTTAAGAATCGATCGCTACCCTTTAAAACCCTAAGAACTGCCCTTATCTACACTCAGAACCACCATTGGAACCACCATCGCCTAAAACCATTATCACAGCCATGCTCGCCATACCCTGTAACCTCAACCTAAACTCCCTCTAACTCGCGACAAACACTGCATCGTCATAACTCCCTTTTATCGCCAACGAACGAAACTCGATTACCACCAAAATCACCGCCACAAACAATAGTGATGTGTCTAGACGTATATTTCCCAATCCAAAACTCATAAATGTACCATCACCCACTAAAAAATCGGCTTAAATCACCCTAGAGCAAGTCCTAACAACCGTTGCTCCTTCCTTGTACGTAACCCGAACTCAACGTGGCCCAAGCTTCAAAGTTCGACTCGAGTTCACTCTTTCGACCTGCGTTCTAACCCATCTAGTGACCCACAGCAAATCCGACCCTCTTTCTCTTTGTTTTGTGTTGTTTTATGTAATTTTTTTTTTTTGTTTTATAAATTTATTTATCTTATTGTATGTAAAAAAATATACATATAAAAGAAAAAAAAAAGAATAAAGAATGAAAAATAAAAAAGAAAGAGGAAAAAAAGAATAGGAAGTATTTTATTTTGGGTTTTTTTTTTTATTTTTTTTATTTTACATTTAAACAAAAGAAAAACCATAAAAAAACTAACTAATAATAAAAAGTAAATAAATAAATAATAAAAATAAAAATATAGAATAAAAATAGTAAAGTTACTTTTGACACTTAGAAAATCAATTTTTTAAACAAATAAAAATAAAACGGACCCTTTCTAAACTAAGGCATTTTAAATTTTCTAAAAATAAATCAATTTAGGACCCTTAGGAAATTTTCTCAAATGAATTCAAAATGGGTAAAACTCGTTAACCCGACAACTTTTCAAAAATTAAAATTAAACCACCTACTAAAGTTTTTAATAAAAGAACTACATACATTTGATCTTAAATAACGAGTATGTAGCCACCTACTGGGTGATGATAAAAATGAAAAAACCTAATTTTTCTTTTTTTAGTTTAGATTGTTTCATTTGTCCAATTAGAATAGTTAAATTGAGTTACATCTTATAAAATAAAAAGTTGATTTTTAAAGATTAAAATTAATTTTAGAAAGTCAATGGTACCCACAAGGGTTTAAAAGCCCTAGTCCCTGGATCCAGATTCTCTGATTTTCAAAAAGCTGTATTTATAAGTTGGTTTTTTAATTGATAGATCAGTAGCTAAGATATAGCCAATCCATTCAATTAGTTATAACTTAACCCCTTTTCTAGACTCCGATCAAGTGGCGACTCTAAATTTTTTCAAGTTGAAAAAAATGGGTTTTTTTTTTAAACCTTAGTCAAAGATTAGTATTAAACAAGTAGGGTTTTGTACTAATTGGTTTAGAGAAGACCTAATTTTATAAAAAAAAAAAGATCAGAATGGTGAAAAACTAGGCTCGACACCTCAATCTTCAAAGAAGGGGGATATGGAGTTAAGAAAAGCCTTTGATTCACTTAAACTATATTTATGAAAAAAAAAAATCACGAACACTCCAGTAAGTATATTAGGCCAGAATCAAGTAATACAGAGTAAGTAAAGTTTTCGATCTCTCGAGGACTATGAAATTACTAATCCTATGCTAGTTCTTATCAATATTCAAGCAATCAAAAATAGTTTAACTAATATAATAATTATACTAAAACTATCGAAAAGAAAATAACTATAAAATATCTAAAACTAAGCAATCAATTAAAAATTGTGGGAAAATAGAATCTACCATAGATTATGCAAATTAAATTGTTATCATGTTATATAGATTAATTAGCTATATATTCATTTAAGTGAAATTATTATGCCTTAAAACTTAAGGACTTAAACCTTTAATTATTAGTCAGCTCCCGCATCTCCAATTAATAGTGAACTCTAAATTACAATCATATGTCTCTCGATACTATGATTGTCTAATGTCCTAAATCAATTATCCCTAATATCTTAGTGAATAATCAATCGCCAAACATCACATTAATCTCTAGATAATTTCTAATTAATTCAATTAACGCTACTTCTACATTAATCGATCAAATTAACCAAGAATTTCTAACAAACCTTATGTCAACTCCCATATTACTAAGGTTTCTAACAATTATAATCAATTAAACAATTATAATCGAAATCATAGAACTTACAATCATAAATCATCTATATATCTATTAATCTTATAACATGAACACAATCATCATCTTGGCTACCTAAGGTTTTTTCAATTCCCATAAAAAAATTTAGCTGACCATGGAATTTGAAACAAAAGCACAACAACTAATTGAAATTGAAAAGAAATTCATAAATGAAAGCATTAATAATTCACATAATTGCATAAATATATTTAAAATAGATGTCACCAATTCTGTAATTGGAAAAGATAAACTTTAATTGCAATTCCAAAACTTGATCTCCATAGCAAAAGAAAAATCTTCTCAATGATCCGATCAATTCTATAGATGAATTCTTTAAGAACTATCTACTCACTATTCTAAGACTATCTATTTGTAAAGAAAATGAAAAGTTCTCTCAAAATTTGAGACTCATGACTATTTATAGAGGAAACTAGGGTTAGCTTTCAAAAGCTAGTTTTTCCATGAAAGCCAATAGTGTAAGTGCTAAGGCCGACGATGTAGACTCTAAAGGCCACAAGTGTAAGTGTAGGCTGACTGTATTGAATTCTAGTCGTGCCATAACTTATTTCGGTTCCGTTCATTTGCGTAAAACTCCTCTAAATTGTCCATATTTCTACTTTGAATCCTCTAATACTTGAAATATTCAAATGAGAATACTTAAGTACCAATTATAAATGATATCTATAAAATCAATAATAATTTTCTCTAATTTGCTCATTAAGATATGAATAAAATGTGCTCTTATCAACTCCTCTACACTTGAACTTTTGCTTATCTTCAAGCAAAATAAACAGAATTAAAGAAATTTATCATTAAAAATACAAATTTTCCAATTACAAATCCAAAACATCTGATATTTAATACATTCAAACTTACCAATTTGTAATGCCTACCACTCAAACCAAATCAAATTATGTGATCAAAGTACTACAATTGAAATTAATCAGCCATTTTAGAGAAAACAAATTTTAATTTAAGCATTTAGCTTAAAATTTTTTATTTAAAAAGTATATACTTTATCCTAGAAAGAAAAATACCGATTTAAACTTCATAGCTATTAGTAAGCATACTATCCCTCTAATTGTCACCACAAACAAGTTAACAAAGTAGTGAAAGTATATGATATCTACTCTATCCTTAAGTTTTCTTCCTTTTTATTTGAAGCCTTAATTCATTTCTTGAATTGCATTCAATTTTTCTTTTTTTTTTAGTTCATATACTAAACTTTTCCTTTCCACTCTTCTCGTTATAGTGAGTGCATTGAGTTGGCACATCCCAGGCTCATCACCCAAGTGACCAAGTTTTAAAGGGACCCACCCCTATGGACTCTTCTTCACTTTAACATTCAAGTTAAGATACTCTTAACTCAATTTCTAAAGTTATTACAGTAAAGGCTCTCATTTCATAACTTTTTCTTTTAAATGCTCACTAAAATTTTTCAGACTTCTTTTATAGGAATCACTAAGTATAAAGCTTTACTTACCTCTTTCACTAAGTGTTAAAGTGCCATTGAAATAACTAAAAAGAACATATACTAACTAACCTTACATAGAAGTGAACCTGCTTATTTTTCATTTAAGCACTCAATCGACTCTTAAATATCAAATTCGAAGGCTAAAACCTAAGTAAATTAGGTTCCTAAAGAATTAACTAATTAATTTTAACTGAGTACAAAAATCACAACATTGGTGAGTAGGTTACCTTAGTGAGTCAATTATTCAAATGATAATTAGATGCTGTCGACAATTTTTTTTTTCTTTATATAATCTCTAGATTCCAAATAAGAAATTCAAAATTTTGAAAAAAAAAAAAAAAATTGGCCTAAACATTACCAGATACTTAAGAATAAATAAAGTTCAAGCTGATAGGAAAGTATAACTATTTGTAAACAAAAACCGGCATCAAAATTGATATTCATTTTAATTCAAACTCTGTTTCCTATATTTCATCCCCCCAACTTTAGAATAGAAAATGTCCACACTGTCTTCTATTCTATATATAAGAGGAAATAAAATAAAAAATTGAAATAAATAAGAAATGAAAAACTGGTACTTCCTTGGATTCAAATTTTTAGCAACAAGGAAAATTCCAAGCATAAGATCATTGCTAGTATAGAATTCAGATATGACCTGTCTCATCAAATGCAAAGAAACATGAAAGAGTAAAGATAGCATAAAAGTGCACTCAAGAGTACATAATAGAGTTAATTATCCAGAGTTACCTAAACAAGTGGGTACTAAACAAAAATAACCTAACCGCAAAGTAAAAATAAAAGAAAAATAAAATAAAATAAAAAAGAAAATATCATTAAAAAAAATCAGAAAAGTGCGCATAACTCTAATTATCGCGATCAATGCTGCTACTCTCTACACTGGAAGTCTCATAATGCAGCTGCCCTGCAGTTGCTAGCTTGCTATGGCTAGTCTTCTTACAGTTGAGAGTATGAGCAAGAATATGGTGGAGTAGCTTGTGCTCTACTACTGAGAAAGTCATGGCGAGCGACTTTGAAGGTACAAAATTGTTCTGCCTGAGATGAATCAACTGAAACTAAAATCTCTCAACAGTCATATCACCGAGCCAAGAGTTGGGCAAATTAACTTCCTCCTTATCATATAAACCTAAAAAGTAACCAATTTGATTCAACTCAATCACATGAATTTCTCCATAAACCTAAAATGTGAAAGTAGACATTTGCCCACTTCTCTCCAATTACAAAGTAAACAAAAACTCAATGGTTATATTTCTAAAAGTAGGTTCTTTTACCTCAAACAATCGAAACTACGTTTTATCAAGAACTATCTACTGGATTCTATTGTCCATTCCATACTCTTGCAGAAGAGTCCAATCCAGATATTGTTGGTTCATGAATGTCATTCATTGTAACTTCTTCCTTCTCTCCATAGCATACTCCTAATGTGAAAGTAGATCGCTGCTTGAACTTCTAGAAGACGAAGTGGCTGCCGTCTTCTGTTTCTTTTGCTGAGATTGCATCTTCTTAGGTAGCATGGTAGAGGTAGGAAACAAAAATCCAAAATGAAAATTTGTATGGAAAAAATAAAGAGACTGAGTGAATATGAGATGGAGTTAGTGAGCTCAGAAGAGCACAACTAGGTTTTCAAACCTGTTCTAATTTAGGGTCGTTAGTCTCCAAGAGACACTCCCGCTTAGGTTAGTGAGCTCAAAGGAGCACAACCAGGTTTTCAAATCAATTTCCAATTTAGGGTTCTTAGTCTTAAAGAGACGCTTCCACCTAGGTTAGTGAGCTTAAAAGAGCACAACCAGGTTTTCAAATTAATTTCCAATTTAAAGTTTTTAGTACCTGAGAGACACTCCCACCTAGGTCAATAAGCTCAGAAGAGTATGACTAGGTTTTCAAATTGATTTCCATTTAAGGGTTGCTAGTTCTCAATAGACACTCCCGCTTAAGTTAGTGAGCTTAGAAGAGTACAACTAGGTTTTTCAAATCAATTCTAATTTAAGGTTGCTAGTCCCTAAGAGATTCTCCCACTTAGGTTAATCGACTTAGAGGAGCACAACCAAGTTCTTAATTTAGGGTCATAGCTTGCTTAAGGTATGCTTCGCCCGTTTTTATAATTTAGTCAACTCATAGGGGTATGACGAAGCTTTAATTTCTCATTTAGGGTTTTAGCCAGCTCAAAGAGTGCTTCTCCAGTTCACCCAAGTTAGTGAGCTCATAGGAGCATGACCAAGCTTCAATTTCTCATATAAGGTCTCAGCCAGCTCAAGAAGCACTTCATCCATTCACCTAGGTTGTTTAGTTCATAAGGATATGATTATGCTTCAATTCCTCTTTCAGTTTCTCAACCAGCTCTTAGAGAGCCTCCTCTCTCATTCACCTTTTCATCAAATCCCTAACGGACCAAACCTAAGAAGTTAGCAAGCTGTAGCACTTCCTATGACAAATTCCACTCTTAGGGCAAAAATAGTGTTGCTTTTATCTTTATAGCAAAGTTTTTGCTCAAACTTCACCAGAAAAAGGGGCCGTTGTAGACACCCCATTTTTGCCCACTTTTTTTAGAATTTTTGGAATAGGGTAAGGGGTCCTAATTTTGAAAAAATAAAAAATTTAGAAAATTTAAATAATAAGTTTTTGTGTTTTAATAATAAGTTTTTTATTTAGCTTTAGTGTTTTAATTAGGAGAAGGGTATTAGGCTTAGGTTTATATTCAAATCTAGCCCGAGTAGACCTTATCCATAAATACAATTTGATTGTACATATGGACAAGGTACAGGTCAACGACCTAATGATAATACACTTAGACTTACACATAGGTTTGGCTTGAAGATTAGGGGTTCAAATCTCACCAAAGGCATAAACTACCTTTTATTTTTCACCATAGAACACTTCACCACATGTCAAGATATCAACATGCCATGTGTCCACTGTGGGATACGTAGCATTACCATGTTAACCACTCATAACACGTATCATGCCACATCACCTTCATTACGAACACATGTCATCCACATAGCATGACACATGTTATATACATGTACACTACATAGGCATACATCGCTACATGTCATGATATGCATCTTTACATGGCATGACACTTATTGCCACATGGCATGACACGTCATTAGTTACATATCTTTCAAGATACGTGGCACTATCCTTATGAATTGCGTAGTTGATGTGGCGCCACGTCAATGCCTCTTTCCCTCCCTTTCTCTCCATTTGCTTTATTTTCTCTAGATTTTCCATGCTTCCTTCCCTGATCAGCCAACTTCAACATTGATTTCAAATCCCATTTTGTTGCAATTTCACCAAATCAATGGCGAAATTGCAAACTAGGCATGACCTAGTTTTGTTTTTGACTAAAATCTTATCCAGATTCAGGTGACTATGCATTTGAATTTGGATTGAAAATTGGAAAAAAATTGGATTTCATAGGTCAAAGTTCATTAACACAATTCCTTGAATTACATTGATTGACGAACTTTCCTAACTTAATCGGTGATAGATTAGTATAAAAGGAGGTCGAAGAAGAAGCTTAGGGATACAATCAATAGAACTCTTACTCTCGAATTCCTTCCTACTAGCAATCTCATTCTCTCTCTTTACCTACAACAGCAATCTCTCTCTCTAACTTAAAGTCACACTTGAAGAAGATTGAGCAAAGCCAACTACATAGCTAACACCAGAAACCCCAAGCTCTCTAATCTAACCCTTATTGCTCCTTGCCATGACCTTTAAGCCATTACACCAAATCACCATGAAACCTTAGCCACCACCACTCCTCACAAAACACCACCTTAGCCACCACAACAAGTCAAAGCAATGCCACCATGAGACTTGTAACTACCAAAAACCCCTAACCCAACCTTTCCCTTAACCTAAATAACCACCACCATGATTGAAGAACCACCACTGTCGCCACTCCAACCTAAAAATCACCTAAATAACAGCTACTCCTCACAGTACTCTCCCTATCCCCCATAAGTCCAATAAAAAACCTACAAAACACCCCTTCCCTACTCACTTTGGTTATCAAAAGTGGTTGAAGCAACCCCCCACACACTATTACTCCCTCAAAACCAAATCTGACCCAAACTTAAGCTAAAGCTTATGTCCGGACTCAACTCCAAGCCCGATCCACGCAAGCTTCCTTGGTTCAGCCCTGTTTCCTTATTTGGCTTTTTCTTATTTATTTATTTATTATTGTAATGTGTCTTTGTAATAAAAAATGAAAAAAAAAAGAAAAAAAAAAGTGGGAAAAAGAAAAAAGAAGAGAAAGAGAAAGCTTAGTTTTTATTTTTTTTAAATGAGGTAAAGCAAAATAAAAGAGAAAAATACTAAAAAGGTAAAAAAAAAAAAAACATTTGATAAGTAAAAAAAATCCTTTTTCAAAATAAATAAAAAATAAATGAACCCTTTTAAAATTAAGGTCTCTTTAATTTTTTTTTTAACCAAAAAAAATTAGCACCCTTTATAAAATTTTCAAAATAAATAAAGAAAAAAGGTAAGAAACTTAAACCCAATTATTTTCCAAAACAAAAGAGATCAACTTGCTAATGTCTTAAAAAAAAAAACAAAGAACTACATTCATCTTATCTCAAATAGTGGGTAAGTAGGCACCTTTGGGGTGATGTCAAAAATGAATAAATTAGTTTTTTCTACTTTTATTTCAAATTACTCAGATTATTAAAAATTAAAAAAATCTAATTTATTTAGTGTCAATTTTTAAAAGGTGATTTGGAGAAAGTAAATAAAAATTAAGAAAGTTTATGGTATCCATAAGGGTTTAAAAAACTTAACCTCTGAACTCGTTTCTCAAGTTTATTTGAAAACCTCTTTTCTCTAAAATCTGTTTTTCCCACGTAAACCAATGCCTAGATTAAAACCAAATCTACCAGTTTTGTTTTGAACTGAACCATTTTCTAACTTAGTTGGGTAGTGACTCTAAAACGTTTTAAAATAATAAAAAGGCGGTCTTCTTTAAATCCTAGTCAAGGATCAATATTAAACAGGTAAAGTTTAATAATGATCGACTTAAAGAAGACTTATTTATAAAACTGAGAAAAACCATGCTCAATTGGAAGTCCACATAAAGTTCTTTAAGCTTAACAAAGTCACAAACATTGATTTGTATAAAAACAAGCCCATTTTGATCACATAAGCCTACTTAGGAATCCAAGAAAATTTAGATAGCACCAAGGTCATGAATAAGGGATGGAAATTTGACCTTGATGGGAGAATTAATCGCAAAAGAAAGTTCCAACCCTAAGCCTAAATAACTATACAAAGTAATAAAAAGCTTAACAACAATTTCAAGCCTAAAAGAAGACTAAAAACTAGGGGATGCTACTATTCTGATTGATAGGCACAATTGTGGGCCCCCATCTCTAAAATCTAACTATACTATGTGAAAGAACACCCGAAAACAATGGAAATCGACTATAAGATCATAAAAATTCCAGTCAAAATGAGAAAGTTATACGGGATTGAAGATTTAGTATAATCGAGAAAAATATAAGACTAAGTTAAAAGTATAACTTAAAGGATTTTAGGTTAGTATTTTATTTTCATTTCAAATTCTTATAGTATCATACGATTGATCACCTATGGCCAAGTGAGTAATTCCCAATGACTTCATGCTTGGTTTTATTTGTAGTGTAAATGTACTTAAATACATATGGGATATAGGAAATGCATATATGTAGTATTATGATTGAACTCCATGATTTGCTAATCAAATAATAAATGGAGTTATTTATGATGATAGAAATGTGTTGTTGTTATGGAATCTAATTGCCTGATCATAATGAAAATCGGATTAAGTAATTATTCAATTAAGGAATTCAATGAGTTATGCATTTCTCATGTTGGCATCATAACTATACCAACCGCCACCTCACGTGGAAAGTGGGAAGAGACTCATAGGAGTAAGGGCTCCTGTAGGGATTAGGCAAAAGTTATACCACTTAAATATTATTGAGTCTCTATCCTAGCTTTCAGGTTTATTAGGCACCAAGAGATGCTAACCATTAGCAAAAATCCATATATGTTTGAGTTGATTTAAGCATGTTAGTGCAAGTGGAATAAAAATCTTAGTGCTAGAACTCGGTTTATCGTTTATGTTAGTCAATTATCTCCAACCCTAACTACAGGGGGTGTAATTTTGAGTTGCACATGGTTATTAGGTTGTTGCAAGTATTGTTTGGCATTCTTAGTGTTTTATGCATTTAAATAAATTGTTATGTGGAATGATAGAGGGATTAGCTCACTAAGCGCAAGTTTGCACTCCAATAAATTTCTTTTGATGCGAGACCACCTCTTCATCAATCTAAGTTGTAGAATGCCTAAGGTGAGTCTCGTGCCTAAACGAGACTATGCACTTCAAAGAACAAAAGAGGGAATTGATAGTTATGGCTAGGAATTGTGTATTTCTTCTGTTTAGTTTCATTTTTGAGATAGATAGACTTATATGGACTTAATTTGGATTGTAATATTTTTATCATAGAATTCTATGATCCACACTTTATTTTCAGTAATTTGCATAATTTAGTAGTAATTTCAGTTAATATGCACGATATTGCTCGTCTGCATGCTTGATGGTAACATTGAGTGAAAGGAGCCTTGTGTATCATATAGAAGGCCTATGATTAATAAGAGGGTTGATTGTAGACCTTTGTATTATATACGACGATCTACCACAACAATGATACCATTCGAGTTGTGATAAACACCCTAAGTGCTAGTAATCCTTTCTTTAGTTACCAATTAACATCTATCCAATGACAAGTTATGCCCATATATGAATTTTCTAACCATATATCCACATAAACTGAGACTTGCATATTTAAGGAAGTAAATTTACCTACTAGCTCTTACTATCTTTATGGTACAACTCCTAGTTGGCTTACACAATGTTTTTATATCCATCTTGTACGAGCTAGGATTTAACATTTCTTGTCCATATCTAATGCACCATAGGCTCACACCTACACTGAATGATGGTTACATATTTGTAAGATACTGTATGTGGTTATATTTCTACTCTCCGTGTCAAACCAAAATAATTTCACGGATTATGAACCACTGTTTCGAGTGATTTACTAATGCAATTTGCCTATTCTAACATCTTCAAGGTTCTTTGGCTATAAATGCTTGTTTAAGGTACTATATATTGCCTATTTCTAAATGTAGTTTGCCTTAAAGTAGTTGCAGTATGCTTGCGAAGATACATCTTTACCTATAATTTTACAATGATGTTTAGTAAATATGTTTGACTTGTCAGGTCTAACATATTTACTTGTAGTTGCACTACCACTATGATAGCTCCTTCTTTTACTTCATTAAAATCTCTTCAACTTTGTCCTCCTCTATGGCATCGTGCTCCTCCGCAATGTTCACAATGGCACTTGGCTGCTAATTCTAAAATCCAAGTAAAGGTAGAATACTCTATATCACATCTTCTATTCAATCCTTGATGAAGTCATGGTAGGACTATACATCCATAAACTCCTTGGACACAGATGCTTTTCCTTCAGAACCTTTTCTTAAAGCTTGCTTCTTGTCAGAGGATAACTATAGAAAAAGTGACCCATTTTGGTTAGTAGTATGTTACAAAGGAAAAAAGGATTTACAAAGAAATAGATATTATAAGCCGTAAAGAAGAAAGAAATAAGTGCACAAGAATATAAATTACTCTGATGGAAAAAAATTTAAAGCGAGTAAGCTATAAGCATTTAAGTATTTAAAGTGGTTGTGATTATTTTTTTAAAATATAGAAGTTGAGCACACCAATTTATGGCACTTCTACAAATTTTTTCCCACTCTCTTGAACATTAAATTTCTACCACCAAGTTTAAAAATTTTCTACAACTCTAAGGCCCAACTCCTTAGTGTTTTCAATTTTAGACAAGGAGTCTGAGTAATTCAATGTTCAAAATTTTACTCTGAATCTCTCAACATCTTTCTCCATTATTTCTCTACTTCTCTATTTCTTTATCTTACTCCATTATTAATCTACCATCTCCTTCCCTTCAATTATTTCTATCTTTGCTTTTTCCATTTATATCTCTTCTCTCACTTTCTCTCCCTCCCCTTCCTTAACTACCCCTCCCCCCATCCCCTTCTTTCTATTTATTAACCTCATTTGTCCTTTTCTATCTCTTTGTCCTTTCTATTCATGTGTCAACAAGCATTTTGAGTTTTTTTTTTTTGTTCTTTTAAATTATTTCAAAATCAAGGTCAAACTAATTAGCCTACCAGGTTGGCTAGTCGGGGCCACTAAACTACCATGACCTACCTAAATACGTAAGTCTTATTGGTGGTTTAAGCCCCGATTCATGGATTTAACCCAGCCTTACCCTAAGTCTAGCTTGACATGAAGAAGATATGGGAAGAAGATTTATGCTCGAGTGCCATTTGCAAGATGCATCCAAGAAGTTACAAACTCATAAGTAAGGTAGAATGAGTGTTTATAAGTATGCTAAGGATTTTAAATGATGATAATGATCCACTATAAAGTGGAAGAGCCTAAAGCTCAAACTGTGTGAAGATTTGTTACTAAGCTAAAATTTGAGGTCAAGAGTATGGTAGAGGTTAGGTAGATTGAACTTCTTGATGAAGCCATCAAGATCCTTAGATAGACAAAAGGCAAAGGTGAAAAAATCCTTACCAAGCTTAATCGATAAACCTATACCACCAAGCTAACCTGTTTTTAGACAACCTAAAGTGAGCCAAGAAAGGGATTGATATGGCCTAATTGTTAACAAGGTAAAGTGTAGGAATGACTGTAAGGGAATACTAAGGTGAATGACCTTGAGTTTAAGAGAGAGATTGGACATAGCTTAGGATGAAAGATCAGCAAGATCAACTGCTTTAAGTGTCTCAACTTCAGACACATTGCTTTTGAATGTTTAAATTGAAGAGAGATGTTTTTGAAAGGAGACGAACCTTAAATTGAGGTCGAAAGTGCTAATGAAGATAAACTTATTGAGAAGAGGGAAGGTGTGGTAAGGAAGTACTAAAGTAGTTACACAATGATGATGATGTAGCAACGCATGCCGAAGAAGCAACAGTTCCTAAGCTTAGTAGTGCAAAGAGCTTTAAGTGTTACCTCATCTAAGGAGAATGAATAGAGGGAAAATTTATTCCATATCAATTGTAGATTAAAGGGAAACTTGTGTACTTTCATCATCGATGGAGGGAGTTGCTCTAATCTAGCCACCATGTTTCTAGTAAATTAGTTAAAGCATCGACCATACCACATCAAATGTACTTAAAGAGCTAAGTAATCACTTAAGGCTTACTACAAAGGAAGTGGGTCCTTCACTATAGTGAAGAAAATGAGGATGAAAGTCTAGCTAAATTCAAGAGCTAAAGCAAGGGCATGATGTACTAAGGTTTATAATCGGACTCAAAAAATTACTCAATAGGACTTATGAATGGGAGGATTGAGGTAACTCACCACCAATTCCCTAGCTAGAGAAGAAATTAGATAAGAGTAGAATAGAAATCACCTAAGCACACAAGCTTAGAGAGAATATACATAATTTTAATAATTGTAAAAGATGACTCAGCTTTACAAATTAGGAAACTATTTATTGTAAGCCTCCTAGGACAGCAAATGGAAAGGAAATGACTACAAAGGGAAATTACAAAAACACTACCTAATCCAACCCAAAAGGGGTATAAAAGATAACCAACCAAACAGGAATATCAATATAAGTGGCAGAATAGTACAACATGTGGCTTGAAGTTGTTAGCATAGTAATTTAATGTGGAGTCTTCTTGAGTAGAGCTAATGATCAACCTAGGTGGCTAGAAGTAGGTAGGTATTGTTAGTGAATTTTGGGAGTTAGAAATATCTCACAAAACAAAGGAAGATAGCTTTGTACTAAGGCCAATCCGATGCTGCCACTCCAATGCCAAAGACAGTAAGTAGGAATGAGAAGTAGAGTAAAGAAGTTGAGGGTTATCAAATGTCTCTGACAAAGTTTCTTTCCTATATTTATAAGAGATTAACATGTCAGAAGGAGTAGTTATTGGAATAATGGTCAAGATACATAAAAGCTTCTTCATTATACACCTTCCCTGAAATTTAGGGAGAGCTAGCAGTTATGTAATATAACCGTACTTGTGATAACTATTCGCACCATAAACTTGAATTCAAATCAAAAATAGATCTGTGTTACTCAACAAAATGTCGAGAGTATCAATTACTCGGCAAGGTATCGAGAATAAGGATTACTGAGCTTGTTCGCAGTCTAATGGATGAGTAAGCGAAGTTATATCAACTCTTAGCAAACCGAATGGATGAAAACTAACTATCAACATTTACCCCCCCAACTCCTGTGTTCGAGAATTTGACAAAGGGAGTAATACATAATGTGTTAGAGGTTCATTGGGAGCAATTCATTAGATGTCAAGCAAGGTGGGAAGCAAGACGGTTTGCATCCTAATAGAAAAGTCGCAACTTTCAAATTCCCGTCCATTTGAGAAACCAAAAAGTAGAAGGTATGACACTTGTCACCTCAATTATCATTATGCTGCAGGCCAAATAACTATCAAAAAGTTGTCAATGATCAGATGTCTGTCTCAAAACACATGTCAATAATTTACACCACTATCAAATCAACGCATCATTACCATAAAAAAAGAATTTTCAATTACAAGGGTAAGCTATTTGTATTTAAAGGACTATTCACAATCAAAATACATTTCTCCAATTGCATCTCAAACTTTCATTTGCTTTCTCGTCTTTAATCTCACATTCTTCAACTCCTATGATATCATTACTTATAACCATTCAAGTGTGGTTTGCAACATACTCCATCGACTTTTCCTCTCTGATCCTAAAGTGACAAGAAGGAGCGAGACTACGTGTTCCTCTAGTAGCTCGACTGTCAATGTTGAGGAAAGGTAGGACAAACTCACTCAAATAAGCATTCTTGTTGTGGATAATTATCATGAGGATAAAGAAGGGAGATCCTCAACGAAATATCTGTACAACAACATAGCCTACTTCTGTGATTCTCTAGATGGAATTGCTAGTTCTGTTGACAAAGTCCTTGTAACGAAATATAACTTGTACTGGCAAGACCTTGTTAGAACATGGAATCTAAGGAGGCCGAGAGAGGAGAAAAGGGTATGTTTCCCAAAGGAGCATGAATTCCATATACACCTAAAGTATTTGGATTTTAGGTTATGCTTCCCTTTCTCAACATTTGTGAAGGGCTTCTTCAACTACTTTAAAGTTGCGCCGAGTATATTCTCACCTAACACATACCAACTTCTAGCGGCTTTTGAGATAATTTGTGAAGAAGTCAAAGTTAGGGCTACACCTCAACTATTTCGGTTTTTCTTCACGATTAGGAGGTAGCTTAACGAATGGTACTTTGCCGCTACAAGGTATAGGCGTAAGTTCATGGATGGGTTAGAGTCCGAGATCTACAAGTAGCATGACAAGTTCATGTCGATAGTGTCTAATGAGGAGTTGGACTTTTGGACTCAATGGATTGAGCTAATCTGCATGAAGGATATAGAACTGATGCTGAATGATGCAATAGTGGCCAAGAAAATTCAAGAAAAGAAGAGGAACAAAATGTTCTTCTAGGACACCAAGAGAATTATACAGTATTATGAAAGTGGAGAGCCAATCTTTTTTGAAAAAGAAGGTACACTAATGAGTTACCACCATGCCAAGTATAGCTACAAGGGGGAAGTTGTTCTCATGACTTCGGGGGAGAATTGTTGCCACTAAGCATTGCTCGGCATGGAGAACGTAAGTTTATTCTTTTCCTCTGCATTAATATTAACTTGTTTTCTCATGTTGCAAATATAGGTACTAGCGAGGTAAATCTTGCCAAGCTACTAGCCTAGGCCAAGGCTAAAAAATCAAAAGTTGATAAGAAGGCAGTCACAGCAGCTACTATCACTTGGCCCACTACCATAAAGAGGATGGCAAAGGAGGACGGCAAAGGAGGATGCATCAAAGTAGGTGGCAATACAAAAGAAGACCTCTTAACTGGTCGAAAGGCAAAAGGAGGGTGAGAAGACAATGTCAGCTAAGGTCACTCATTATGGGGAGCCTTTGGTCAAAATATTCAACCTTCTGCCCAGTTGAGAAAGGGTGGTTGAGAGATATAACCTCGCAATGAGGCCGAAGATGCTATTACTACTGAAGGGTCATCATTGGTGGTTATAGCAATATTGAGTGCTAACAAGAGACCGAAGAAGGAACTTGCTGACCAACCACCTACCAAAAGGTCTAAGGGTATGGACGAAAGGACGAAGGAGGCCATGTGGTCTAAAGCTCTCAACATCAGTATTGCCGAATTCATTGCCAACAAGGAGGTTGGAGAGTATTTTGTCCCATGTTAGAGCCACAACATTTTGGATACCGACTTAGCCCTAGGAGACAGGATAAAATCTTTGGCCTTAATGGAATGAATTATTCTTTTGAAGGATAAAGATATTGCCAAGAAGGATGTTGATAGGGTTGATCACTACAATAAGGCCCATATCACGACCAAGTTGTATGACGTGAGTATTTGTATCCATCTTTTAACTATTGGATTTACTCAGTTACTGATATTGCTTTTTCTTTTTCAAATAAGCAGCCACATTTTGATGGCTTTGGATGAAGCCAATTAAGAAACTAAGAAGGTAAGATCCATAGTACTCTTTAGGTATTCTATGAAGTCACTTTTAGTACTCATCATACTAAATGAAATTGTTATAGAAAATCGAGGATACATACAATGCATCCAAAGCCCAAACTACTGCTGCCGAGAATGTAAGGATAAAGGTCAAGATGGAGGCAAGAAAGCTCTAAGAAGACCTTGCTGCCGAAAAGTTGGCACATGCCTTAACTGCTGATGAAGTCTTGAAGTTGAAGGCTAAGATTGAAGAGCAATACAAAGAGTCCGAAGGCCTAAAGGAGGAGCTACAAAAGAAGAAAGAAGAGTGCTAGGTGTTGGGCTGATCTCTTTGCACAATGAGAGACAAGGAAGATAAGCTTAGAATGTAGATTAAAGAGTTGGAGACCAACAACTTAAACTTACAAAGCTATGTTGCTGAGTTAGAGGAGATTGTGAAGAGAGGAACATTAGTAGAAGAAGCTCTCAATATAGTCACTCCTAATTGACAATACAAGAGACTTCTACAGAAGAAGATGTTAGAAGAGGTCTAAGCGGAAAGAGATGAGATCTTAAAGCTTTACCCTGATTACGATCTCTGCTACCTTGACTTCGCCAACATTGATGACAAACTTAGTTGTACCGACGAAGACAATGATGATGATGTAAGTATTCAGATAATTATGAAGGGTAATGACAAAGCTCATGTGGAGGATCCAAGCAAAGACAAAGAATGCCTATCAAAGTTAATCCTGTTTGAGCGGAAAGAGAAATTGGTCGGCTCTAAGACCCTAAGCATTGAGAATGAAGCTTACTTAGAGAAAGCCCTAGCCTTTGATTCAAACATTACTTTTGCTGACTCTGAGAGTAGGCTATAGGATTTTTTTTATTCCTTGTACATTACGTTCTTTCATGTAACTATTGAAAAAAAATATCTTTCATATGATAGGCTGAGTATTTGTAACTACATTGTTGAATGAAATATCTTTCATATAACTATTTCCAATATATTTTATCTCATGTATTGCATTTTCCCAGCATGTATGATATACGTGTTTTATTTCGCACGTTCTTATTTGTTAGCATGTTTTGTTTCACATGCTAAGTATCTCTCGGCATGTTTTATTTCACATACCCAATCATTTCTCGGCATGTTTTATTTCACACACCCAATTCATGCGTCTTTAAACATTACTCGTTAACCATTTGAGGTATGGACTAGCCGCATTACTCAACTGTAAGATTAATTTGTGCAGTTCTTAACTGCGATAGGCTAGAACTTAGGTTAATTCGTTTGCTGAGCAGTCTATGAACTCATTAACTTGGCAATTATAAAAAGAATGAGAAACATAATAAGACTTCAAACATAATTCTCAAAAAAAGGTAGACTATCATCTTGCAAGTATGTAGGCTGTGGCATCACAAACAAATGGAGATGAACATCATCCGAGCAATCAATTGAAATATAATTTCAAATTCTCGACATTCTATACTCGAGGGATGATAGATCCATCCAACCTCTCTAATCGATAGGCCTCCTTGCCAACGACTTACCGGATCCTCCTCCCACTTACTAAATGGGTGCTCTAACCAACTAAGCTATGAAAGCACTAAGCAAATGTTGATAGTTAGTTTTCATCCACTCAATTTGCTAAGCGTTGATATAACTTCACTTACTCGTCTATTCGACTGTCAGCAAGCTGGGTAATCCCTATTCTTGGTACCTCACCAAGTAATTGACACTCTCAGCATTTTGCCGAGTAACACAAATTTGTTCTTGATTTGAATTCAAGTTCATGGCACAAATGGTTATCACAAGTATAGTTTTATTACATAATTGACTACTCTCCTTATATTTCAAGGAAGGTATCTAATCAAGAAGCTTCTATATGTCTTGACAGTTATTCCGATAAGTACTCCTTTAGACATGACAATATCCTATAAATATGGGAAAAAAAACTCTATAAGAGTCATCTAATAACTCTCAACTTCTTTATCCTACTTCTCATTCTTGCTTACTGACTTAAGCATCGGAGTGGCCGCATCGAACTAGCCTCAATACCAAGCTATCTTCCTTTCTTTTGCAAGACATTTTTGACTCCCAAAATTCACCAACTACATTTGGCGTCTTCTTAGCCTAGTAGATAGAGCACATAGCTTTTAACCATGTGGTAGTGGGTTCAATTCTAATAGACAGTGCCAAATGTTGTTGGTGAATTTTGGGAGTTGGAAATATCTTGTAAAAGAAAGGAAGATAGCTTGGTACCCAGGCCAGTCTAATGCGATCACTTTGATGCCTAAGTCAATAAACAGGAATGAGAACTAGAGTAAAGAAGTTAAGAGTTATCAGATGTCTCTTACATAGTTTCTTTCTCGTATTTATAGGAAATTATCATGTATGAAGGAGTAATTATCGAAATAACTATCAAGACAAGTAGAAGCTTCTTGATTAGATACCTTCCTCGAAATGTAGAGAGAGTAAGTAGTTATGTAATATAACCATGCTTATGATAATTGTTCTTGCCATGAACTTGAATTCAAATCAAGAACGAATCCATATTACTCAGTGGAATGCTAAGAGTGTCAATTACTCGGTGAGGTGCCAAAAATAGGGATTACTCGACTTATCAATAGTTGAATGGACTAGTAAGCGAAGTGATATCAATGCTTAGCAAACTGAGTGGACAAAAACTAACTATCAACAATAGGGATTTAGCTCCGAAAGAGTAATTGAGATGACATAGACTTTAGAAGGTTAGAGGTTGGTACCCCAAGGGTTTACCAAGCTAGGCGTTGGTTGTCAAGTCAACAGTTGGTAGGTCATCATTTAGTATGTTGGTGCTTGAGAGTTTGACTTGTGGTGGGGTAGCTCAGAGATCAACAACGGGGTCTTTAGTAGTGCAAATCAGGGTATAGATGGATTAAGTAGGAGATAGTTCAACCAGGGGCTAATATAGTACTAAGACTGGTCCTCGGTTGACTATAGGAGAAAATTTTGTCTAACTAAACTTTATAGACCTTAAAGTTTAGCTCAATTGATTGGAACCAAAGGTCAACAGTCCATTAGCTCCTTAGTGATGTTGAAGGTTTGCCTTCAAATCTTGGTTGACTTTTTGGAGGTCATTGACATTAAAGGCCAATGAAATTAAAGGTTAGTAACAGTCTATACCCCTTGAGTAGCTCTAAGCTCATACACATTGTCATTAATCCGTTAAAGGACTCTAAAAGGATTATCAACTCAGGGTAAGAGATTGTTTACTCTTTTTCCCAAAAACCTCTCTTTACTCAAATGAACACAAACCAAGTCTCCTAGATTTTAGAGAACAGTTCTTCATCCCTTTCTTCTATGCTCTCATTGTCTTGTTATAGTTCTAGCCAACTCTTCAATGATGTTCTTATGTAGCTTTTAGAACTCTTCTACTCGCTGCACTCCTTGCCAGCTATCTCCACTTGTGGTTGGATTGGTAATTATATTTAAGGGCAAGCTTGGGTTAAGCTTATGGTCGACTTCAAAAGGCGACTTGCTTATCGAGCTATGAATTGAATGATTATAAGAAAACTTGATGATCAGTAGATACAAATCGTAATCACTTAAGTTCTTTCCCATATTGGCTCGAAGTAAGCTTCCAACCACCTTATTGACTACCTCAATCTAACTGTTAGTTTGGGGGTAGAAGAAAGTGCTAAACATTAATTTGGTGATAAGCTTTCTCCATAGTATCTTCTAAAAGAAGCTCATGAACTTGGTCTCTCGATCTAACACTATGCTTTGAGGAACCTTATGAAGTCACACTATTCCAACAAAAAGAGGTTAGCAATAGATAAAGCATCATCAATTTTATTATAGGGAATGAAGTGGCCCATCTTGCTAAATTGATTGACTACCACTGTAATGGAGTCTTGCTTTCGAATTGTCATGGGTAATCCAAGCATGAAGTCTATGCCCAAGTTAATCCATGGCTGTTCAAGTATGGGTTCCGTGGATGAACACATGGACCTAATATCATGCATGACTAAAAAGGGTGGGTTTAGACCACGAGATGGCCCAAAAGATAAATGATAGTTGAAGATTGAGCAAGGGTTCCAGTGTACCGACGATGAATATGACACACCAACGCATCACACAAGCTCGGGTCACACTTGATATGATGCAAAAGTATGGCTAGAGGTCACTCACCACTAATCTACGCTCAAATGAGCTAGATAAGAGTAGCTCAAGAGGGAGTAAAAAGTTCAGTATATTCTCTATGTATGCTATATATCTTGCAGCTATTACATTATGTGAGTATTTATAGTATCTAATTCGAGTAAGTCCTAAATTATGGAAAATTACATAAATAGATCCCTATTTGCTAAACAAAAAGAGAATAATTTAGAGGGGTAGCATGAAATCATGCAAAAAGAATACCCTATCAGAAAGGACAGTACAAATGTTAGAAAGGATAGCGCACACATAATTCTGCTCATTTTGTAGTCTCAATGATACTGTGAACTGTGCAGGGGTAGTCCTTGATTAAGTCTAGTCAGCATTAGCAATTTGGAAGCTTTGATTGCTAGGACTAGACAAGGGTTTGCTTGGGACCAACTCACATTCAGGTCGGCCTTGGATAGTCGGCTCATGACAATTGTCAACTCAGTCTTAGTACTATAGAGATAGTTGTTTTCTTGATTTGGTACTTAGATTCAAGTGTTACGAAGGGGTCAACTCGACAAGTTAGCTGGTCACCTCAACAGCTTCTTAGATGGTGTAGAGAACAAAGTAGCTTGGTAGATCAGATTAGGGAAAACACTGCTCCTTGGCTCTTAACTTTCCTTAAACAACTTGGTGAACCATCTATGAAAGCCCTTGGGCTAAGGAGTGTATGATCAATCCTTGATCCCTATCATCTCCTTCGAATTGTTTGAGATTTAGGATCAAATCCGATTCAGCTCCAGGTTGCTCGTCCCCAGGAGTGTAAGGTTGGAGATCAGTAATGTTGAAGGAGTCTAAGACTCCATATCCTTCGGGTAATTCAATCCTATAGGCATTAGGATTGATTTTTTCAAGCGCTTTGAAAGGTCTGTTGGCTTTAGGAGACAACTTGCTCTTCCTCAAGTTTGGGAATCCCTCCTTACTGAGATGTATCTAGACCAAATCACCTAGTTGAAATTCTTTCTTCCTCTGTCCTCAACTTTGGTTCTCGAGTTTAGTATTAGCTCAGTTCAATTGCTCTACAATCTTCTAGTGTATGCCTTTGATGGACTTAACTCTTTCAATGGCTAGCTGGTCATCATCAAGCTCTGGTTAGGGTACTTAGTCCACCGAGAGCGCGGGGTTAAACTCATAGGCAACTTCGAATGAAGACATGCTTGTTACATTGTGGCAGTCCTATTATAAGTAAACTCAATGATTGGTAAACACAAATCAAAGTCGGCTATGTTTCGTTTGACAGTAACCTATAGCAAAGTTCCTATTATTCTATTAACAACTTTGGTCTATCCATCAGTTTGTAGATGGTAAGATATGCTATACAATAGCTTGGTTCCCATTCACCTCCACAACATCCTCCAAAAGTGGCTCATGAACTTAGGGTCTCAATCCAAAATAATGGTTCTAGGCATATCGTGAAGCTTGATTACATCCTGCAAGAAAAGAAAAGAGATAGTCAAAGCATTGTTAGTTTTGGAATAAGGCATGAAATGTGCCATCTTGCTAAATCAATCTACAACCACCATGATGAAGTCCTTCCCTCGGGATGTCCTAAGTAATCCTAACATGAAGTCCATACTTAGCTCGAACTACGATTTGGTTAAGACGAACAAGGGTAGATAATGTCCTTACTCGGCTTAGCTCTTTGCCTTTCGGCAAGTCGCACACTTCTCCAATACAAATTGTACATCTCTCATCATTCTCAACGAAAAAAATCTCATAGATATTACTTCATGGGTTCAACGCTAGCCAAAGTGTCCAATTAATCCTCCTCCATGTGCCTCACGCAGGAGTAATTCTCTCATGGAACAAGTTAGAATACATAGCCTCCTCTTCTAGAATAAGTATTGTCCTCCCTATGATAGTCATCCAGTATCTGTTCTTCTTCACATCAAGCATAAATAGGACCAAAATGTAGATCCTCAGCATATATATTGTTTCTTCCATTCTTGTACTTTATGACATAAGAAAAAACCTCTATGAACTTGACCCATTTGGCTTGTCTCCATGACAACTTCAGTTGGCTCTTTAGATATCTCAAGGATTCATGATCGGTGTAGATAACAAATTCCTTAAGCAGTAGATAATGTTACCATACTGTTAGGGCCTAGATTAAGAATTAGAACTCCTTGTCATAGAAAGAATAGTTGAGTGTAGCTCCTCAAAGTTTCTTACTAAAGTAAGCAATAGGTTAGCCTTCTTACATCAACACATTACTTATGCCCAATCCAGATGCATCACACTTTACTTCAAACACTTTGTTAAAGCTCAGCAGAGCTAAGATGGGGGCAATTGTTAGCCTCTCCTTAACTTCCTTAAAACTCCTCTACTCCTTCTCACCCCATCTGAATTTAGTATTCTTCTTTAAGAGTTCGATGAGTAAGGCCACAATCATACTAAAATTCTTTATGAATTTGCAATAGAATGATGCCAGGTCATGGAAACTTCTCACATTGGTAGAACGGGTTAGCTCAGGCCATTCTATGATCACTCTTATCTTCTCATCATCAACTCGAATGCCACCTTTGCTCATAACAAAACCTAAGAAGATCACCTTGGGTCGACAAAAATCGCGCTTCTTTAGGTTGCCATAGAATTGTTCAACTTGGAGTTTTAAAAAGATTCTTTAGAGATGCTCCTTATGAATCTCTAAGTCGAGGCTGTACACTAAAATGTCATCAAAATAGACTACAACAAACCTCACTATGAATTCTCGAAGCACATGATTCATCAAGTGCATAAATGTGCTTGGTGTGTTAGACAATCCAAATGGCATTACAAGCCATTCAAATAAACCATATCATGTCTTGAATGTGGTCTTCCGCTCATCACCCTTGCGCATTTGAATCCAATGGTATCCAGATTAAAGGTCGATTTTGGAGAACACTCTTACTCCGCTTAATTCATCTAGCATATCATCAAACTTAGGTATGGGATACCTATACTTGATGGTGATTCGATTGATTACTTAGCTATCCATACACATCCTCTAAGAACCATTGTTCTTCGATACTAACAAGGCCGGCACGGCATAAGGGCTAAGGGACTCACACACATACCCCCTTCTACATTAGCTCATCTACTTACTTCTGCTATTCAGCAGCTTATTTAAGATTTAGCTTGTAAGCAGGCTTGCTCGGTAGTATAGCTCTTGGCTACAAGTCGATCACATGCTCAACGCTTTGGATGGAAGGCAAACCTTCCAGTAGCTCATCTAGGAGCAAGTCAGCAAACTCCTCTAGTAGGGTTTTTAATTCAGTAGGCAGTTCTTCCTTCTCAGGTCTTAACTCCAGAATTCTTTGGATCGGCAAATAGGTCAGTCCTTCGAGCTCTATCTCTCTCTTAAATTCAACTTAGGTCAATACAAAAGCCTCTTTCTTTAGGGTTCAGCTAAGTTGGGACTGCTTAACCTTTACTTGCTTGGCAGTCATAAGACTCAATTTCATCCTCCTACCTTCATGCTCCATAGAACATGTCTTCCTCCTTCCGTTACACACAACTACTCGATCAAACATCCATAGTCATCTAAGTAAAATGTGGGACGCACTCATGGGTAGCACATCACAAAGCACATCATCTCAATATTTGCCAATACAATTAGCATAGACACTTACTTGCTCACCTACAAGGCTCCCTTTTCATTAAGCCAATGAAGTTTATATGGTTTTAGGTGAGGCTTGGTTGGCAATTTCAATTATTGGACCATAAATACAAAGGCTGCATTGGTATAACTCCCACTGTCAACGATCAATATGCATAATGATTCATTCACTTTGCATCCAATATGGAAGAGATTTTCTCTCTGTTCGTCTTCAGGCATAGGACTGACACTCATTATCCTCCTCAACACTAGAGAGTTCAACATAAAGTTACCTTCTTCACTGTAGATAACTTCCTCCTTGTACATCTTGGTCTATTTCTACACTTTCAGCTCCTCTACTTCTTCATCAATACTGTCGACCTTAACAGTTAATACCTTACCTTGGATCACCATTATTTACCTATTTGGACATTGAGTGGCCATGTGTCAAAATCCTTCGCATTAAAAACACTTAATCTCACCCATCTTCCTTCTTGAACTTTGGCCCTTCTCAAACTTCCTCAAGGATTCCTTTTCCTCAACTCAAGTAATGTGAGCAGGTTGAGTCTCAGCAACCTTACTTGGTTCAGTTTGTATAGGTCTGCTTAGAACAATTCAACTATTGCCCGGTCGATTAACTATTGGTTAGAATCTTCTTGTTCGGTGCCTTTCTATCCTTTAGGCGGCTCGAATTGTATCATCAACCATTCCAATATCTAGGGTTTCCAAGACATCCCTAATTTCATACTTCAATCCACTAACAAATCAAGATACAGCTCGATCCTCTAGCTCTACGATTTCACATCGGATCATTAACATTTGGAATTCCTTAACATAAGTGTCCATACTTGACCCTCCTTGTCTTAGCTCTTAGAATCTTTTGAAAGTATCTACAAATAATAGCTCGGCACAAACCTTCTCCGCATAACCCTCTTCAATTTATCCCAACTCCTAATCTCTCATTCTCCTTCCCTTCTTTAGGTGGCTTGTAAGTTCTTCCATCATAAGGTAGCATAACTAGTCAACTCCAACACAACAACTCTAACCTTTGCATTGTCAGGTATGTTGTAGCATTCAAACTAATTTTCAATCCCATCTACCCAATCTAGGTAGCCCTCAGCATCACTACTTCCAGAAAAACTCAAGATACGCATCCTCTATCCCTCGACTCTAGGGGCTTATATATTTCTTTCTTCAAGCTTATAGTACTTTTCAGCTTCATCATCTCCTTCTACTTCTACCTCAATCTCTTCAAGCATTAGCTTTTGTCTAGCATCCATACCAACTCCTTCAGCTTGGGGTGGTTGAGCTGAGGGCATTAACTCAGCCAAACTGACCATTGCCTCACTGTTGTTGCTCATGTTCTCTAGTAAGGCCATTTCTAGCTCGTTGCCTATTTTCTTAGATAACAATCACTAAATTACCTACTAAGTTTGTAAGCTTATCTAAGTAGTCACCTACTGACTGAGGTGTGAAGCCTCCTTCTTGCCCTTGGCCATGTCGACTACCAGTTCCTTAGTTTCCCAAAGTTCCTTGAATACTTAAGTCTGACATCAATGGTTACTTTACAAAAATTGATGCCGAATAATACCACTTGAAGATCAATAACCTCTACTCCAATCACCATGACAATTACACAACAAATGAATAGTCAACCACACTCTATTTTACGTATCGAAAACAAGGGAAAATAGAGCATAGAATACTTCTCAACTACTAAACTCCAAGGTTAATAAGGTACATTATCATATGAGAGCAATAACAAACCACTCAAAGAGCACAACAATAGAATCTAGCTTTGATTATAGCCAGGCTCTCTAATACTAAGATGATACGGATTCCGTGAATGAATACATGAACCTAATATCATGCATAACCAAAAAGGGTATGTCTGAACCGTGAGATGGCTTGAAAGATAAATGATAGTTGAAGATTGAATAAGGCTTTCGTGTACCAACAATGGATATGACACATCGACAGCTCACACAAGCCTAGGTTACACTTGATATAATGTACATGTATAACCGAAGGTCACTCACCATTAGTCTACGTTCAAATGGGTTAGATAAGAGTAGCTCAACAATACTTAGCTCAAGAAGGAGTAAAAAGTTTAGTGTATTCTCTATGTATGATATATATCCTACGGATATTACATTATGCGAGTATTTATAATATCCAGTTAGGGTAAGTCCTAAATTACAAAAAATTACAGAAATGGATCCTTACTTAGTAAACAAAAGGAGAATAATTTATAGGGGTAGCGTGAAATCGTGCAAAAAGAATGTCTTATCAGAAAAGACAGTACGCGCATAATTATGCTCATTCTATGGTCCCAATAATGCTGCGAGCCATACAGATGTGGTCCTTGATTAGGTCGGCATCGACATCGGCAATTCGAAAGCTCTAACTATTAGGATTGGACAAAGGTTAGCTTGGGGATAACTCACATACAGGTCGGCCTTGCATGGTCTACTCATGAGAATTGTAGCTTGGTCTCAATACTATGGAGATAGCTGTTTTCCTGATTTGGTATTAGGACTGGGGTATTATAAAGGAGTTGGCTCGACACGTTAGCTGGTTAAGAGAGCGAAGCAAAGTAGCTCGGTAGATTGGACTAAGGAAAACACTGCTCGTTAACACTGAACTCTCTTTGAACGACTTGGCAAACCATTTGAGAAAGCCCTTGGGCTTGGGAGCACGTGATCGATCCTTGATCCTATCAGTATGTATTTAACATATGGCTCCTTCCAACCTTTGGCCCATTTACACACCTAGTACCTTTTCAACACCTTGTGAATGTCTTTCATCATCCTTAACTAGTAGAAGTGCTCCTTTAACAACTCACACGTCGTCTTTTTCCTAAAATAAGTAACCAAGCCTCTTGTATAGGCTTCCCAAACTAATAATTCTCTTGATGAACTATTTAGGATGTAGATCCATCCTCCCTTCAATAGGAACCCTTGGTTGAGGTAAAATTTGTTGACTGCTATTCCTACCTTATGCTTCACCGTAAAGACACCAAAGAAGCCATCTTACTCTTATTGCTTAGGAAGTGTGCCAAAACCAAGTATCTAAGCTTACATAGTAGTTGTAGACACCTAATTTTTGCCCCTTTGTAATCCTAATTTATTTTATTTGATTTTATTTTATTTTACAAAAAGGGTCTTAATTCAAAAATAAAAAATAAAATAAAAGATAAAAATAATAAAAATTAACAAATAATGAAAATACCAAAAAAAATAAGAAAAGGAAAAAATTATAAAGAGTTTTGTAGATTTTTAGGAAGTAACTTATATCAGGAACAAATAGTTTTAGTTTTAGTTTTAGTTTTAGTTTAGTACAAATAATTATTTTAGGGAATAAGGTAGTTTAAGTACAATTTAATTGTACTGAATGTCAAGGTACAGGCCAACAACCTAACGGATAAGTATTGAAGTGTTTGAATTGGATTTAATTTGAGGTCTTGGGTTCGAGTCTCAGTAGGCACCTATGTCTTTTAGTTTTCTATCTTTGCAAAAACGAGATGAATAAACGGGATTTATATCTAATTAAATCATTTGAATTTAGTTTGATTTTATTAAATTAGATTTAAATTAATTTGGATCTAGTTTAATTGTTATCGAATCAGATACAATAGATATAACTAGATATGATTTGATTTAGACCTTAAAACACACATATATGTACATAAAGAAAGAGGAGACACAGCAGAAAAAACACCACCTTCACACAGCAATAATTCAGCGACTAAACACAGTCCCACAAACGGCCCACTGTTACAACACCCTTCAAGACTGCATACATCCAACACCTAATGCTGTAGAATTCTTCAGCACTACAGAAGCCAATAGTAGCAGTCCATCGCCCGAGTTACAGCCACTTGTACTAACCGACTTCATCAATTCAGCTGGAGTTTCCTTTGCCTGATTGCTTGTTACCTACATAGCTGACACAACGCTAAGTCATGCTAACCCTTTTCCCGCCAAACATGCTGCAAGTCCACTGACCTTGACTAGAATTCACGCCTCAATCCGAAGACACCCCCTTCAACCGAACTCTATAATTCAAACACAAACAAAGTCGAATAGCCAACGAAATTCCCTATCACGCAAGTTCCTTATGCAGTCCACACAAGTTGAGCTCAATTCGGTAAATAACAATGAAGCAATAGAAGGCTACGAACCACATTCCACAATCCATACACAGATCTACACGCGACAGCCACAGTCGTCTCCACATCGCTGGAACACGAGAATGATTAACTCCAACAACACTCCACGACTAAAGCTCTTCACTACACATGTTCAAAATCTCCACGTCACGTCATTTCAATCAGCACGCGACAACCTTGTTGTAGCATACCATAATCACCGACTAATTCTCTAGCGAACGTGCGATCACCATCCACGTTACTGTATTCATCCTCCTGCTGACGATCAGACGGTGTCTTGAAAAGCAGTACATCCCTTGGTCCTTCAACAACAATCAGGTTTGGTTTAACTTATTTTATTTTATTATTTAATTATTATATTATATTGTATTGTATTATATTATATTCTTATATGGTATATATAGATATGTGGATAAGAACATGATATGTTTTTAGTATTAGTTTTCTAATGTTATTTAGATTAGATAAAAACTTAAGTAAAACGGTTATTTAATTGTAGGTATCTAGTTAAGGACGTGAACATTAGATTAGGAACCGTTAAGATTGGTTTTTATTATATATAGATCTTTATATTTTACTAGTTAATATAATATAATGTATGAATATGTCAATATAGGGGTTTTAGAATTAATTCTTATATAAGTGTATTAGATGAATTATTTTATTTTTGATAGATAGTTGTATATATTAGTTTAGGGATTATTATGATTGGTCATTTTTTTTAAGATTTGGTTTTATTTAAAGATTTGTTACATAGAAAGCCGTTTTTCTTTAAATAAAAATTAATAAAAGACCCTTTTTTAAAAAAATAGGATTGTTAGAGCATTTTTTATAAAATAAAAACACTCAATAGTTAGGGCCCTTTTAGATTTTATTTGAATAAACTAAGTTAGTAGCAACATAAATTCGGTCGGTTTTCAACATTAAAATCAATTAACACATTAAAGTTTTTTTTTCGGAAAGAACTACGATCGTCTGATCCCAACTAGTAGGTTCTTAGGCACTTTCAGGGCGACGATAAAATATATAGAAACTTAGGTTCTTTTCCTTTTAATTTTTTTTATTTATTTTTTAAATATTATAACTAGAAGAATAATCCTAATTTCGATAAATAGATAGTGGTACCCGTTAGAGTTTAATAGGTTAGCCCCTAAACTCGAAACACTCTGGTTTTTCATTCAAGTTGAAATCAAAGACCGGTAGCCAAACCATAATCAATCCACCCAATTGATTATGGTTTCTTTTCTTTTTCCGACCTCGGTTGGCTGGCAACTCCAAAAGAAATTATTTTTAATAAAAAACCGAAATTTTTCAATTTCTTTAGTCGATGATTAATATTAAATAGGTTAGGGTTTAGTATTAATTAGAAAATGAGAAATCAATTTCAAATAAAAGAAATCAAAAAATTAGGCTCGACAGTAGTGATAAGTATACGGTAGTAAAATAATGCATCTAATGTACCTTTAGAATTACCTTTCTTATACTTCATCATGTAGGAGAATGTTTCAAGGAACTCATCCCATCATGTTAGGGTAGTTTTTGTTGATCTCGAAGATACTTCAAGGACTTGTGGTCTATATAGATAATGAACTCTTAAGGCAGCAAATGGTATTGCCTAACTTGGAGAGTTTAGATAAGGGAGTAGATTTCCTTGTTGTAGGTCAAATAATTTGGTGTAGCCCTGCTAAGCTACTCACTAAAGTAGGTGATTAGGCATCGATCTTATATGAGGACGACTCCAATGCCTAGCCCCAATGCATCACACTCAAGTTCAAATTACTGTATCAAAATCAAGTAGTACTAATACTAGGGTTGATGTCAACCTAGACTTGATTTGTTCAAAGCTTTGTTAGGTTTTCTCCATCCACTTAAACTCAGAATTCTTCCTGGTTAGCTCGACTACTAATGAGGCTATCGAATTAAAGTTACAAATGAATCTCCTATAGAATAAGGCCAAACCATCAAAGCTCCATACATCTACAACACAGGTTGGAGTAAGCCATTCAAGGATAACCCCCCACTTTCTCCTTATCAACTTAAACACTACCATTTAACACAACATACCCGAGAAATACTACTTCACTTTGGTAGAAAGTGCATTAATTCGTATTCTCATATAGTTTATCAACTCGTAAGAAATCAAAGACTACTCTCAAATGCTCAATGTGAGATGAGGGTTGGTACTACAAACTAAGATACCATCAAATTATACTACAATACATTTCCTAATTATGGACTATAGCACATGTTTCATAAGCTGCACAAAGGTGCTCTGTACATTAGTGAGGCTAAAGGGTATAACCAACCATTTATAGAGGCTGTCCTTTTTTTTTAAGGTTGTCTTCTAATCATCACTAGCATCATATGAATTTAATGATAGCCACTTTTTAGGCTTACCTTACAAAAGATCTGTACACCATGAAACTCATCTAACATGTCATCTAAGTTAGGTATACAAGGCTAATACTTGATTGTTATCTTGTTGATGTCTCTACTGTTAATACATATGTACCAAAATCCATCCTTCTTGGGTATTCAGTAGCAAGTACGACATAGGGGGTCATGCTTTCCTAGACATTCCCTTAGTTGATGAGCTTATCCACCTGCTTTTTGAGTTTGACTGCTTAGTTAAGATTGAGCCTATAGGCAAGTGATAAAACTAAATTTTACCTATTTTATAGGTAGATATTATAGTGCCTTTATAGACTTTTTCAATGTAATTTTAGTGCAATTTAGTACTTTATTTATTAATATTTTATTTTAGTAAATTATTACATTAATTTGTATATTTTTTATAGGAAAAATGCAAGAAGTTGGAAAATATAAACATGTTGGTGAAAAGCATGCAAAATTCTAAGGAAGAGAAGAGAAAATTAGACCAAGAGCTTTATAAGAAAACACCACAACCATATTCCAATATATGCAACCTACAGTCATTCCATGAATCTAAGACATATATCACTTATTGATAGAGTGAGCTTTTGAAGTGAAGAAATTCAGCTAAGAATTAAAGCATAAAATGACCATAACCATGGTCTTAGCATATGATGACTCCATGGATCATAAATCTTCTTATTTTTGGAAAGCGTTGAATTCTAAGATGCCATGCTTGTGTTTATCTTTTATTTGGAGCCAAATTTAGAGAGGGTGATTATTAAAGATATGAAAAAGATATTTTGGAGATACATTGAAGATACACTCCAAGATTCCTTTTGTACTATAATTAGCCTTATAAGCCTTGTAATTAGATATAGAGAGGAGATAGACAACTTAGAGAAATATATAAAATAGACTCCTCCCTTTTTTTTTTTCTTTTCTTTGTTTATTTTTCTCAATGTTTTAATATAGTTTGAGTATTCAATGATTGTAAACTTTAGTTTTCTATGTAATTAATTTTCATTTTATTATTAATTTATGATTTCTTATTATTATGATCTAATTGTATTGTTTTGTATTATCTTTAATTCAATATAGCCAACAATTGAATTATTATTTGAATCCATTACAAAGTTTGCAAGATCCTATAATAGATGGATTAAAGCAATTAGAAGTAATTGAATAGGCTAAGCAATTAGGTATTCCATTTCTTCATATTAGAGCAACATAATAGAGGTATTCAAGATCTTAAAGCAATCTTAAGCTACTTTATTGTAGAAGGGATTCAAATAAAGTATACTCAAGACTAGGAATTAGATAGAAATGCGGGTCTAGTTGATTCACACTAAGAATCTCCACAGTCTAATAAGCAAGAATGAGATTAATAATTTGCATAATTATTCTAAAGGAATCAGTACTTGAATACTAAGTTCATGCATTTGTAGTTAACTTAATTTATCTTGTGTTTTATTATTCTATTATTTTGTTATTTGTTTGACTTTAATTAGAATAATTTAGCATAGTCATCTTTGATTAATTGAATTTTCTTGTTATATTATTTTCTTATTTGTTTTGGGTTTTATTTTAGTAATTGTATTAATCAATTAAAATTATTTATTAGTTTAGATATTAGGAAATGAGTAAGTATTAGTATTCACAATTATATGTAATCCTTAAGGGATCGAAATGGACTCACATCTACTGTATTATAAAACAAATAAGTGTACTTACATCCCATTAGCAAGATAGTTAAGTAAGGCGACTTTTAGTTAAAGATCTATACAATATTTAATTTCTCTTAAAGGAGGTAGTCCTCTTAGCAGTTTGTCAAGAAATAGGTCTTCAAACTCCCTTAACAGCTTCTAAACCTCTTCAAGCAAGGTTCTAACTTCTTTCAATTCTAATAGTCTCCTAACCAATAAGAATACGTAGTCTTCCAACCTAGTTGCCTTAGAGAACTCAACTTGGAAGATTACTAAGGGCTTCTTCACAAGTGTTCAAGCAATCTATGATTGAGCTTCTTGAACCTCCTTCAAACTCATTTGGTTAGGATGGCCTTCTTACCATCTTTTTGAAACATGTATGTACTTTTGTACCCTTCATAAAGCATAGTCGAATCAAAGAACCTAGGTCAGCCTAGAAGTATATGATGTACACATTGGTAAGATGTTGACAACACCTTGTCTTTGTACCTTTCCCTAATGAAGATCAATACCTTCTCTTATTTGGACACAACTAGTCCTCCCTTCTCATTTAGCTAGTATATTCTATAAGATCAAGAGCAGGGATAGTCTAGAGCTTGAAAGCATCTACTTCATTTTAGGCAGTAATATTGGTACAATTTTTGCCATCAATAATCAAAGCACATAGGCTACCCTTCACCCTACAGTTGTTGTTGAGGAGATTCTCTTCGCACGTTTTCTTCTAATGCTATAATACTAAGCACTCTTTGGACAACTATCTTCATATACTACCCATGTTCAAGTCAAACAAGGGCTTTAGGATCTTCTAAGAATCATCTAGTAGATGCTTTACTTCTCCATCCTCTTCTCCTTTATTGGTACCTTCTACCTCGAACTGTGGTTCCTACCTAATAATAGTCATAACTTATCGGTTTGGACACTCATTGGCCATGTGTTAAAAACTAAGACACTTGAAGCAATTTATTTCCCTAATTTTTTAACCAAAGCTCTAACCATGTCCTTCTTTGCCTTAGGATCTTCAGCCCTAGCCTTCCCTTAATTACCATCAATTTATCTATTGGATGAACTACGTCAATCCACATCCTAATTGTATGTAGGTAAACTAATGTTAAGTAGGCTCACAAGTATAGGTCAACCTAAAGGGGCTTGATCTAATTGAGTTCGCAACTGCCTCTCTACCTTCTATGCAATCTTAATGGCTTCATCTAAAGAGTCGATTCTCTAGACTTCAGTAATGTGCCCAATCTCATATCTCAAGTTGAAAATAAATCTAGCAATAGTTCAAACCTTAAGTTCTTCCATGTCATACCTAATCATGAGCATCTGGAATTCGCAAACATAGCCATCTAACTCTTAGTCTCCTACTTAAGTTCTTGGAGCCTCTTAAATTTGACTTGCTTATAATGTTCAAGAATGGATAACTTCTTAGGATGTCCTTTATTTCAATCCAAGTTTGGATTTCATAATAGTCGGGTTGACATACAGCTTACACTTTCTTCCACCACATCACCACATAGCTCGTCAACTACACAATGGCCGGTTTTATCCTCATTGCATCCCCATAATCTTAGCAATCAAATATTTTCTCTATCTTTTCTTCCTAGTCAATATACTTATTCGTACTGCTTGCTTCCATAAACCTCGAAATTTACACCTGAACATTCTCCATTCCCCTTAGAGCTCGTACATCCCTCTCATCAAACTCATAAAAATTATCATCTTCCTCTTACTCTTCTTTAGCAACATCATTAAACTCAATCCTTCACCGCACCTTCGGTCCAAAACTGGAGGAGCACCTACTACATGACCAGCTTAGAGATAGGCAACTTACACTCCCTACTTACCATGACTAGTTTGGTCAATCAACGGTAGGCTGTTTAATAATCAAGCATCGATCAGGTACTAGATAATAGCTGCAAGGTAGTCACTACAGTTAAATCTTCAATATGTTTATCCATGGACTGTGGGGTTTAATAACCTTAATGGCCTCAACCATGAGCGTTACTCACAATGTTGACACTCGGATTCGACATTAGTAATAACTTCACTAGTACAACACTACACCCAATAATTCTCAACGCACTCAAATTTCAAACTTCACACCACATTATGCTCCAACCACAATTCATACTAAATAATTGCACAAATATAATAACTCAATCTCAATAATCCACACCTTAACCTTAACACATACTTCTACTACTCAAGTGACCCACAAAAATCCATACCTAAGATCTCATAATCTTACACTATGACTTACCATATTTATGAGTATAAAAACAGACCATACTAGCACTTCAATAACACCCATACACTACACCGCTATACAACCTTCAATGTTCATAACACAACGCTTACACACTCTTAATCATAACTTCGAGCACTAATACCAAGGTTATATAATGTGCTTAAGGAGCTGAGTAACCACTTAAGGCTTACCATGGAGGAGGTAAGTTTTCTTCACCATAGTGAAGAAAACAAGGACAAAAGTCTAGCTAAATCCGAGAGCTGAACCAAGGATATGACCTACTGGTTAGCAAACAAGTGCACATAATCAAGTTATAATACAAAATAAATTGTGAGTTTGAGTTTATAATCCAATTGAGAACCATTAAATCAAGGAAACCCTAGATTACTAGTACTCCTTAAATTTCCAATTATCTAACTTAGCAATTAAGAATAAGTAGTTAAAATAAAACCCTAATTAGTAATTAAGATAAACAAGAACTAGAAAGAATGAATAAAGAAAACAAGAACAATAAAAGGAAATAAACAAGAAGATTAATTAAATTAGAAAAAGGCAAAATCCTTAGTAAATCTATTACTTGCCACCTAGTTCTATGCAATTTTTAAATCTCAACTACTCATTAGACCATAAGAATTCCTAATATGATTTGATCGGACTCGTGTATCTTAATTAACTCCTAACCTTAAGTATATTCTATCCAAATTACTTCTACTGTCATGACCTGAAGGGTAGCTTAGTTGTAGCAGACACCGTATATCGTACAAAGGACCATAAATTGGTTACCCTTCCAATCGACAACCCTTCATACAATATATAAAGTTACTACTATAATTATATACCCAACAGTTATATAAGCACAGATAATATCACAACATAGTTATATTAAAATGAGTTTCATAATATAACTACAATGCGTATGAGCAAATACCCCAAGTCTTTGATGTACTATTGTATAAACTAGTATATATACTAGATAACACATAATATCAAATAATAAGTCTCTACTTAAGAGTTTGCTACAGTAATAGTAATATTCTCTCAACTCTCTACTCAAACTCACACCAACCTAAAAGCTTCCCACTGATCTCGAGCATCCTACAGCTAAGTGTAACGAAGAGATCCTCCTATAAAAGCAACCTATAAAGGTATAAACTAGAAAGCTTAATGAGTTATCCCTCGACTATGCAACAAACAAGTTATTTAATGGTTAATTTTTAAACATGTGAATGCATGAACACATAAAATGCCATACAAATACATGTAAGTAACTAGGTACTACATGCAACTTAGATTTAACACCCTTCGAAGTCAGGTTTAGAGTATGTATGGCACCAATCAAATCTGAGTATCATACGTGAACTTTTAAAACTATGAAACTCTACATTTCGTATGCAAAAATAAAATGATATATCCATTTTTAGTTTTAATTAAAACTAAGTTCTAAGTATGATTGCAAGTGGACTCTGGCAATTCATACTCACCCCTAAACGGAGGCCCCTAAACTTGACCCTTAGCCAAGCAGTTGGCGTCTCCAATGCCTAGTAATCTTGTAGCTAAGGTAAAGTCATATCATATGTGTGCACCATACTAAAACACTATAGTCATAATTTATCAATCCTTATATGACCTCTCATTACCTTCGTCTGATATGACGGTTGGAATTACTTATGCAATGTATGTTTATGCATGTTCTGATTTAGTTTAATCAAATCTAATATAATTAAGTCTAATTATTTTATGATTAATCAGAATCATAGGTAGATCAATTCCTATTGGATCTACTACGAAACAAATAGTACATTATTATACTTTAAAGTAATTTCACAACTTATCAAACAGTATCATACACATGCATAATCTAGCCCTACACATCATCCAATTATTAATAACATTTAATATTTACTAACTACAAGTATAAATATATATATAATCATTAGGAGTACTTACTCAACTAAAGTAACAGTCAAGGATCGTAATAGTCCACTTATAGATCGGTATTAGTATTCTAATCACCTAACATTTTAGGGAATATAAAAAATAATAAGTATTTGAGTGAAATAACTAAACTATTCGCATATTTAGTACTAACTACCTAAATTAGCTATCTATTTATATAAAATCTCCAATTATAGCTTTTTTCTCAATTGCATGTAACTTTTTTATTTTAATTCCGATTTTTATAAACTTATAGTCCATCTTTATCGTTTTCAAACATATTTTCACATAACGAGATCCGTTTTGGATGTTGTAACCCACATTTTTCATTATGGCTTAAAAACATTACAAATTTTATTATTTTGACTTAAATATTTATAAATTATTATTTTAAGTTTTTCTTTATAGATTTATGATTCAAT
Source organism: Lumnitzera littorea (assembly GCA_024138015.1). Lineage (NCBI taxonomy): Eukaryota > Viridiplantae > Streptophyta > Magnoliopsida > Myrtales > Combretaceae > Lumnitzera > Lumnitzera littorea. The sequence goes on from JAMXBB010000008.1 coordinate 60,729,177, forward strand.
AAATATATAAAATTTTATATTTTTATAATTTTATTATTTTTAAGTCTATTTTATAACAATTTACTTATTATACTACTTTTAAGATTAAATGCTTGTTTAATTCACTTTTTTCTACTTCAATAATTTTATAATTAGCTAATTATTTTATTATTGTTATTAATTACGAATTTATTTATAAATATAAGGTACTAACATGATAGCTCATGCATGTCACATGTCCTTTTATGGATTTTTCATATTTTTCCTATTTTGTAACTTTACTTAATATTTATACACATATATGTATATCTATTATATAATTTACTAAATTATATAAATTAATCCATTCTCCTTTTCTAACACTTATGACATGTAAATATATATATTATATTACTTTATTTAATAATTTAGTATTTTAGTATATTGTACCTATACTATTTAGGTATATATACGTACCTATACTATATTATACTACTATTATACGTATTTTTATACTTATACATATACTTGTATACTTATGTTTCCTTATCTTATATACATACATACATATATATATATATATACATATGTAAATTCATAATATAACTGGCATATAGGTGTAGTAACTTATACTATACTATACACTATACATATGTACATGTACTATATATATATATATATAATTATGCACTATACATATACATATAGTTGGATGCATATACATATATATATATATATATAAGAAAATGAAAATAAATACTCATACATACTATATACATATATACATATATTTCTATATACAATATGTTTACATAATCAACCATAACATATATGTACATATAATTATATACCTAAATAGTTATATACATATATGATCACATATACATAAGAAATACTTACTTTACATATCTTTCAATATATGCACATGAAATTTCTTGCAAGAATAATACCATACATATAGATTTCACTACATATCCTTAAAATACATAATATTACCAAATATAAAACATAATAAATACATATCATATGAGTCACAAGAGAAATCAAATGCAATATGTATACTAACTAGTTACTCCTTTGTCGATGTCTTAAGAATTTGTTGGAACCAAGTCTTTTCTTTTCCTTCTTGTAGTTTGTTGAAAAAGAGGATAAGAATTTAAGAAACCAAAAGAATGAAAAAGAAAAGGGAAGAGAATTTTCGACAAGCAAAGGAAAAAGGTATGTAATTTACTATGTTTAAGAAGATAAAGGTAAAATGAAAAGGATGAGTTTGTTGCATCTATGCAACCGGCCAAGAGGAAAGAAAAAGATAAAAGACTAAAAAGAAAAAAAAAAGAAAAGAAAAAGAAGATAAGATGGGTAATTAATGGATTTGACTTGTGGCTTATCTATTGCTTTTGTTTTTTCCCTCTTTATGATCACATGTGTAAAAAGAAATAACAAGTGGCAGCTGAAACTACTGTCCAAAAGGAGAAAACGTGGAAGAAGAAAAAAATAAGGAAGAAAAAGGAAAAAGGAAAACTAAAAATTATGAAGTTAACTTTTCTAAATGTAAAATTACAAAATTAATAATAATTATGAAATAATATTCATAATTTTATAAATTTTGTTAATTAAATTATTACTCGTTACATTTATAATATTTGTGAGTTATCTTTATTCATTCATTAACGATTTTACGCGATTACGCATGTTAGTCGATAATCGTATTTTATTAGGGTTTTAATACTTTTAGGGTATATTTACACATTTTATAAGTTTAAGTTTATGGTTTTAAGGCTTTTGTCAAGTTCAAGTTCAATTTCTGGTATTCATGTATATATAGGGTTTATGGTTTTTGTACGTGCTTAAGGTTTCGGTCAAGATTGTAGGGTTTTCTTTCTCATAATACATTCAAATTTATAATTTAACAAAATTTTTAACTTATTTAGGCTTATCAACCCAAAAGTTATCTAGGGCACTCGAGTCGAATTTAGGGTTTAAATTAAAACTTTACAGGGTTTACGTCCATAATAGAATATCTCAAAATCACATTAAGATCTTGAATTCCACTATTAGGTTGCTCTAATCTGAAAAAACTAAATAGGTAACTATTTTGGTCTATTTGATTACTTCTAATTACATCAGTTTATCTATTATAGGATCTCACAAACTCTACAATAAACTCACACATTAATTCAATAGGTGGCAGTATTAAATTGAAGATAATCAATATAGGGTAATTAGATTAGAAAGGTAATATCATTGATTGAATAAGAAAAAAAATGTCACATAGAAACTAAGGTTCAATAAAGATTCATTAAGAATAATTGAATCAAAATATAACAATAAATCAAGAAAGAGAAGAAAAGAAAAGAGAAACTCCTTGCTTTACTTTACCTTACACAACTCTTCTAAGGAGGGCTCTCTTTAACAACTAAGCCTAAGCTCATATTTATAGAATTTTAACTTAGGGTTACAAAGAAATTTTCCAATAACAAGAATGCTCTTATGAATATCATAGCTGTAAACCTTAGGTGTGATTCTCCTTTTCACTTGCAATTCTTAAATTTTGTGAAACTCTTGGATAAGAGGATCATAGCTAGAAGCATGGATGTGATCTCCATACATGGCCTCTTCTAGACTTAAATTCTCATTCAAAATTCCTTCACTTGAATGGCTTGGTTAATACATCCTCCATTCAAGCTCTAAACTTCATCAAACTCTTCAATAATTCACCAAAAACTCTTCAAAAGCTTACAAAGGAAATAATTCATAAGTAAGCCTAAATTCATTGCAAATAACACAAAATAATGGATAAAAAATTCTACAAATTCACCCCAATATATATATATATATATATATATGCTAAATGATGTCATTAAATTCCCTATATTTAAACTTTTGCTTGTCCTGAAGCAAAATGATAAATAAAATTTAAAGATCATGTTAAGGACAAAGTCGTTAATTCTTCTCATAACATAGAAAATTACATCCTTAATTCAATAGCTTAACGAGTTCCTTTGAAATTACCCTTTCTTCTTTCATCACACAATACCCTTAGAGCACTTAAATATTATCATTAATAACCTATTAGATTTCAACAATCAATACAAATAACCCAAAGTTAGCCTTATAACTTAAACAAAAATTAAACTGAAGATCGAAACAAACATCAACAAATTAAGAAAAAGTTAAAAGTATTTCACAACTATAACTTAAGAGGAGGGAGCTCTTCTTTGGTTTCATTTTAATTACAAAAACTCAAACTAGATGCATTTTATATCAACTCATCCTTTTATCATCTCATTACTTCTTTCAATTTTCCTTAGACATGTTTCTTTTCATTATTTTTCAATTAAAATGGAGCAGTTTTAGTTAGTCAGTAAGTCTTAAGCTAAGACAACCTTAGGCTACTAAGCAAACTCCCCTTCGAGCCATCCACAAACTCTACACATTTTGGATCTTTTCACTTTAAGCCTTTGCATGGACTTTTCTCTCTACTCCTATACCAAGCTTTCAATCTACAATCCCAAGCTCATTAGCTAAGTTGACAGGCATTGGTTCACACAAAGGAGGTACCCTACAAGCTTAGTTGCTTGAGTCAACAAGGCCTGAAGCTAGAAACATTAGTGTTTTCATTTACTTTTTCACTTTTAGGCTCAACTTTGAACCCTTTTACATTCACTTTGCTTTATTTATTTTCCTCCAATTATTCTTTATTTTTCAAGAGACTTTTGAAAGAAAAATCTCATTTGTTCATCCAATCTAAAAAATTTTAAGAAAACTCAAAAATAGATAACTGCCTTCTTAAATCAAGCTTAGAAATACATGTAACTAGCCCTTAACTTGTCATTATCTATCCCAATCTCAAGTCTCGATCTAAGCTTAAGTAATGGGGAACTTGTGAAACATAGGGATTTAACTATTCAATACTAGCAAAGTGAACTAAGGCCATACAAAATCATTGGCAATTTAAAAAAAAATTATTTGCTTAAGTATAATGGGATGCAAAATTCTAGAGCTATTTTTATCAAAAGCTTAAAAACTTAAGTGTGTAGTACTCAATCATATCATATACATTAAACATATATACAATTCAGTATCTCCTAATTCTTCCCCCTATACTTAAATTGTACATTGTCCCTAATGTACACAAACACCAAAGCACAACATAAAAAGAGAAAAAGAAAAGTAAAGAGAATTGAACTTCCTTGGTTTGTTTCGCATCGATACTAAAATTTGTCCAAATCCTTCAAAAAGAATTCATTTCTTACTAATAAGTCTACATTCCTTACAATCATAGACAAAATAAAACAAGACTAGATAAGGAAGAACAATACTAAATTGAAAAAGAAGCTAAACTACTAGACTACAACTACATCAAATTGTCAATTAGGTTATCCCTACAAAAAATAAAAGGTAATATCCAAGCAAAGTAGTCAAAAGGAAAATTACTCTCAAATTATATAGTAATCTAAATAGAAAGATAAAATCAATGAGACTTTGGCAAATAAATAGAAAATGGGGACCCTCTAATGCTCTAAGAGTGACTCAACTATGATTTTAGTATACTTATAAGATAGCTTTTTCTATTTCTTTATTAACTTGCCCATTATGTTCTTGAGTTTGCCTAATATGGATAGCCTAAGCCTCTGAGAAGATGCAAAAGGCTTCTCTCTAGGTATCTCAAGCATATCTACACTAGCTGCAACTTCTTAGATCTCCTCTACCTCTTTAGGAACTTAGAGTGGTGGTAGAACCTTCAAAGTTCTAATAGAATCAAGAGTCATAGGGGTAGATCGAGTGACTAGCTCCATCTTGGGGAGAACATTAAACAACCCTAAGTTTTTCACAATTTAGGTAATGAATGGCCTTGCAAAGATATACCCAACTCTACCCTCAATAGCTTAGCTCTTGAAAAAGAAAGGCATCCTGAGCCCTAAGTTAACTTGGTGTCATTCAGCCAAGCTATGAAGAAAAATAATATCTACTAGATTTGCAACCCCTATGTTGTACTTCCTACTTGTCAAACTCCTAGCTAGGATCAATGGATGATCCTTAAGGAAAAATCCCTCAAATTAGAAGCTTTAGATTGCTTCAGGCTAACTTATCACCTATACTTAGCCCATTCCATACCTACACGATGCTAACTCATCGTGGCAATTTGATTGGTAACCTCTTAAACTCTTGAGTATGGACAAACTCCTAAGATATTTTCCTAGCACCACTAGAAGTCTCAAGAATGTCATAATCATCTACTAACCATTTACCTCAAAGCGCATGGTGTTTTGTACTCCATTCTCTATGCAATCGAATCCGAACTAAAAGTAATAAGGAGCTCCATAGTTCCCTATAGGCTGGTTCACCGATGTCAGTAATCAATCCTTATCCTCTAAACTCTAAGTATCTCCATGGCGACTCATACCCGGCTCTTGCCAAGTTTTCCCAACTAACAATAATAGTGGCACTAAACCCCTTTTTACTAAGCTTGTTGTATCGCTTATTATGAGTTGGTTTGATAAATTAGAGCATTGGGTGTATTTGAGGGCAAGCAGAGGTACTAGCACCAGCATTATTGCCACCCTTCCTAACAACATGTTTTATCGAGCCATATTTGAAAGATAGGAAACTAGAGCTATCGTAAGATCATGTTTCTAAAGTGCTTCTTAACAAGTCATGCTTCTTACAATCTCAACTCATGACGAATTGCAATATTACAAAATTGATTTTAACACAATGAATTCACGAACTAGCTTCCATCAGCACAAACATAAGGAAATTCATACTAGTTCACAATCTCTTATATTCCAAATTCAAGTGTACAATGGTTATTCATATTATTGCAAATGAAGTACAAGCACAACCCATGCTTATTCTAGTGATTCAAGAGTGTTCCTTGGTGACAATACAAAAACAACATAGGTTCCATCATAATTAGGCTAATGTAATCAATCATCGTGTTAACACAACCCATCTTCATCATCTACTACAAATTTCCAACCATGTTCCTCCTCACACCCCAAACTCAAGATTATAATTTTAAAGGGGACTATTAAGGAATAGCATTGAAATATCAATTTTATCACTTAAACAATCAAAAATCACTCTTAATACTAGTGATTACATCACGTGTACATCTCATAGTCATTAATCAAATCCTAACTAAACAAAGCAATAATCTACAAATCCACACGTAAAACAACAAATATAAGAATATATTGGAGTTTACATACCTTGATTGCTTAAAGAGTGGTAGAAATTGCACAAGCACTTAGGAAGGGTGAGTTTTGGTGAGAGAAAGTGAGAGGGTGTGAGCTTTTAGAGAAAGAAATAGAATGGAGAGTGAATGAAGGAAGGAAGCCCGTGATATTCAAATTTCTAAAGGATTACAGTCAGGTTCACAGTTGTGATTTTGGACCATAATTCCCAACCTAATACACACTCACCTCTAGGGATAATCATGAGTAAGGATCACAAACATGATCTTGGCCATAATTCTCTCAACCTCCTTTTTGCCTTTTTATTTCAAAAGGGATCCCAAGTAAGTTCGTGGGCATAAACCTTAGCCATGATTCCTACTAACTTTTGAATGGAAAATTTGTTGAATTGTTTTGTTCCTTAACCAAAAATCACTTCTTGAAAGATAAAGAGCATGATTAATTGAATTGCCAATGATCACATTTTCAGCTAAAATGCAATTTTATTGAAAAGACTCATAATATTTCTTCTTTTAAAGATAAAATCACTACAATTAAAAATGATTAACTACGTAAGGGATCAAATGTACCTATGTAAGGGAGACATTAACAATATCTAATAAGAAATATTGACTTAACCTAAACAAAGAATCGAAACAAGCAATAATTCTAAACAGACAATAAAAATAAGTTGGGTTACCTCTTAAGAAGTACTGTTCGTTAATGTTATTGACTCAAGGACATAGCCTTCCTTCTTCTATTTCTATTTAAATCCCATAAGTCTAGGATCCAATTCAATGTTTCTTGGTAAACTTCCTTATTGCCTTTCCATAAGAGTTTTAGCTAGTTGACCTAATTGATTTTCCAAATTTTGAAGTGATGCCTCTATGTTTCTAATGGCAACTTCAGTAGCTTGAAATCGAGCATTAAGCTACTTATGTACCTATTTAAAACCTCTTCCAAATTGGGGTTCTTATCCTAAGCTTCAGCATTCTTGTTCTATTGTTGCTAACCTCCTCAAGAAAATTGCAATGAATTCTCCAACCTGGAGGGTTATTTTGTAGTCTATTAGCAAGAAAATTAACTTGTTCCAAATTGATGATTTAGTGTCTCATCTCACACTACATGCACTAATTTCATTGGTTCTTCAATTTTCTTACTAAGACTCTCAACTCTAAGCTATCAAAGCTATGACCGAATCAACTTCAAACTTTTTGGTAGCTTTTACTTTAGCCCTTACATTATTCCACTGGGAGTTATCCATAGCCATGCCCTTAATTAGCCTCTAAGCTTCATCTGGTGTTTTTAGCACTCAGAATGCCTCTTGCTATGGCATCAATCATCTACTTAGTAAGGTAGATGAGGCCATTGTCAAAATTCTGAATTTGCATCCACAACAAAAGACCATGATGTAGACATTACCTCTAAAGATCCTTAAACTTTTCCCATATATCATATAATGTCTCTCCATCAAGTGAGGCATTTGACGATTTGTCATTTGTGAACTTAGCTGTGCTAATGTGCAAAGAATATTTTGCTAGGTACTTCTCAACTAGTTCTTTCCATGTAGTGATCAATCCTTTAGGAAGTAAGTTTAGCCATTGTTTAGCCTTACCTCTAAACAGAAAAAGACATAAACTAAGTCTTGTTACATTATCTGTGACCTCATTGATCTTGAAAATGTCACAGATCTCCAAGAAACTTAAAATATCATTATTTGGATCTTCTTCAACTAACCCATCAAATAGGATGAATTACTACACCATCTAAATTACATTTGGTTGAATATGGAAATTGGTTGCCTAAACTATAGGTTTAGTAATGCTGGAATCAGCCCTAATCACCGTCAACTTGGCATACTCTATCATTGTCTTATTAGCTTCATCATTGTTCATAGTCATCTCTTCTGATTCTTAATCTGAATTTTCCTCTTCCTCTTCCTTGAACCCGAGTAGAGAACCTTGATTTATTAGATTTATTGTTTCATGCACTATTTGCATAGAAGACGAATATTCTTCTCAATTTTAAGATCGAATTCTATGAGATTCATTTTGTTATTCCTGATCATATACTAAAAATATTTAGAAGCTAGGGGAAAAAAATAAAGTAAAACACCAAAAGATAAGGAGGACATAATATGTCAAAGATAAGTTAGAATAATTAGTGAAGGGATTTTCCTAGCATCCTAATAATTTCACTTAATGGCTCCCCAACAACAAAACCAAAAATCTTAGTCAGATAGGTAAGTGCACCTAATCAAGTTATAGTATAAAACGGATTATGAATCTAGATTGTTGATCTTACCAAAAACCATTAAATTGAGGAAGCCCTAGATTACTAACAATCCTCCCTAAATTTCCAACTATCTAACTTAGTAATTAAGAACAAAATAGAACCCTAATTAATAATTAGGATAAACAAGAACAAGTAAGAAGGAATAAAGAAAACAAGAACAATAAAAGTAAATAAACAAGAAGATTAATTAAATTAGAAAATGGTGTAATCATTAGTAAATCTATTATTTATCACCTAATTCTATGCAACTTGCAAATATCAATTACTTATTGGGTCATAGGAATTCCTAATATGAATTAACTAAACTTATGTCTCTTAGTTAGCTCCTAACCTTAAGTATGTTCTATCAAAATCACTTCTGCAATAAAATATCTCAAAATCACATTAAGATCTTGAATTTCACTATTCGGTTACCTAATCTAGAGAAACTAAATAGCTAACCATTTTAGTCTATTTAATTACTTTTAATTACATAAATCCATTTGCTATAGGATCTCATGAACTCTACAGTAGACTCACACATCAATTCAACAACTAACAATATTGAATTAGAGATAATGAATATTGTAGACACCCTATTTTCACTCATCCTAGGTAGGGTTAGGCAAAAAAACCATGAATTGCAAATCAAACTATGAACTAAACCGAAAAATAGGTTTTTTTACAAACCATTGGGTTTATGGTTCAGTTTAATTATATATAAACAGTTTGTGGTTTTGTTTTAGGAAGCAAATCGAACCAAACCATTTTGAACTGAACTGTTTGATTAAAAAAAAATTCATACAATTGTTTTGTACTTTTTTTTTTTTATCAATCTTCACGGATTTCATCAAATTTTTCATATCTTATTCTTCTTTATCTTATTTATAGGTCAATTATTAAGATTAGATTGAGTAAGTTCCATCTAAATTTTCATATTTAAAAATTTCCTTTTTCTAAATTGTCTTTTTTTATTTTTAATATGTTTCCAAATTAAGGGTCTAAAATTAGTGTCATTTACATGTCTCTCATCTCTTTTCTAGTCTTTAGTGTACCTCTTTTGCTTTCTTCTTATCGCTTTTGAACAAGCAGTTCTACTTCACCCTCCTTATTATTGTTCATTGGAATAGAGTCTCTTATCCTCATCCAATCAAGTTAAGTTTGTTAAAATCTTGTGTGACTTTTTGCTAAGTATCATTACATATGATAAATGTATAAGAAATTAACTGGAAACAAGTGAAAATTTAATGGAAAGGAAAATATTGTATTGGAAATAAAAATATTTAGCCGAAATTTGATATAAACGGTTTAAACTATGATTCAAATTAGATCGAGACAATTTTATTTTGGTTCAAAAAATTTACAAAATGTACTATATGGTTAGGTACTATTTCCAAAAAAAAAGAAGGAACCGCTATATTCGATTCAGTTCAGTAAGAGAGGTAAACCATACCAAACCAAATCATACCTATAAACCCTACAAATTTCGAGTAACAATTTAAGTAACATAAATGCTCTTTAGACATTTCTAACCATTAACTAACCTAATATCGAACTAACCATAAATTATGAATATACCAATTAATTTCCCGATCATGATCAAACATGAAAACCCTAAAACTTAATAATGATTCCTAACTTACTAAAACCCTAAACCCTAAACATAGTGAAAATTCCCAAACATATTGGAACCCTAAGGCGAAGGATTGAAAACCTTAATGTTAAATCGAATAATTAAATACCCTAAATCAAAAGCCCTAAACCTAACTGAGCTTAAATCAAACTCGAAAGACCTATAACATATCTTAAAACAAGCTTGATAACTATAAAAATCAAGAGCTAAACTCAAACTTAGTCACATGAATAAATAAATCAAGGCTTGATAAACTCAATTTATGGAAGTGTGAGAGGCTACACATAGAAGCTAAGGCCAGCTAACATCCCCACTTTGTTTCCCTCTCTTTTCTATTTCAAACTTGATTAAACATCGTGACATAATCCTTAGTTAGTATAAAACTCTTAAGAACTTTAGCAAATCCCTAGAGTGATTATATAAAGCCACTCTAAATCCTTAAACAAGTTGTACCATATATGGAAAAAGTCCTTTAGTCACTTTTACATAAACCCACAAGTAATAATTGAGGAGACATGAGTAGGCCATCCCTATACTCACTTGGCCACTAGTTTAAGCTTCCCCAAGGAACCCATCATCTCATCCCTCTCTTACAAGAAAACATACTCAAATGTCTAGCCATTGGGAGCCTCAAAGGACCAGTTATTTCCCATCCACCCTTGCCTCAATTAATCCATGAAATGACAAGCCAAAGGGAGACTTTTATCAAGCCCCTACCAGCCATTTATGGCCCACACTGTACCCATTTGAACTTCCCTCATTTCACACCCTTCAACACTTAAGTTTCAGGAGGAAAAGCACCCCTTAACCACTCTTACCCAAAATTGCCAGATTAAGCCCAACCAAACACCCAATCTTCACCCTTACTTCCACCATTAAATCCTCCAAATCTCCTTACACCCAAGCTTAGGAAGCATCAAGTGGTCTTCACTTTGCAAGCTTCATAGTTCAACATGGCTCTAAAGGATCAAAGAGTAGTACACATAGGGTGCTATGAACAAGGACAAGAAGAGCACTTCTTTAGGGCACCACCCACCACCACTAAGCTTAGTAAAGTACACTCCATTCTTATGAAGTCTTAGAATGCCATGAATAGGATTTCCGTATCTCATTTCTTGTAGCATTTTCTTATATTTTAAGAGCTATTCGAATCATGCTAACTAGTGGTTGTTCATGAAAAATTTCCTTGTAAAGTAAGAAGTCCTAAGTAGCTATAAACTTGTCGTCTAGCATGAGGTAAATGTATTTTAAAAAGGAAGCCTTGTAACTTGAAGAAACATCAAAATATAGCTAGAATAAGACCCCTTTAAGTGCTGGATGTGGGAAGTATATAGGTCTTAGGGATGTTTCTTCAACTTAATGAAGGACATTTAAGCTTGAAAAGACACCTAAATGGTCATATGATAGGTGTATGAGGTAACGCCCAAGAAAAAGATGATCAAGGCTTTAAGAAACCTCCTTAAAACCTATGACCAAAGAGTAAACAATCTAGTCTCACATGGTTTCCCTTAATAACATGACAAACAAGAAGAATTGATATGGGAAAAACAAATATTTGACACCTCAAGTTAGTGTTTAGGTCAAAACTTAAAGAAAATAAGCCAAGGATGGGCCTCAAGAACGACAAACCCAACCGACTAGATCTAGAAATAAAGAAAAAGAAAACATAAAACCATGATTTGACAAGTTTCAAGTCCAAACATAAAAGTTCAAATGGGCCCAAAACCTATAATTGGGCTAGAAAAAGCTCCATGACCAGCAAGTGTAAAAAAAATATAAAGATAACATAAGATCCATAGAAGGCTCAAAATAGGTTCCCTAAGCCCACCAAGTATCTATTAAACCAAACTTAAGAGCTAAGCTCTTTTATGGTTCAAAAGCTCACCAAAAAGCTTAAGCAATAAAAGATAGAATTAAAGTCGAAAATATTGGTAAGGAGCTAATCATATGAAGATATTAAAGCCCAAATAATAATTCAAAGCCCAAAACCTATTAAATTCACAAAATGGATAAAACTCAATGATGCAAACAAAGCCAAAAGGGAGCATACTTAAAGTATGCGCTAGTATCCTAGCTTATACCTAAAAATGCAGGCTTGACCTCCCAAATTTGACCACACCATGTAAAAGTATACACGAAAATTATGAAAATTGATTATAAAATTATAAGAATCAAATTTAAAACAAGAAAGATATTTGCGATTAAAGAATTTGACCTAACCAAAGAAAAATATAAAAATAAGTAGAAAAGCCAAAGAATATAACTTTAGTAAGCTTTTTAGAATAATACTATCAAGTAACAAGTTCTTATTTTGCCTCTTTTACTTATTCAAGAGATACCGATTTTGAGGATGATTTGCCTCCGGATTATTATGATTAGTAACCATCCCAAGTGAGTAATTCCTATTGACTCCATGCTTTGTTTTGCTTGTAGTTAGTTGCACTAATATCATATTATGTTAAATTGTTGCATGTGGGGTATGAGATATGCATGTATGGTGATTCTTGGTTAATTGAATGAGTTAATGATGCTATAAGAATCGGGAATGCTTGCATGCTAAATACTTACAGAATTGTTGGCATAGAATGATGATTGTTTGGTCACCCAGACGAATGGACTTAATATTTATTCGACTTTTAAATTAAAATGGATCATGCATGGCACGACATTACATTATACTTATTGGACTACTACCATACACGGAAGGTGAGAAGGGGCTTACAGGAGCAAGAGCTCCTAAAAGGATTAGTTTAAGCATACAGTAATGCCATATTTATTGAGTCCCTATCCTAACTTGCAAGTTTACTGGGCACCAAGAGATGCTAACCATATGGCTAAAGGCCATATCTTGCGACTTCCACTTAGAGCGTATAACATGGATTATAAAAGCCACCACATTGCTTGACTTAGGAATTTTTTACTTTTGAAAAGTTCATGTTATTTATCAAAGTAAAGTATATATAAGTATATTTATATAAGTGAATTTGTGGCACATTGGTGTAATTATGGATAAAAACCTAGGTGCTAGGACCCAATTGATGGTTTGTATCAGTCTATAATCTCTAACCCTAACTATAAATAGTATAATTCTGAGTTGAATGTGGTTCCTAGGCTACTACATATATTTGTTGGCATGCTGCATGTTACATCATTCATATGTTTACTAAATATATTGTTTGCAAGGCATGGCTGAAGGGATTAGCTCACTAAGCATAAGATTATAAAACCTTACCACCGCAACACTCCCCCGCCCACCCGCCCGCCCGCCCCTCTACCAAAATTCCTTCCTTTACATGGTTCTTTGAGGAGCCGAGCTATAGGATTCCTAAGATTAGTCTCAAGCTTGGGTAAGACTGTGGGAAGATTAAAGCGAAGGAGTAGGTTGCTAGAAATTATTAACTAGGGCTTTATAATCCATTTGATTTACATTTCTAGATCATTCATAGACCATCTAAACTACTTGTTCATTTTTGTTTATATTTTAAGGACGTAATGTCTTGTACATTAGATCATGATAACTCATTTAAATGAATGGTAGGAATATCTATTGTGTTATGATATCGCTTGTCTGAATGACTGGAAGTATCTAGAAGTGGAAATAGCCTAATACGTTATATGAAAGGGCAATGATCGATAAGAGAGTCAATTGTTGACCTTTAGACAGTATATAACAATCTACCATGACGAGGGTACTAATCAAGTCATGATAGCGCCCACCCTTATTCCCAAGTTCATATTTTTTTTTTAAACTCAAATTTAAAAAAAAAAACAATATATGAAAAAAAAATCAAAAACACACAAAAAAATTGAATAGATTAAGAAAAAACATTTAAAAATTAAATAAAAAAAAATAAAGAAAATCCAAAAGACCCAAACTTATCAAAAATTGAAAAATCATAAAAAGTGTTGCCTAAGGGTACATTTAAGTTAGTTTAGGGTGGAAATAAGCATATCCGATTTAATCGAATTAGAAAATCAAATAAAAATGGGCATTTATTGAAAATCAATTTTTTTACTCAAACTCAACTAACTTATTCTGAAATATTTTGAAAGCACACATTTTTAGGAGACCTTGGCCTAAAACCATGTCTTAACCATAGTTAAAGCAAGTATTTTATAGCCATTTGAAGTTTTTGATAAAAGTCGAACACATGTAGAAACCAAGATCCTAATTTGGTCAAATCGAAAATATTTTGAATATATGTTTATTAAACTTCATACTTGCTTGAGGTAGGAAGTGTAGTTTTCTAGAATCTAAGTAATTGATTAGGAGTTTTAGGACGTTTTTGAAAAAGAAAAAAAAGAAAAATTAAAAAGAAAAAGAAAGAAAGAAAAAAGAGGGGAGAATAGGGAATCAATAGAATAAGCAAAAGAAGAAAAGGAAAAAAAAAGAGAAAAAGGGAAAAAATAAAATAAAATAAAATAAGTGATGACAAGTGTCACTAGAAAAGGTGACACGTGTCAACCTGAAGAGATGCTACATGGCACTTGGGGGTCGAACACTTAACCCATGCCTCTCTCTTCCCCTTTCCCTCCATCAAAGGTATAGGACATTGAAGTTTAAAAATGGCTACTTCTACCATGTTTTCATCTACATCTTTTTTACTTGATTTCAATAGGTTTTCTTACTCCTAAAATCAAATAAAATTCGAAAGATGAAAGATCATGCGGCACATTTTGTAGAATAATCTTTCATTTAAGGAAATTCGCATACAAAAAATAAAATAAAAATCAAGTACAATATAAAAATGCACCTTTTTGCACTTGGTTTTAATTTGGAAAATAAGGGCATATTCTTACTATTATACTCAAAATTGCTTATCAAAAATGTATGAGGACATCTCGTAAAGGGTCAATAAATATTCAATTTCCCCAAATTCATGCAAAAACTAAATCAAATCAAAACAAAAATGAAAAATTCCATATTTACTTCCATGTCAATAAAGATGCAATCATTCTCAAAGATGGACATTTCTTGGACATTGCTTGAGTTTAGAGACTATAAAGAGGAGTCTCAGCTTCTCATTCCAGCATACACAAAGCCTTAACAGCTCTCAATCTTGAGAAATTCATTCTTTCTCTCCCTAACTCTATACCCCTATGCCCCAACTCTCTCTTTAATTTCTCTCACCATAAAGTAAATTGAAGAGAGCTAAAATAGGGAAAGATTCCTAATTCTCTATAGCATAAAGCCTAATACTTGATTTCTCCAACAAAGCTTTGATTCGTTTTTATTTAAGTTAGAATCAAGATGTGTTCTAAGGTTCACGTGCATAGTTTCTCTTTGTTTTTAATTAAATTGGAATACTTACATTTTGTTTTTGGTAAAACTGACTTCGGGCTTTCAAAGATCGAAGAGCTAATAGTTGGGAACCGCTACCCTTTCACAAGAACTGACTGAACCTAACCTAAACTAAACCCAAACCAATTCATGCACCAAAGGTAAGTTTCTTCTCCTTCTTTTTCTTTTGATTTTTTAATATGAAAAATCCAAAAAATAAAATAAAATGTATATATGTTTTAATCTTATGTTGTCTTGATTTCACTTGAATAATGTGTTTTTGTATGATATTTAATGTTGATTTATTAATTTATTTCCATTTGTTTTATATTATGTTTGTTAATTTTTTAATTAATATGATTAGGCTTTAAATAAAATAATTGGTATGTTCGCATGATTAGACTTCAATAAATAAATAATTTGTGTGCTCAAACTTTAATGAATAATTGGCATGATTAGGTTTTAATAAAATAATTAGCCTTTTTGGGGTCTAAGTTGATGAATAAATTAATGTCTTTTATCATAAATTAAATAATCCTATTTTTGCATAATAACATTGTTAAAAATAATAATAATAATTAAAAGAAAAAGAAAATGATAATGCCCTTGGTAGTTAATTAGTAGCTTACCATGTTAATATTTTTTTTCTTATGTTTGCATGTTTCACTTTACACAAGTTAATTAAATAAACTATGATGTATGATATACTTAGCTTACATGATTACGATTTTTTTTTTATTATGAAACATTTACCTTGTTATACGTTCAATTTACATGTTATTGCTTATTGCACAATGTATACTTTACATAAATAATCGGTTCTATCCAAAATTAATGGGTTTTTCTTATTTTCTTTTTCAATAAAGTTTTTTCTACACAAAGGAAAATTATTTTTCATGAATAAAAATAAGTTGCTTTTTTCCAAAACTTAAGGACTTCTTTAAAGCTTTCCAAAAGAAGACCCAAAAGGCCATTATTTTTTTCAAATTAATAAAATTTAATGAACTTAAAGTGAAAAGAGCTTTTAGAAAATAAAATAAACCAAAAAACTAAATTCATAAATTTAGAACTACATCGGCATGATACGGCTCTACAAATACGTAAACACTTCAAACAGCCCAAACAAATAAAAAAATCTTTCTTCCTCTTCCCCTTTAAGTCTTCCCAAATCCTTTTTAAAAAAAAGACTTTATTTTGAAAAGCACATTTTCTTAAAAAAGAAAAAAAGAAGGATTTTTTGCTCATTAACTATTTCATAGATCTTTCTATAATAATCGCAAAGGTTTTAATAAATTAGCCCCTAAATCCATTAATCTTTGCTTTTCTTTTTTCTGAAATCCTTTTTTTAGAAAAGAAAAATTGTAAACTAGAAGCTAAAATTAAGATCCATCTACTCATGAGCTTTAATTTCACTTGTTTCTTAACTTGGTCAAGTGGTGACTCCTTTTTTATTTAAGGAAAATAAAAAGACCTTTTCTTTTCAAAATTCAAACTTTTCTTAATTCAATCAAAGGATTTATATTAAAACGGGCTAGGTTTGGTATAAGTTTGATTGGGAAAAAGGGAAACCAAATTTTTAGCTCGACAAATTGATGACTCTATTGGGGGCTTTTTCATAGGCTAGCCATAAAAGATCCATGATATAATTATACTCTTTAATCCTTCAAAAAAATATGTAAAAAGTAAAAAAAAATTTGATGACTAGGGTTTCATTTATTATTGTTGTTGATGAATTTTGGAGTGAGGAAATAGTCTTACAAAAGAGAATAAAATACTTGGTATTAGGGTCAGTTCGGTGCAATCACTCCGATGCTTAAATTAGAATGGTGATTTAGTATAATAAGTATGCGAATAAGAAGTGTCTGAAAGCTCTTACAGAGTTTCTTTTCAGTATTAATAAACAGTTGTTATGTCTAAGGCAATTGTCATGGTAGCTATTAAGACACATGGAAACCTCTTAACTTGATATCTCCCCTCATATGTAGGGATAGCAAGCGATTATAAAATATAACCGTACTTATGATAACTATTTGTGCCATACATTTGAATTCAAACTAGGAGTGTTTCTTATACTCAGCATAAGTGTTGTATGTCTTCTATAGAGTACGAATGCCAAGAGAGTTGATTACCCAGCATCTCGGTCGACAAAAGGATGAGTGTAAGTTGAGCAAAAACTAACTATCAACAATTGTTTCTTTTATTTATTTGTAAATAGTTGTACTAACTTATGTTTTAGTGATGTAAGAATAAATTAAATAAAAAAGAAGAAGAAGAAGAAAAGGCCGAATGGGCCAAATGAACTATGGAACATGATTCATTCCATGAAATGTATGTTTAGATGCGATCAAATCTGAACCATCCAAAGATCGTAGAAGGGAAAGGCCATTGTGTAAGTCTCGAATGCTATGGTATAACCATCATTTAGCTCTAATTAAGCCAACCCTACTTAAGTTTCTATTGGCCCATCAACCACCAAACTTGAAAACCTCTAAAACCTACCCAATTGCATTCATGATAATAAATCAGCAAATGAAAAATAATGCTAGTGTAAACCCCGCAAGTTTCCTAGAACAGGGGTTGGAAGTTAATAGATTCTTTTGAAAGATATCCTTAATGTTGTCAAGATAACTAACTCTACACATAAAAGACTACTCTCAAAAACCCAAACTCAAACTCTTAAAATCCTATATGACAGTCCAAGCCCTAGTTTGACCCTTCCACTCAAAGTCCTCAAATTTTGCAAGCAAATGCCATTAACTAATATTAACTTCCAAGGTTAACCTAATCTAACGAAACTAACCCTAAACCTTAATGGGAAAAAGACCAATAGTCAAAGTCCATGAGAGCTCCTTAAAACCAATAAAGGGTAAGCTAAGCCAAAAATAAATACTAGTACAAATAACCCTAACAATTAAATAAAAACCTTAAAATGAATGCTATAGCCCTTAAATGAACCTTCGAACACTAAAATCCTAATAGGAATCCTAATACGTGCGAACCTTTAAAATGTTTATAGAACCCCAATCTAGTGTTGAAAACCCTAATCCAACTATTATACTCTAATTAAATAGTAAAACTATTCATTAATTGGAGACTAATCGTTTAATTGCCCAAAAAATCTAATCTACCCTTCAAAATGTACTCAAACAGCAAAAATTGTCTCAATTCCTTAAACTAATTAAATAAAATTACCCAATGGGTTTAACCAACTTAATTTGACACATTAAGCCCTAAAATGCGCTTAATTTATGCCAAGTGTACTAGAAATTAAGATTAAGAAACTTAATTACATCTTAATATGCTAATTAGGTTTTATATCATAATTAACTATAAATCAAGAACAATTAATCATATGAAACCAAAGTAATTATATAAAAATATCTCCTTAAGAATGCTAAACGTTATACTTAAGAAGATAATATGAAGCCCATAAACCTTTGAATCCAAACTCGAAGTCAAATACAGAAGTTAATAGATAATCTTTAGAGCCGCTCAAGATATAATAATAAATCACATAATAATAAAATCCCTAAATAAAACAATTGAACCCTAAATCATAAGTCATATGCCCTAAATAATAAGTTGAAAAACCCTATAGAAAGTAAAACTCTAAACCTTAATTGTACGAGTAAAGTCCTAATACACAAGAAACCTTAAAACAATTGGAAAATATCAATAGATTGAATAAAACCTTAATTGGAAGTCTAAAACCCTAATTTAAATAATAAACCCTATGTGTATCCCTGAACTATTCACTAATCACAAATAATTTCTCCAATAGCTTAGAAAACCTAAATCGATAGTCTCATATGTGATTAGAAAACCCTAATTGATAATAGACTCTAACAAATGAAGTAATATAAGTGAATGAACTTAATTAAAGTGATAAAATATGGAAAGACCCTAGTTATACCCTAATTAGGCCTAAGTTACTTAATTAAGTATAATCACGAATAATTAACTTAATTACCCTTTAATCCATCTACCAACTCTCATTACATCTTAATTAGTAGCAAGTCAAACTCAATTAAAAGCAAAAGAAAAAGGATTAATTGAGAATTAAAGGACACTTGTCCTTAAGGAGACAAAATCTCTTCTCATTTAGCAAAAAGCAAATAAGGTACAACAATATCAAAAGGGGACCATGTACTCTTATCCCAAAGTAACCACCTCTTGTCTCCCTTAATCTACCTTCAATAACTACTATTTCACCCCCTCCAAAACCCTCATTTAACACCATTCTTTACATATAGAAAACCCTAGGAAATACTTTTAAGAAACCCAAACAAAAACCAAAGGAAAAAGGGAAGAAAACAAAAGAAATTGTCGAACCCCTTTACACACCTCAGCACCTTTTGGTCTTACCACCACTACATGCCACCAAATGACATGCCACCACCAAAAGATCACACACATACCCTAGTTTCTTGCCAACAAACATTTTTCCTTAAAGAAGTAAGTTTCAACTTCGTTTTTTAGTGGAAAAATTGGAACTTGTGCAGACCAACCTAAGGTAAAACTCACCTAACTTGATTTTCTTGTTCACATAAGTTATACCTACGATATCTTGAGAGTTTAAGATTATAAATACTAGATAAACATGTTATAATCTTGTACATGTCATTTTAGAGTCATATAATCACACCTTCATTCATGTACTTAGCTAAGTCATTATTTACATTATAGAAGCATAGAAGATAGTTTTATGTAAATAACTTGAAATGATGTTGATAAAAGTCCATGAAACCCTAAGTACCGTACATGCCAACCCATTCATAATATGTATCGATCTTGTTTTCACCATGTTATGTGAAATTATTAGCTTAAAACAAGTAGAAATGTGATTGAAACAAAGAAATGCACTAGAATAAATGTTTGATGGAAGAAGTTAAAGGAAAGCCTAAAAGAACCCTACTTGGCCACCACTTTCATGAAAGTTTCAAATTTGTAAATTTTGATTTACTATCTTAATAACATGTTTGTTTAGTGTTAAGTATGATTTAGGATGTAATTAACCAAGTTAAGTAGGGTAATGATGAGTTAATGGCCTAAATTAATTAAGATGATGATTAAGGCCTTAGGAATAGTGTTAGAAACCCCATTAATGAAATGAACCAGATTTGGAACACTTAGTAAAATGGACTATTTAATGGATCCATTAGGACATTTAGTCATTGGAATAAGTTAAAATCAAGTTTAGAGTCCTAGAATGCAAATTAGACCTAAACTAGCTTAGTTAATTATTAAAGCCTTAAAACTATGATTAGAAGCCCAATAAATGAAAAGAACCAGATTAGAATTCCAATAGAAAATAGACTTATCTTAAGGCCTTTTGTGGGCTTAAGCTCAAAATAATAAGTGGAGTTAGGCTTAAGACTCTAAAATGTAAGATAAGGTCAAAAGCCCTTAAAAGAGCAAAGAATAGAGCCCAACAACTTAGTGATTAGATCTAACCCATAAATTAAAAGGCTCATAAAATAAAATATAAAAGATTTATTAAGTCCCTAAGGCCCATCCAAGACATCTACTATAGGCCTCTTAATGAGTTGAAGTCTTAAACTTAAGAAAAAAGTCTGTATAGGCCTATAAGAGCAACATCAAGGCCTGAGATGAAAATTGAAAGTGTTGGGCAGAAAAAAATCACTTAAAATACTAAAAAGGAAGCCTGAAATATTAAGTGTAAGGCCCAAGATCAAAAACTAAGTATTCTACTTATAATTAAACTGAACATGCATTACATCTTATATGATGAGTCAAAAGGGCAT
This sequence comes from Lumnitzera littorea, assembly GCA_024138015.1. Classification (NCBI taxonomy): domain Eukaryota; kingdom Viridiplantae; phylum Streptophyta; class Magnoliopsida; order Myrtales; family Combretaceae; genus Lumnitzera; species Lumnitzera littorea. The sequence continues at coordinate 60,750,267 of JAMXBB010000008.1, forward strand.
CAGCACTATACAATAGAGCGGGAGATCATGCTTAGGTGGATCCATATTGATATTATGTATTGTGATTGTTTATCTGGTGACATATTTTATGCGACATGTTTATTCCTCGACCTTTAGGAACTACTCAGCTCTAAAGAGTGTCGCCTTCTACTTAAGGTCGAGCCATATCTACCGCTTGAGGTAGTTATATTGTTAAAAGATTTTATATTGGATGTAGATACTTAAGTCCCGACATGCCTAAATACTTCCCAACCTAGGCAATGGTGGGAGTTAAAACCATACTGTATATAGTTATTGGTTAACCGTATACACTATTTGCATTGCATATGCTTGTACATGCATTCATATGTTTGATAAATAACTTGCTTGTTATTGTATGATGATAAGGTAGGAAGATTACTCACTCAGCTAGATATAGCTTACCCCCTAATAGTTTCTTTTGTAGGTCTTACAAAGCTGAGGCTAGGCTAGGATTCAAGTGTAGAGTGCTCCATCAAGTTAAGAAAGTATACTATAAGTTTATGAAAGTAAGTAGTATAGTCAAATTGAACTTTTAAGGTCTTTACTGGCTTCAAGATTGTTAGGATATAGATACCCTTTCTTATTATTTGGTAGGTAATTCCGACTCTCTGTACTTCTAGTGATTATGGATTGCTGGATCAATTATAGGTATATATATATATATAGTTAAGTAGATGTATATAAAATGAATAAGCACCCTTAAAAACTCTCTAGCTAGAGCCTGCAATCTCTGACTTGCAAAGTAATTTTTATATCATAAGTATACACATAATATGAAAATTTTAGGCAAAATTACCAGGCCCATTCTAAGGTATTACAATAGCACTTGTATATATAAAAGTTATAACCCTATTAATATTTAATTGTACTATACCATATTGTAGACTATTTTCTTTTTGTAAAAAAATAAATAAATAAATGCTCACACATTTTATACTCCTCTTGCATATTAATAAGGTTATGACTTAATAAAATTGTCCCTAGTATTATTCAATTGCCACATTTACATCTATGTGTTTTCGTTGTTGTTATATGTTCATATGTTTGTAGAAGCTAAAAAAAAAAAAAAAAGAAAGGAAGAAGAAAGAAAGAAAGAAAGAAACAACAAAAGAAAAACTTTAGGGGAAAAAAATTAGCCTTGTAAATAATCTAGCATAAATAATATTTATGAAACGCTGATCTTCAACCTACCACCATAGACCTAAGACAATAAGTCACTTTTATATCACACATAGAACTTAGAAGGTACGGTTAGGGAAATAATGCAATAAACTTATTAAAGAAAGTTTGAGAAACAAGTAAAGTTATATAATAAGACCTTAGTTGCTTGATATAGTTACAAGTTAGGGCTTTCAAAAAAGATTATATGAATTAAGTCAAATTTCACTATGAGGTTGCAAAAGTTAGAAGAAGAAAAGCCCTAATAAAGTTAATTTCCTAAAATAAAGGATATAAAATATTTAATTTTAATAAAATGTATTTTTACTAGGTTCATTTGATAATCATCAGAAACTCAAAATTTGAGTTTCGAAAAACTATAAGACCTTAGAGATAAATTATTTAGCTTATAAAAATAATATTTAGAGCCAAATAGCATGTAATGTAATTAAATAATTATACTATACGCATTATATGTACCTCATATGTAAATATTTAATAAAATATAATAAATAACACCTAAAAGTTATAGTAAATTACAAAAAATTATTAAAAATAATAAAAACACCTGGAATGATCTAATAAGAGGTATGACACCTAGTTAGATGTTTAAAAAGTAGCAAGAATGAGCTATCCATAAAATATGTTAATTAACTTACTAGTAATACACTTAATACTTTAACTAATGGACACTTGGAAAATTTTTTCCACCTCTCCATTGCTTGGATCTCTATAAAAGAGCTATAGGATTAGTCTTAAACCATTTTAGCATATCAAATGCTAAAAAATCCTCTCAAAAGCTATAGTTTAGTATTTTTACAAAAAATAGCAAAAATAGTAGAAAAAATAGGTGAAATAGGGTTCCCAAGGTTACATGCAACCTAACATAATGGCATTTTAGTGGTTAAAGATCGGCATCAAGGGTAATTCAGCCAACCACCTCTCTCTAACCAATGGTGACCAAAGCTTCAATGACGAGGTGATGTTATTTTTAGCCTTTAAATTAGTTTATTTTACTAAAAACATCAAACAAAGTTCAAAAATTATAAAACTTGGTATTCCTAAGTATTTTTTCCTGTAGAATTAGAATATTAACCCAAAATTTTAAAATTATAAGTTCTTATATTATATAGGTTTCTTAAGAAACCACCCCATTCCAATAAGTTTTCCAATAATTTTTAAAAATAGTAAATGATATTGTTTTAAGCAAATTTTTAGTGAGTACATTCCTCATATAATATATTCGATTTGCATAAAAAAAATTGATAAACTATTCATATAGAATTTATTAAATTTATTTCATACGATTTGCCATGTTTTTCATGTTGAAGAAATAATAGGTTTTTAATTAAATTTCTTAATGAAACGGATTTGACATGACTTCTAGAGCTTAGTTATGATTTTAGAAGTATTTAGTTTAGATCTTATGATTTTATTTGGTAATTTACATAATTTAAGTTAATTTATAGTGAAATTATGCTTGAAATCAATATTTTAGAAATTATATGTAATGGTTATATTTAAGAGTTACAATAAACATATGAGTTCACAATATCTTTTGAGGAATTAGACAAATATAAATACTATTTATTATGAAATTTTTCTACTATTTTTCTGTACATATATATATACTAGTTATATAACTTAGTAGTTATAGTATGAGGTAACTATCTTATTATATCTCTTACTAATATTAACTTGAAGTAAATATGGAAGCAGGGGTTTTATAAGTAAATGTGGTGTTTACTGAATCAATGGTTAAATTAGAGAAAGAATCAAAGGCTACACTGAGGTTCTTGAGGAAGTTAAACTTGGAAACTGAGTTAAGTGAAATGATTGAGATTCTTAATTGTTAAAGCTAAGGATATAAGTCAAATAGTATTTGTTTAAAAATGTTGAAGTTAGCCTGAATCAGAAGATAATTCAAAGGCTAAATCAAAGATAATCCAAGACAAATATTCTCTCAATCAAACAAACTAAATAAAAAGCTGGAATATATATATAAACACATAATATGTAATTGACTTTGGTATAGTTGAAGAGAAGCACAGTGCTAACAAGTAAGTTTGGGCACAAGCAATAGGCTAGATAAGTAAATATTTAAGTTTAGGAATGGACAACAGGCTAGATAAGTAGATATCTGTGTAAGTGTTGGTAAACACATGTTTACTCATAACTTTGCATGCTTTGTGATCTTTTCACTTAATTGAGCTTGATTGCAAGTTTGGATATGCTGCTTGGTAAGTTATGTAATGTTTCTTTTTATAACACTTGCTAACTAAAATAAGCTCTAATATTGGATTTGATTGTTGTGATTATGTTACTAAGTGTTTATGTAACATTTGTTGGAATTTACACTAACTTAAAAAAGAGTTTAGGACTAACCCTACCTTATAAGGTATTTACTTAAGTAAACCCGATACCAAGATCTTAAAAATGTAAATGAAACAAAGTAAAGGCTAGGCTAAAAAGTAAAGGAGTAAATTTGCTTAGTAGTTTGTTGAGTTTTGTAGGTATGCAATCTAATGCATTCATGGCATGGCACACAAAGGACTTACAGGCCAAGTGAATAAATTGATTTATAAAAAGCTAGATTTTCAAGCATATAGAAATTGCATAGTATCTGCTGGGCCAACTATATGCTAGATTTTCCAACCACTTCACATGGTTATTTGCTAGGCTAAAATATTGCTAAGTTCCTGGATATATTATCCGGATGCTTGAATTGAAGTCGACTAACCAAATGACTTTCTAAGCTAACTAGGATATTAGTACTAATGCATGTCATGTGCATAAGCATGGCACGCACTTACTACATTTGCATTGCTTGGTTAGATTGAAGAATATTGTGATTAAATTGATAACTTATTGTGTGGCTGTTATATGACACTGCTTGTATTTTATTTGTTTATCCACTCTCACTTAAGTCATAATAGCTAAGGGGATAAGTTGTCATATCCTCAAGTTAAGGAAGAAATTTAGAAGGAACATCACCTAGCATGAGCAAGAAGGCTTCAAAGCGTTTGGCGAAGTAGATTTTCATGAGAAAGATCAAGTGGTTGTAGGGTTTGACCTAAGTTCTAGAAGTGGCACTTTAAGAAGTATCAACATGTTTCATGTAGATCTCAACTCAAGATTGTAAACATGATACTTAGGCTTTGTAATGGAATTAAGTATAGTATAAAATTTTGTAGTTGTGATACTATTAATACGACTCACTTTTGTTTGTTTATTATGTTGAGTAAGAAGTGAAATGGAAACAAATGTTTTATGAAGTTGAGTAACATGTGGTCTACAAATTCTACCTCATCCATGACTTAAGGATGACATGTCACATCCTAAAGAGGTGGAGTCATAATAGTCCCACTGATGGGAATCAACCTTCGACTACGTACAAGCCAAGGCCGACCTATACGAAGTTGACGCCAACCCTCCAAAAGAAGATGCTGACTTATTCAAACCCGAGGCTGAACAGCTTTCGCCGAAGGCAAACAAATGACAAAAGACCGAGGGGAAGAAAAGCAACCAATCGACAACAAGTCTGTCATCTGTCGAGAAGCCGAAAGATCACATGGCCGAGCACTTAGATCCAAAGAACCACTCGGCACTATCCTAATAGCCTAACAATGATTGAATTTAGAACTTAACAATTGTAAGCTGACCTCTCTAATGTCTCGGCTAAGCATTGCACAATGTTAGGAGCTCCCCCTTAGACCCAGACATCCAACTGCTGACCCCACCCAATTCGAATCCTGCTCCTTCGTAGACATGTCGAGTGACTGCATGCTAAGTTTTATAAAATGTATAGTTTTGTATTCTTGTATATGTTTTGCTTCATTTTATTTATAGGCCCAATTCTTTAGGGTTTAAGGCTTTATACTTTATTTACAGTTTTACCACTAGGGTTTAGAACTTGCTATAAATACCAACCTTTGTACTAACAAAAAGAGAGAGATATAAAGATAGACATATATAAAAGAATATATAGAGAGTGAATCTTTCCTCTTTCAAGCAAGGCAATACTTGAGTTAGCATTTGCCGAATTATTAAGTGTTGATTAAACTCTTTAATCATCCACACATTCTTATCAATCTTGTTCTCAAATTGTGGTGAACCTTTTCATTTGAACCAGTTAGTGAGTTGCATCTAACCTTCATTTGAAACCCCAAGCAACATTTAGTGTTTATGAGTCGTATCGAACTCTATTTCAAGCTCAAACCTCTTATTATGTTTGTGTCTTAGTGTATGATATCCATCCACATTCACACTCAAAAGCCCTATCCTTACTTCCTGTTAGTAAGCAACACTAAATGTTGCTCGAGATTTCAAACGAAGGTTAATTGCAACTCACTAAAGATTCAAATATTAGTGAGATGCAACTCACTAACTGGATAGATGAACCAACTAGTAAGTTGTATCTACCTTATCACCTGCTATATGAATTATCCTAAGGTAGAAGCTAGCCTTACCGCTATTACTGTAAACCTAATCCAGACTAGGCATACTTGACTCAATCGCTTTTAGACACCCAATTTGAACCTACTCAATATAATCATGTAGAATAATCTCTTAAAAGAATTGTTAAAACAAACCTGTAGTTCAACTTTATAGAAGAGTGGTTGTAAAACCCACAAATACATGTTAATCAGTATATAGACTAAAACCTGCAAAACAGATTATTGGGGAGTGGGCGAAAACTTTCTCAATAAGTAGGACAAAGTAGAAGTATGCATTTGACATAGAGCAACGAAGGTTTTTCTAGCAGTTTCAATTAGATGCAACGCGTGTAGCATAACGTTGTCCAATCTATCATGAGATTACAAAAATTGCACCAACTCTAATCTGAGTTGAGGAGTTTTTCGTTTCACTTGCAAATCAGAACCAAACCGAGGTTTGTGCTATGGAGAACATACTTAGCCTAAGACTACCTTAAGACTACTATCCCTAACATTGCTATGACCTCCTCTCCTATACTTAGTTCAACTAAAAGTAGGGAAAAGACAATTTTAACTATTCTCATTGAAGGGTCTATGTTTGACTTGAGAATCTTAGCCATTCCTCCTCGTAAGTTGCAATGCATGTCATGTTAGACGTTAGGCCAAATTCAAGTTAGCTTATTTTTAGAGTGATCAACTATGCTCAAACAAGTTAAGCAAAATAATATCCACAAAACAAATATAACATGAAGCTCATCTCCCACTACAGTAAATCAAATCTCAAACACATACACTATAAATACACATATAACTAACTATGATCATAAGTAAGAACATACTAAAGTCTCCAAGTATTCTGAAATAATGCTCCAAAACGCTATGAGGTATCGATCCCACTTTTCTAAATTGCCAACTACTCATAATAATCATAGGTGTTATAGAATAAAGTATAGCACCATTGAAATTCCCTATGAATGCCTATAAAAGTTATAGAATGTCAATATTTTACTCATTATTCATAAAATTTAGTTCGTCAATTTTAACTTAAGAAGTTATCCACACCTTAGCATTTAGTTTCTAGGGTCCTTTAAATAATTTTTTACCTAAGATGTCTTCTGATTTAGCCTTTGAATCATTCCTCGAAACATTATCCAAGTTTGGTTAGCTTTAAGGTCCTTTATTGGGGACCTTTTGATTCAGCTTCTAAATAGGTCCTAATATGGTATCTTGATCCTCTAATATATTCTCTATATTAGATTAGTTTATAATTCTGAACTAAAATATCCTTTGACTACCCAATTATCCAAATCATAAAAGCACGACAATTCTAAATATGAGTTTAGCTTTTATATTTTCTTTAAAAAGGAGGTTGTTTTTATATAATTAAGTGACAATCAATATATATGCATCATGTTGCCGTGTTAAATTGACGTCAATCATATCCATCTAATGTTACTTTATATAAGTATGTATGTAGGTATGTGTGTGTGTGACAATTCAAGCCTAAACATACTACCTTTATTATCAAATATCATGGATGCACAAATTCGATCAGCCTTACTTTCCCATCTAATATTGAATTTTACTAAGCAAACTATCAGTAACACTATAAGAGAATCCCTAAAACTAATTTATTGGTTTTATTTATAGTTATCCATGTAGTTGACTTAAAATTTCATTATATAACCAAGTGATTGTAAATTTCCTCTTAGATATTAACATTAACTGGTACCTTCACATCTTAAAATCATGATTGTAGTTATGGAATAGAGAATATACCAATTACATTTCTAGATGATTTCTAATTATAAAAGTAAGATATTTTACTCTTGAAAGCATGTTATCTACACAGAAGTTAGCTTACTTTATTAAAATTCAATACAATTATTACTATGTGCCCTACATCATATACTTTATTATTTTTTTTTATTTATCATTATCTCTTCTTCTTTTTTTTATAGATTAGCTTATTGCCTACTTCCATGAAACTGCATTTTACTCTTTATAAATAACACAAATAGCTTGCTTCACATATATCGTCATAATCATAGTTTCCCTATATCAACTTCACATCCTAAATTTCTCCATAGATTATTTTACTTACACAATATATATATATATATATATATATTTATATATACTCGCGATACTCACAACGTATTGAACCAAAGAACATGAATATTTACTTTTACAGAATCCAAAATTCTAGGCGCTTATTAGACTACAATATGAAACAAAAATAACATTATTTATACTCTTAAAAAACTTCCTTTTAACTCATAAATTAAGGTGGTTTTACAAAATAATTACAAATAATGTCCATATGAAAACACAAAATTTACCATATCAAAGAGGTGAATAAAGAACTTACTGATACTTTTTTTTTTCCTTTTTAAAACCATTGGAATATATTTTTTTTTTTGCTTTTTCGATCGCCTCAAAGAAATTAAGTTTCCTCACTAAGGATAGTCTAACCAAAGAGAAGCTATCCAAAGAGTTCGTGGGAGTGAATGAGACAAGGACTTTAAATTTTATGTGGTTTGGAATTGAATCCCTTGGTTAGGAAATATATATATATATGTATGTTTGGAGTTGAATCCCTCGGGTAGGATATATATATATATATATATCTATAAAGGTTCATTATAGGATATTATTATTTAATTAGTTACCTAAGATTAATTATTGCAAAAATATTACTGTCCTTCCAGGTGTATGAGGGTATTTACGGTCCAATGCTAGCATGATAAATAGTCCTTTACGTGTTGGTTTAGTAATTCCCCCACTTGTTAGCTACATATATTGACATTCACATGCACTATTTAATAATATGATATTATATGTGGTTGCTTACATCAAATTGGCTAAAGTAGGTTCGGTGATTTACTCCTTTATTTCTATTTATTTATTTATTTATTTATTTATTATTATTATTCAAAGATAAATTATTATTATTAACACATAATTACATTTTGCATATAAGTTAGGGTTTCTCTCTCTAAGGTTCCGATAAATATGAACACATATTTCATGCTGTTCCAATAATTTGACTACTATTAATCTAGAATAATATATAAAATTTAGCTATTTGAGTATATTACTATTATTTTATTATATTTCAAGATCCATGCATGCAGGATCTCTTTATCTAAAATTTCTAACTAACACATAAATTTTTAGCTTAATTAAGTCACTTTCATGAACACCCTAAATTTGACTACTCGGAACTTAATCACCATAGTACGACTTATAGGCTAATTATACTAGGCAAATATATCTTTTCTAAATACTATTTCATGTCATCTTATATATATTAGTATCCATATAATTTATCTTTATAGTCTCATTAAGCATTAGAACTCATCCTACATGTTTGTAATAAATTACAAATATTGTATGTAAGAGTAGCTTTTTAGCTATTTTATAATTTTGTTATTATATTTACAAAATCTAAATTTGTGGAACTCGTTTTGTTTATTAAGTATATGTTTATATAATATTTATTTTTTTTCCCTTACCAAGTGGTAGATGTTGATAGTTGAATTTCATTCACTCAACTACTAGCATGCCAAATAACTCCATTATCGGCTAACGCTAAGTAACATAGATCCATATCTTATTTGAATTTAAGGAAAGTGGAACAAATATTTATCACTTGGTACAATTATATTACATAACTACCCATTATTCCTACATTTCAGGAATATACCTAATCGAGAGGTCTTTACGTATCACGATAATCATGCCATTAACTATGTTTTAGACACTCAACATTCGCCTATAAATACAAAAAAAAAAAAACACTGTAAGAGATATTTGATAATTCACTATTACTCACTCAATCTCTTCCAACATTCATTTACTAACTTAAGTATCGAAGCGGCCATATTAGACTGACCTCAATACCATATAGCCTTCTCTTTCTTTGCAAGATCAAAGTCTTAATCTAAAATCACCTAACAACATTTGATACTGTTTATTTTTTTCTTACCTATCCACATGGATAGGATAAGATTGATTAAAAGTGCAGGTGCTAGTACTTCATCCTACCACCTTGAAGGAGGAAGTAGGCACACTGACAATCAATGTTTAGTTAAGCTGGAGCAACTTTACCTTGATTTAGCCAAAGAAAAACAAGAATTAAGCAGAAAACATGAAGAGATCTTTAATCTCCTTCATAATAATGTTTACCCAAATCAAAACAAAGAGCATAGTGATCACAGCACCAAAAACAGTGATAACTCAATCTATTTGCTCAAATTGCTAAAAAAGTAAGCCGAAATTATAATGGAACCTTTGGTCCCTATGCTCAGGAAAAATGACAAGGGCTAGCAATCGTGACAAGTGCACCATGCTAGACCTTCGCATGTTAATCACCCTTGCTGCAATGAGAAAACAATTTCAAATTAAAAAGAGCCCTTTCATCCTTAAGATCTTAAAGGATGTTATACCACAACACATCAAGTTGCTGCAATTTGAAACCTATAATGGGACGAAAGATCCAGAAGATCATTTAGAGTACCACTGCACTTTAGCCAAGTTACATGACTTAAATGATGTCGTGGCCTGCCAAGCTTTCCCCTCAACACTAAGGAATGCAACAAGTACATGGTTTAAACACCTAAAGCCAACCACTATTTCGTGTTTCGAAGATCTGGCAGAAGTGTTCCTTCAACATTTCCTTACAAGTAAGCTTCTTGTTAAGGATTCTTCAATCATTAACACGATAAAGAAAAGATCAGATGGGTCCATTAGAGATTATCTGGCTAGGTTTATGGCTAAGTTGGTCTAAATTCTAAAACTAGACATAAGTATAGCTCTTAACGCCGTCATTAATGGCGTCGAGCCCTATGGAGACTTTTTCAAGTCTCTTGCCAAAAGTAAGTTGAGAATCTTTTCCAAGTTCAAGGTTAAAGCCATGTTTTACATCCAACTAAAGGACAATATAAAGGCTCAGCAAGAGGCGAATCAAAATAGAGAAGATAGAAAAAGTGACAAGAGGAGAAGTAGGACAGATTGGCTCAGAATGGATGATGACCATTGTCCTAACTCCAAGAAAAAAAGGCTACGAATTCCAACATATTCAATCCACACACCAATCAATTGTCTAATTTCAAACATATTGGTGGAAGTACGTGAACAAAGACCGTTTTATAATGGCCAAAAAGGATGAGACGAAACTCATCAAGGAAAAATTCTAATAAATACTGTGATTTCTATCACAACAAAGGCCATAACACTGATGAATGCATCCAACTTAAGAATGCCATTGAAGATGCAATTTAGCGAGGGCATTTGTGCAAGTTCCTAATGGATGATGCCAAGAATATTGAGTGATCATCTCAACGGAGGTGAGAAGACTAGGAGAATGTTACTTGACTAGCTCTTGTTAAGAAAGGTGCAAGAGACGAAAACTCCAGTAGAGCACCTAATGGAATAATCAACACTGTTGTTGGCGGATCTTCTGCTATAGGCCGGTTATGTTCTTCAAGCTCAACTAACACCATTAATTATGTTTTCAATATCCAGGGCAAGAAAGTCAAAATCAATAATACAATTTCTTTCATAGAAGGAGATTTCGAAGGCATTCAAAGGCCACATGATGATACACTTGTGATTAGTGTAAGAATTGCCAACTTTGAGGTCAAGAAAATTCTAGTTGACACTAGAAGTTCAACAAACATTATTTTTCAACATGCTTTTGATCAGATGAGACTAAAGATCAAAGCACAATTGAGATCCTATGACTATGATTTATATGCCTTCAACAATCAACCCATCCGGGTAACTGGAGTAATCTCTTTACCAATCCATATTGGAGATGATGAGCATATCGTAGAAGACAAAGTAGACTTCCTCATTGTCAAATGTTGGTCCCTATCATGGGACAGCCATGTCAACACTTATTCAGCATTATCCCATCCACTACTCACCTCAAAGCTAAATTCCATACTCCTACAATAGTCGATGTATGCAAAGGAGATCAATAGTTAGCAAGATCATTGTATACAAGGGCGTTAAGGCAAGAAGAATTTTTTTAAGTGGAAACTTATCCAAAAGAAAAATCAGTTGGCATAGATAATGTCGAGGATAAAATGGAGGAAATTTCATTAGGAGTTAACCTTAAAAAGATGACTAAGATAGGGAGACACTTGTCAGCAGACATTTGTTGAAGTTTAATCAACTTCCTGTAAAACAATGCCTATGTATTCTCATAGTCCCCTTCGAACATGTCAGGCATCCTTAGAGACGTCATAGTACATAAGCCTCATATCGATCTAAGTGCAAAAGTGATCCAACAAAAGAAGAAGCATTTTACCCTCGAAAGGCAAGCAGCCATAGAAGAAGTAGTCTAGAAACTCTTAAAGGCAGGATTCATTCAGGAAGAGCCTTATCCAGTTTAATTAGTTAACTGTGTATTAGTCAACAAGTCTAATGGCAAATGGCGCATGTGCATAAACTTTACGAATCTTAACAAGGCTTGTCCTAAGGATTGCTTTCCCCTACTAAAAATTGATCAAATGGTTGATTCAACTGCCGAGCATGCATTGCTCTCTTTCATAGATACTTTTTTCGACCATAACCAAATTAAAATAGATGAGGAAGATGAGGTTCACACATCGTTTGTCACTAATTTCAGAACATATTGTTATATGGTAATGCCTTGTAAGCTAAAAAATGCCAGTATAACTTATCAACGGCTTGTCACTATGATGTTCAAGCCCCAAATACATCAAAATGTTGAAGTGTACGTTGACGACATGATTGTGAAAAGCGTAATAGAGGATCAGCATCTTGCTGATCTTAAGGAGACATTTGCTACCTTGAAGAGGTGCAACATGAAGCTAAATCTATAGAAGTACGTCTTTAATGCTACTTTGGGAAAGTTCTTAGGGTATATGGTCATTTGGCGCTGCATTAAAGCTAATCCAAGAAAGATTGAGGCAATTAAAAATATGAAATCTCTTGGTACTATCATGGAGGTTTAGGAACTCACTAGATGAATTGCTACCTTTAACAAGTTCATGTCGAGAAGCGTAAACAGGTGCATAGAATTCTTTACGATAATAAAGAGTCCTAGAGATTTCAAATGGACGGATGATTCTGAAAAGGCATTCGGTGAACTTAAAGAATTTCTCGCATCACCCTTAATACTCTCGACACCTATCCCAGGAGAGAACTTGTATTTATACTTACTGTCAACTACCAAGAGCTTTCTTCTATATTGGTTCGAATGAATGGTAAGGAGCATCGACCAATTTATTATGTAAGTCATGTCTTGCAAGAACCAGAGCATCGATATACCAAAATTAAAAAATTTTCATTAACAATGGTTCTCTCGGCAAGGACGTTGAAACTATACTTTGAAGCTTACCAAATCGTAGTCCTCACTAATTAACCTTTACGATAGGCTTTGCAATGACAAATTCTTTGGGAAAGATGATGAAATATGCTTTGGAACTAAGTGCCTATGGTGTACAATATAAACCCAGAATGGCATTGAAATCTCAAGTGTTGGCAGATTTTTGGGCCAAGTTCATAAGTGAGGCAAACAACGTAGAAATTGTCGAGAAGCCCATATGGTATCTTTATGTTGATGGTTCTTTTACTAGAGAGGGAAGTGGCACAAGCCTTATTCTACAAGGATCCCATAATGTCAAGGTTAATTATGTTTTGAAATTTAGATTTCCAACTAACAATAATAAAGCGAAATACAAAGCCTTATAGCTAGACCTAAACTAGAAAAGAAAATTGGTGCCGAGAAACTCAAAGTTTTCTCTTATTCACAACTAGTGGTGATTCAATCAAAGGAAGTTATGTGGCATGGGAAGAAGAAATGAGCAAGTACTTATTGATAGTACGAACGTTCATAGAAGAATTTCAGTCCTTTTCAATTCATAATATACCAAAGAGTAAGAATATTGTTGTTAATAAGTTACCTAAGCTAGCTAGTATGGCATTTCCTAATCTAGGCGACAAACTCTTTATTGAGTTCCTCCCACACAAGAGTTTGTCCATTGTCCCATAAAGCTACGAACTAGCTCCTTGGCCGAAAGAGAAGTCTTGGATGGATCCTCTTATAGATTATTTAAGGGATGGTGTCCTCCTTGAAGACAGGAAAGAGGCTCAAAGATTGGTTTATCAAGCCACAAATTACATACTGATAGATGATCAACTGTACAAATACAGTATATCCCAACATTATCTTCGATGCCTTCCTCCGAGAGATGCCCAACGGGTGTTATCTAAACTACACGGTAATGTATGTAGCAACCACATGAAAGCACAAATATTTTATATCCATGCGCTACGACTTGGCTATCATTAGCCAACAATGAAAGATAATGTAAGAATAGCTATTCGACATTGTCTACAATGCTAAAAGAATGAGGCGCTGAGTCATGCACCTTCTAGTGAATTATGCTACTTATCTAATCCTTGGCCCTTTGCTCAATGGGGATTAAATATACTTAGACCATTTACGAAGTCTACAGTTCAGCAACAGTTCATCATTGTTGCTATAGATTACTTCACAAAGTGGGTAGAGGCAAGGATCACCGAATAAAAGGTTAAGGCATTTGTTTTCAACTTCATAATATCAAGGTTTAGAGTCCCATTTATGATAATCATGAACAATGGATCACAATTTGATAATAACAAATTTCGATCATTTTGTGAGAATTACGTCATCCACCTAAATTACACATCTATAGCTCACCCTCAGAATAATGGGCAAGTAGAAGCTGTTAATAAAATCATCTTACATGGATTGAGGAGAAAGGTTAATCAAGCTAAAGGAAAATCGACTAACGAATTGCCAGATGTTTTATGGGGATACTAGACTACCCATAGACCCACAATAGGGGAAACACCCTTCAAATTGGCGTATGGTATAAAAGCGGTTTTGTCGATCAAATTGGACCTACCGAATTTACGCACGCAAAACTTAGATGTGATGACTAATCAAGTCATCTTAACAACAAATTTGGATATTATTGAGGAAATCAAAGATGTCACAAGAGTAAGAGTTGCATCATATCAACATAAAGCAACCAAGTATTATAATTAAAAGATGAAGCATAAGGTTTTTCAACCTAGAGATTTGGTTTGCTAAAAACTAAAGGCAATTAGCGCTTGAGAGAAGTAAGGGAAGCTTAACACAAATTGGGAGGATGCTGTTAGGGTTTAGGAAGTTGTTGGCAAGGGAGCCCTTTTGACTAGAAAGGTTAGATGAATCAATCATCCCTCATGCATGGAATGCCGACAACTTAAAACTTTATTTTAATTAATTCCTTTATTGTTATGAGGCATTTCCATCTATCCTGTAAGGCAATAGCCTGTTTGTTTTGAAAAGCAATCATGTTCAAAGTCACAACTCTAACTTGTTTCTCTTCCTGATTTTTTTATGATCAACAGATTATTAACATGTTCAAACTGCATAGTGATCGAACTAATATTTAACAAGTTCAAACCTATCTTAGTTAGTGAACATTATAAATTAGTTGAACAGTTAAATGAGTGTATTAGTTCATAAAGGTGATCTCACGGCACAAATAAGACGATTGGTCCATGTCTCAAATGAGTAACGGACAATGCCTATAAAAAGACACTCAAATTAGGCGTGTGAAATAAAATATTCTAGGAAATGATGAAGTGCATGAAATAAAACATGCTAAAATTACCAAATTGCGCATGAGGAAATATGCATAAGATAACAAATACAATGGTAAATTTTTTACCACTTAGCCAAATACTGTCCATATAAAAGATAACAAACTAATTACAGGGGAAACAATCTTATGATTTATTATTAGACTAAGCAGAGGCATTCTATTGATCGGAAGTTAGAGCCTTATTGGAACATATTTCCTTTTCGGTGCTTGGGGTTTTGGAACAGTTAGATTTCTCTTTATGCTCATAGAGGATTTCCTCGGATAAACATCTTCGTCATCTCTAAGATCCTTGATACGAGCCTCGTTGTCACCTTGCATATCGATCTTGGCACCTAAATCTTTGTTGGCTTCTTCATCACAACTACTAACTTTATCATCAACATTGGCAAAGTCTAAGCAAGAGAGATCATAATCAGGGTAAAACTCAAGGATTTCTTCTCTTACCACTTGAACCCCCTCCAATAACTTTTTTGCGCAATAATCTCTCGTATTGCCAACTTGGTATCATGATTTCAATTGCCTCTTCAATAAAGGGTCCTTTCTTCGTTACCTCCTCTAATTCGGCAATACGACTTTGTAATCTAGAGTTGTTGATCTCCCATTCCTTTATTTTCATCCTGAGCTTGTCTTCCTCATCACTCATTGAATTGAGTGTTCAGCCCAAACCCCAATACTCTTCCTTCTTTTTACATAGCTCCTCCTTCAAGTCTTTAGCCTCCTTATATTACTCATCAACCTTAGCCTTAAGGCTTGAGACTTCATTGATAGCCAAAGAGTGTGCCAATTTCTCAACAACAAGTTTATCCTAATACTTTCTAGCCACCATCTCAACCTTTATTCTTGCATTTTTAGCAGCTATAGTTTGAGCCTTTTGCATCCTCAATTTTCTGTAACAAGTCAATATGGAATGATGAATTCTCTAAACCACTTAGCAAAATACAAAAAATATATATATATATATATATTATTATTATTTCCTTTTTCATTTTTTTATCAACTTCATCCAAGATCGTTAGAACATAGCTGATAATTTGTAAACAAACAGGATTGTTAGTAATCAAACACGCCTAACAATTGAAAGGATTTAATTGATACTTACATCATACAGCTTAGCCATGATATGCACCTTATTATAACCGCCAACCTTGTCAACATCTCTCCTCGCAATCTCCTTATCCTTAGAAAGAATAACACCTTCCATCAAGGCTAAAGATTTTTTCCTATTGCCCAAGGCTGAATCAGTATGTATGATGTTATGGCTCCAACACAGAATGAAGTACTCGACAACCTCTGTGTTAGGGATGAATTCGGTACTATTAATACTAAGAGCTTTGTTCCGCATTGCCTCCTTCACCCTTTCATCCAATTCCTTCGATCTCTTAGCAAGAGGTTGGCCGATGAGTTCCTTCCCACTTCTTTTGTTTATACTCAACACAACATCCATTAGGAGCGATGACCTTCGGCGGCCTCAAGATTAGTGACTTCAACCTCGTTTCGAGCTTCAATTTCTTAGTCACCATCTCTCATCTCCATAGATGGAGGAATATTTTCAACTAGAGCGATCTCATTTTGTGCGGCCTCAACAAACCCAAGTTTCTGACTCCTTTGTCACCTCTTAGCTAGATAAGAGACCTTCTTCTAAGCTGCCGCTTATTTCACCACTCCCTCTTTTACTGCTTTCTTGACGGAAATCGGCCGAATAGCAACAACTGTAAAGGCCTCACATGATAAGGATCGAATGAGCAGTATGATAAGGATTGAATGTCTGATGCCAAGATGATAAGAAATGAAAGGATCGATCCAAAAAGAAATAATAGTTGATCTAGAAATGAATAAGAATGGGTATTCAAGGAAAATGAGTACAAAGAATAGGAAAGGTTTTGATAGTGAATGTGGATGGATATAACTCACCAAGACACAAACACAATCAGGGGTTTGAGCTCAAAATAGAGTTTGATATGACTCACAAACTCTAAATGTTGCTCGAGGTTTCAAATGGAGGTTAGATGCAACTCACTAACTAGCTCAAATGAAAGGGCTTACCATAATCTAAGAGCAGGATTGATAAGAGGGAGGGGACGATTAAAGAGTCTAATCAATACTCGATAATTCAGTAAATGCTAACCTAAGTATAGCCTTGTTTGAAAGAGGAAAGTTTCACTCTGTATATCTATTTGTCTGTATATGTCTATATATATGTCTCTCTCTATTAGTACAAATGTTGCTATTTATACCAAGTCCTAAACCCTAGTAGCAAAATCGTAAATAAAGTACAAGGCCTTAAACTTTAAAGAATCGGGCCCATAAATAAAATAAAGGAAAAACATGTACAAGAATACAAAACTATGTGTTTTATAGAAGTCGGCATGCAGTCACTCGGCATGTCCTAGGAGGAGTAGTATCCGAACTGAATGTGGTCAGCAATTGGATGTATGGGTTCGAGAAGGGGTCCCTAACGTCTTGCGTGGCTTGAATGAGACACTAGAGAGGTAAGCCCATAATTGCTGAGTTTTGTAATTAGTCGACACTAGTCTCTCGGGGTCGTACCGAGTTGTTCTTTGGTCTCAAGTACTCGGCCTTTTGGTTTCTTGGCTCCTCGGCTAACGACAAATTTAATGTCGAGTGTTTATTTTCCTTTCTCTCATCCTTCTAACTATAGCTTGACCTTAGTAAGCATTGATAAGCCTCAGCTTGGATATGGTCGAAGGCCGATTCCCATCATTACCATACGTTTGAAAGGAAGTCATCCTCGACATTAACTGTTAAGCATGGGTTGGGATGCCGAATAAACTTCTCTTCCCTTTTCTCTTCAACATGGGTACAGAGTGTCTCTGGATTTCCTCAATGCTTATAAAGGTTAAGCAATAGCTCTTCCCATCCTTCTGAACGTTGTTAGTGTTGAGGAAGCCATCATAGATCACTTTCCAATCATACTCCCAAGGTCAGCCAAGAAGTAGATTTGCGGCATTCATAAGCATGACATCAAAATCAATATCATCCCCATATTGTCTAGCCTTGAACGCTATCCGCGTTCTTTTATGTACATGGACCATACCTTTGTCATTAAACCATTTTAATCCATAAGATTGAGGATGCAGGCAGGTCGGCAACTTCATTTTTTCTATCAACTCAGCAGAAATAATGTTGATGCAAGTACCTCCATCAATAACTAGGGAACAGGTCTTCCCATTTACTAGGCACTACATGTGAAAAAAATTTTCCCTTTGTCCAAGATCTGCCCTTAAGTCAGCCCATATCACCATAACCAAGAGTTTATCAAGGTCCTCGAGATAAACATCTTCTTCTATCAATTGGTCATCTAAGCTCTTGTCACTCTAACTTTCGATTTAAGCCTCGGGCCCTTCGCCCTTCAAGACCATAACCCTTTTACTCAAGCATTAGGACATAATATATTCGTAGCCTAAGCATTTGAAGCATTTCACTTCTCAAGCCTTGTTGCTGGGTGCTTTTTCTTCTTCAACAATCCATTTCTCGGCATAGTTTGGCCTACTAGGCTCTCCTTTCTCTATCTTCTTTTCTTGCCTTCTCTTGACATACCTCTTAGGCTTAGGGCTACCTTGTTAGGTCAGCTACTCGGCCTCTGATGCATTCTTCTCTTCTACCTCTCTACTCTTAATGCTAAATTAATTAGCTCATCCAAAGAGTTGAACGGCTGAAATTCAACTATATCGGAGTCCACTCAAGAATCTGGCGATAATGTGGTCCTATGGCTCGGCAATTTCACATCTCGTCATCAAGGTCTCAAACTCTTATACATACTCTTCACAGTATTTCGACCTTGTCTCAAGTGTAAGAAAGCATGGAGCATCTCCTGCTTGAAATAAGTCGGCACAAAGTGTTGGTTCATCAATCTTTTCATAAGCCTCTAAGTTCTAATCGACTCTTCTCCTTTAGCATCTCGCTTAGCAACTGACTTATCCTACCAAAGACTTACATATTCAACAAGGGATAAGGAAGCCAACTTAACCTTTACTTAATCATCGCACTTGTAGCACTCAAATAACTTCTTGACTTAGGGAACTCAGTCAAGGAACTCTTGAGGTTGGTTACTTCTACAAAAGGTTGACAGTTTCATCTTGACATTGTCAAGTCCTTGGCCAGGTGCTCAAAGTTCATCCCTTACATTCCTAGCAGGTCAATTTACCTCAGATCGACCACTTCTGTTCGAGCTCTACTCGGCCCTATCTCTTCTCAACCTCAACTCTCTTCTCCGGGCTCTGTAGTTCAACTCAAAGTCAATACTCCTGTCATTGCCTCTTCTCAGCATTGGTAGGGTTTATCTTCTTCTTGGCTCAATAGCTCTTCTCAACTGTCTTGAATCAATACCAAGTTTATTAGAACCACTCCTACCGATTGGTGTCTGTTCCCTCCTTTCTTCTTAGCCATCATGTCTACGGCCTTTAACTAATCCAATAAGCTCCTGAATAGAGTCGGTTAGATTTTAAATCTGAAATTCCAAGTTATCGACACGTCTCCTTAAGCTTCCATGAGGACTGTCTCTAATGTTAACACTATCCTCTGACATTCTCTTTCAGACAATAAATTACCAGAAAATTGAAGAAAAAACAAAACAGAATTACAACAACTCAGAAACAATCACTATTCCGCTTCTGCTGCTACTTACCACTACGAACAACACACTACACTACAGAACAAAGATGAACAGAAATGTTAGAACTATAAATCTACTTTAAGAACACTAGCATGTATGTCTCCCCAAAGCTCTGATACCAATATGATAAGGATCAAATCTCCAATGCCAAGATGATAAGGAATCAAAGGATCAATTCAAAAAGAAACAGCAGTAGATCTGGAAATGAATAAGAATGGGTATTCAAGGAAAATGGGTATGAAGAACAGGAAGGGTTTTGATAGTGAATGTGGATGGATATAACTCACCAATACATAAACACAATCAGGGGTTTGAGCTGAAAATAGAATTCGATACAACTCACGAACTCTAAATGTTGCTCAGGGTTTCAAATAAAGGTTAGATGCAACTTACTAACTGGCTCAAATAAAGGGGTTCACTACAATCTAAGAGTAAGATTGATAAAAAGGAGGGGACGATTAAAGAGTCGAATCAACATTCGATAATTCAGCAAACGCTAACTCAAGTATAACCTTGCTCGAAAGAGGAAAGTTTCACTCTGTATATTTATCTATCTGTATATGTCTATATATGTGTCTCTCTCTATTAGTACAAATGTTGTTATTTATAACAAGTCCTAAACCTTAGTAGCAAAATCGTAAATAAAGTATAATGCCTTAAACTTTAAAGAATCGGGCCCATAAATAAAATAAAGGGAAAACATGTACAAGAATACAAAACTATGTGTTTTATAGAACTCGACATGCAGTCACTGGGCATGTCCTAAGAAGAGTAGTATCCGAACTAGATGTGGTCGACAATTGGATGTACGGGTTCGAGAAGGGGTCCTTGAAGTCTCACGTGGCTTGGTTGAGACACTAGAGAGGTATGCTCATGATTGCTGAGTTTTGGAATTAGTCGGCGCTAGTCTCTCAGGGTCGTGCTGAGTGGTTCTTTGGTCTTAAGTAATCAGCCTTATGGTTTCTCAACTCCTCGGCTGACGACAAATTTGATGTCAAGTGTTTATTTTCCTTCCCCTCGTCCTTCTAGCTGTAGCTCAACCTTGGCAAGCATTGATAAGCCTCAGCTTAAATATGGTCGAAGGTTGATTCTTATAAACATATTTGTTGGCTTTTGATTTTTTAGCCTTCGCTTAGACCAACAACTTAGCAGGATTCATGTCCCCAGCGCCTATGTCTACAATAAAAAGATAAGTATATTAACGATAAACACATAAAAACTGACTTACGTGCTCCATGCTAAGCAAAGCTTAAAGGCTAGATTATCCTTCCCCTAAGGAACGAGAACGGCCTTCCCTATGTAGCTCTGCTCAGCATAGCTGTCACTCAATAGCATATCTTCTTTTTTAGAGAAGATTGGCTCTCCATTTTCATATCACCTAACAATTCTCTCGACGTCCTAGAAAAATATCTTTTTTTTCGTCCTCTCCTGAATCTTCTTTGCCGTGGGAGTATCATTCGATATCAATTCAATGTCCTTGGTGCAAATTGGTTCATTCCATTGGGTCCAAAAATCCATCTCTTCATCTAAAACAATAGACATGAACTTGTCATGCCATTTGTGGATCTTAGACTCCAACTCGTCCATAAACTTCCACCCAAGCCTAATAGCTGCAAAGTACCAACAGTTAAGCTAACTCCTAATCATAAAGAAATACTAAAATAACTAATGTATAGCCCTAACTTCAACCTCTTCGCAAACTATCTCGAAAACCGCTGGAAGCTAATAAGTATTTGGTGAGAACATACATAACACAACTCAAAATGGGAAGCATAGTCCAAAGTCGAGATATTTTAAATAGATATGAAACTCGCGCTCCCTTAGAAAGTACACCCTTTCCTCTTCTCTCAGCTTCTTAAGATTTAATGTTTCAGGGAGGTTTTGCCAGTATTTATTATATTTCAAAACAAGAACTTTGTCGATAGCATTGGCCACTCGATCTAGTGAATCGTTGAGGTAAATTATATTATTATACAAGCTTGTCCCATTGCTCTACTACATTGTCAGCTAAGCTATTCAAGGAACATGCCATCTCACTCCTTCTTTAGGAAGGAGAAGTAGCCTTGATCTTAATTGCTTTAGAGTCTAAAAGAACAAGTCAACAATTACGTTGCGAACCATACCTAATTTTGGCTACAACGAATGTCACAAAACTTTTTGAAGAATTTAAAGGTGAAGATGAGATATTGAGAGCAAGCAAAAGCTTATGGATGTAAATGAAGTTGAAATATGTTTTCAATATTGAAAAGTTCCTTAAATATGGATGATTTACCCTCGTAACTATAACACATTTCTTATAGAAATGATGCACTACTTAGATGATAGCGTAGATTATTAACATGTGTTCTGAGACAAAAATATAATGTTTTTCAAGGCTTTGATAGTTATTAGTGCCTATGGTGTAATTATGGCTAGAGTGACAGCTATTGTATGTATTATAGTCTTTTGATAAGTGGGAAAATTGAAAATTTGTAACCTTTCAGATAAGATGCAATTCATCCTTCTAAATGGAAATCAAGGAGCTTCCTACATTACTTAGCATTTGGGAAATTATTCCCCACTCAACCCCACAGAGAATATTAAAATATTTACTCCCTTAGTCGAATCCTCAAATACGGGAGTTGGGAGGAAAATGTTGATTGTCAAATTTCATTCACTTAGCCACTTAGCTACTGGCATGTTGTGTAACTCCATTCTCGACTAATGCTAAGTAACATAGATCCGTATCTAATTTGAACTTAAGGAAAGTGGTGTAAACAGTTATACTTGGCACGATTATATTACATAATTGCCTACCATTCCTACATTTCAGGAATATACCTAATTGAGAGGCCTCCACATGTTTCGATAATCATATAATTAACTGCTATTTCAAACACTCAACATTCGCTTATAAATACAAAAAAGAAACATTGTAAGAGATGTTTGATAATTCATATTACTCACTCACTCTCTTCCAACATTCATTTACTAACTTAGGCATCTAAGTGGCCACACCAGACTGGCCCCGGTACCTTATAACCTTCTCTTTTCTTGCAAGATCAAAGTCTTAATCCAAAATCACCTAACAACAATAGTATATTAACCCAACCATTCTACTTTCTCGAATTCCTCAAGACTAAATGTTTGGGACCTATTTACTAGAATACGAAGCTTACGATTTTCTTAACTTGATAGCTCCTATGATTACTCTACATCTACATGCTAAATCCTAATTACATATTTTACAAGGTCTCACAATCCGCCCCATTACAATAGTTTCGTCGTCAAAACTATCTTATCCTAAGTTTCCATACAAAGTGTATCTTTAAGTCAGTCATTATTTT
The DNA here is from genome assembly GCA_024138015.1 of Lumnitzera littorea. NCBI lineage: Eukaryota > Viridiplantae > Streptophyta > Magnoliopsida > Myrtales > Combretaceae > Lumnitzera > Lumnitzera littorea. The sequence continues at coordinate 60,773,515 of JAMXBB010000008.1, forward strand.
TCTACTTTTAACTTCCTTAGTTGTATTTTGATTCCTCTAAGCTATTCCTTACATACCCTTCTACACTAATCACTAGAGCCTCTAATTTACCTTCTATAACTCCCTCTATAATAAACCTTAATACTTTTGTATCCTTCTTCATTACTATCTTTGTTGGTATCAACACCATACTGTATTCTTTACCAAAATCCATCACAACTACGATGCTAATTTATGTTTTACATGTTCTGTTCCTAAATTTTCTGAATTTAATTATCTCTTGCTTATTAGGTAATACCATTAGTATTATCAATGTACCTCCATCAATTCTTATTAATACTATTGCACTAGATATCTACGATTATGATGGAACAATTACAAGTTTATTGTTTTTTCAAATTTGATCCCCTATACAGCTTAGAATCACTAGGTACCTATGTTCCTACTAAAGGATTCCAATAATCATAGTAAGAGCACTCATTGACTAACATAGTGGTGTTTTCTATCACTAAGGTTCTTTCCAAATTTAGCTATTCATTATATTATTTTTAGTCAATGATGTTAAATGAGATTATGGTGGAGTTTATGGTTTTCATCATATCCAAAATGAGTTGTCTTTTGGTTTTTAATGGAAAACTTATTTACTAACTGGTTAAGAAGGTTAAGGAGTCTAAAATTACACGTGTCCTACTTAGGTATATGTTTAATCACCTAAACCATATGCTTTCAACTATAATTTACCAATCTGAATATTAGTAAGTATCAAGTGTGTAAGTGACATTTACTATATTCCTTACTAATTTCAAGTCATAGACTACATTCTAAGCTTCATAATATCTCATGAATATCAATCTCTCTTGTGGCACAATTTTTTTTTAATAGTCTTATAGATGATCGTAATTGCAATTCTTTTCTTGATATTCTTCCTAAATCATAATGGATAACATATTGACATCCGTTCTCCAATCTCCATTCTTGAGAACTATCTTTATGATTGCATACTTACAGCTTAATTGTAATATTTTTTAAAGTTATAATAGTATATACATTCTTTTTACAAACATCTTCATTTCTTTATGCCAATATTCTTTAATTTTATTATCATCCTCTCAAGTTTTCTTCGAATAATGTTTGAGTTACTTAGTTATGTTTGTCATGTTGCTTTACATAGTGTTGAGTTGAATATTATCCAAATTAAGGTACTCAACCCATTCCTTTTATGTTATGCTTGTATTAATTAAATTTGCTAAGCCAAAGAACTATGAGACCTTGACTATTGGTATCAATTTAGGTTAAGACTTTCGGAATGATTTAAGGATTTTAAGGAAAGTTGTCCAAATTAGGTGAAACCTTAATATGAAATCACAAAAGTTAAAAAAAGAATCCTAGTAACAATCAATTTCTCAAAATAAAGCTTATATAAAATTTAGTTTTGATAAAACACAAATTTACCTAATACATTCAATAATTATTAAAAACTTAGAATTTGAGTTCCAAATGATTACGAGACCTTAAAGATAAATTATATAACCTATAAAAATAATTTTGGATGTCGAAAAGTATGCAGTGTAATTACACAATAGTGCTATACGCGTTATATGTACCTAATATATAAAAATATATTAATATAATATACTAAAATAACGCCTAAAATTACAATAAATTAAAGGAAAATTATAAAAAATAGCCAAATCACTTAGAAAAATCTAGAAATGGCATAGCAATAAAATCTAAAAATGGCGTAGCAATGTTTTAAGCACATGGGAAAAGCATGGGGTGAAGTGTCACTATAATTTATTACTACTTTACACCTAATAACTTAACAAATTAACACCTATAAAATTACTCTTTTGCTTTTCCACCACTTAGATTTCTATAAAAGAACATTGGGGATTAAACTTTGATCATTTTAGCACAACAAAACCTAGGAAAACCTCTTAAACATTCTAGTTTCATATTTTTGCAAAATTTAGTAAAAATAGTGGAAAATTAAAGTAAAATAGGGTTCTGATAGCTTCACACAACCTAACAATAGGCTATTTAAGACTTAATCTACTTATGGTGAGAGAGGAGATATTGACAAGGATTGGTGGCCGGAGGGTAGTAAAAAAGTTGTCTACCTATGAGTGCTCTTTTTATACCCGATTTTTAATAATTTCTTAAAAATAGCAAAACACATTAGAAAATTGTGAAAATTTGTTTCATGGGGGTAATTTTGTATGTACTTTAATGCAGTAGTTTTATTTTGTTGAAATATTAGTGATTTATGGTAGTTGCTAAATAAATAGTCCTTTTATTACAAATTTTTAATTAATTTTTCAAAATATTAACTAATGTTCTTTCAACCTAAAATTTTTGCATTACATACTTATATTAAGTATTAAATTCCAATAACAAGAATTTTCAAAAAATCTTCATGTTTACTATTTATTATAATTCAATTTTATTAAATTGACAATTTTTTTTATTAGAAGAAACAAAGGGGTTTTAGTTAAATTTTCAAATGAAACTCATATAAAGTGATTTCTAGTAAATCATGATGATAGTATAAATATTATACCCTATACATACAATCAAATGTGGAAAGATACCTATTTTATGTTGATTTTTGGTGAAATTGAGCTAAAAATAGTATTTTCGAAAAATTACATAATATGCAAATTTAGTATTTTCTATGGTCAAAACTTGGAGTATATAATTTCGTGAATCTAAAGATTTTTCGTGAGATAAATTGGCTATGTATATAAATTATCAGCCTATATACTCATAATTACTTATCTTTAAGATAATATAGTGAATTTGGTAACTTATAATGAAGTTGTTACAGTGAAATAACATTGGGTAGCTTTAATTTGATATGAACCTAATTGCTAGTCTTAACTTAGTATGAGTAATATAACAAAGTAATTCTTAAGGTAACATGATTGTATAGCGTAATCACAAACTAAATCGAACCAAAATCAGAGACTGCGATTAGTTGCATTTATGTCAATAAGGTTTTGTAAACCCTAGAAAATCAGTAGTTGAACCCTAACTCAAGTCCAAGTATCCAAAACTGTATAATAAGTCGATAAGGCTAGAAAAAATAAAAGATTATGAAATTTAATAAATCAAATATAATACCGATAACAAAACCCTAAAAATTAATCAAAACCCTAAATCGTGTACTGAAACCCTAAATTGCGTACTAAAATTGAACCCGAATTTATTCGAAACCCTAAAATTATAAACTTAAACCTATAAAATAGTTAAATATTACTCAATAGTGATAAAATTATAGTCGATTACAATTTTTGACTAAAACGGCTATTCATACGAAATTTTAACGAAATCACTATAATAATTTGTAAAAATTTTAATTATATCGGGTACCAATTAAATTAATAAATTTTCACAAAAATTTAAAAATTAATTTACAATGAGAATTGTTATAATTTTTATGTTTTGAAAAATTACATATATTTATTATTAATTTTTATTTTCCTTCTCATTCTTTTTCAATTTATCTCTTTTCTTCCTTTCCTTTCTTTCTCCATTGCCACGTCCTGCAAAACCAAAACAAAAATCAACAAAATGAAGCAGCCCATGTAAGGAATTGGATTGACATGTGTTAAGTATATAATAAAAGAGAAATGGAAATGATTAATTTTGTCATGTTCTCATTAATTGGAAATTATCTTAGCTTATATTCTAAGCTAGCTTCTCACATGAATAAAAGAAGAAAAAAAATCTGGAAACCCAATTTACAAACACAACCGAAATCTGGAAGCAAAATCATAAGGGAAAGAAGGACAAAGAAAGAAGGAAAAGAAGAAGGAAAAGAAGAAGAGAAATTAAATTAATAGGTAAGTAAATTATATTTTTTTTCTAGATGTATGTTACATAGTATATACATGTATAAATGAAGTATTTGTATAGTATTTTTTTAAGAAATATAACATTACTAATACATGTATAAGTGTATAAATACTTAAATTTAATTATATATGTATGTATAAGGCAAGGTATGTATACATGTATATATATATAGGTATATTATACGAAAAAGTATGTATTATGTATTTTTTTTAGAATACATATAATTAGTATTAAGTATATTTATTAAATAACTATAGTATATATATATATATGTATATATAGGTGTAACTGTGAAGTATACATATATTGATGTGTATGTGTATAAATTATTTTTGTATATATATATATATAAATACGTAGCCATATAGTATATGTGTAGTGCTATATCTTTATAAGTACTTATATACTCTTAAATACATAATTTACATATGACGTATATATATATATATATAATATATAATATAGAGTACATGTATGGTGGTATACGGCATATACCGTATAATACATATATAATATCTAGTATATATATATTTTACAACAAATACTATATAAATATATATGTATGTATTTATATTTATGTACATATGTAAGACTTATATATATAAATACAAATACATGAATACATGAATATGTACATGAGAGTATGTTTATTTTCAATAAATATATATACATATATAGGGCGTATAATGTATAGTATATATATAAATAATATACCGAAAATATATATATACGTATGTATAAATCGTGAAGTACATAAATAATAAGAAAATGAGAAGTAATAAAAATAAGAAAGGTCATAATAATAATAATAATAATCATAATAAAGCTAAAAATCTTAGAAATAGGAAAATATGCTCAAAATAATAAAAATATCGAATATATGATTTAAATAATTATTAAATCATAAATATGTTAAGAAAAAGCGAAAATTAATATTTTATAATTTTTGTGATATTTTTATATCACAATTTAAACTACGAGTCACAACGTCCAAAACGGACCTCGTTACAAGAAAATACACTCGAAAACACACTCGAAAACAATCAAAATGGACTATAAGTTCATAATGATCTAAGCTAAAACAAAAAAGTTACACATGATTCCATAAAAAGCTCGAATCGACAATTTCACATAACCAAATGAAGTAAACCTTACAAATTATGACACTAGTTAGCTTCAAATTCCTAAACTTACAAATTTCCCTTATTCTCAGGTAATCTCGATATCGACCCTAAGCTGCCCCCAGACTACTATGACCCTTGAGCTAGCCATGACTGAGTGAGTTTTTCTTAATGATTTCACATTTGTTTGTGCTTATAGTTAGTGAATATAAATTATGATTTACAAATGAATGTACATGAGGTTGGGTTATGCTTGTGCATGATAATTGTTGTTGATGGTGAATTTACTTTAAACTTCAATAATGTAATGATTGTTACATAGTAGATTCATTAGAACTGATTGTTTATGACTTGGAATGATCACTAAATAAATAAGACTTAATTTATTCGACTAGAAAAAAGTTAACTTAGATCATACATAAATTATGCACTGCATAACTAATTCCAGTAGTTACATTACACAGAGGTAACGAGAGGTCATACGTAGGTTGATTATTGATTGTTATTGATTTTGTACAATACACACGTGTGATATGCCTTACCCCGACCCACGGGATGACTAAACGTTGGAGGCACTAACCGCCTGGCTAAGAGTCGAGTCTAGAGGCCTTCGTTTAAGGGTGAGTGAGGGTTGCATGAAGTTACTCACAATCATATGTAGAACTCATTTTAATAAAGCTAGTAGTGGATGTACCATTACATTTTAAATACTTAACACAGAGTTTCATTACGAAATAAGTTCTAAAATGATACTCGGATCTAACTATACTGATTAATCTCCAACCCTAACTTCGAAGGGCGTTAAATCTAAGTTGCATGCAGTACCTGGTCACCTGCATGTATTTGTTTGGCATACTATTTGTCATGCATTCATTTAGTTGAACTTAATTGTTGTATAACTTGATTGCTGTATGATTAAGGGAATTATCTCACTAAACTAGTAGGCTTATACCCTTGTAGTCTTCTTTCGCAGGCTAACCTTTTTGTGAAGTTGAGCCGTTGCATGCCCGAGGTTAGTTTTCTACATGGGGTCAGTATGGAAGCTGGATGAGGATAGAGAATATTTTTGATTAATTATAGATTTGAATATGTATTTTTTATATTAGTCTAACTTCAGACACGTTTCAAACTTTATATTTGTAAACTTTTATACAAATGGACTATGTATTATGTTTTTATAATATTATTATTTATCATGAAATGATATTACTTAAGCTTGCGCACTCTTGGTAGTTAGTAGTAGCTGTAGCCTTATGTATCGTATAAAAGGGTTGTCGATTGTAAGAGAATTCAATTTGTAATCCTTTGTACGGTATACGACGACTGCCACGACTAGCCCCCTCGGGTCATGACAAGTTTAATATGGAATATAAAGGAGTAGCTAAGTTTCTAGATTAATAGGAACCCAAGACATAAGTGATAGCATTTTGTTTAGGATTTTTAGAACGTAGGTCAAATCAAAGGCTAATTTAGAGACAAATTCAGAAGCAAATTCAAAGAATGATTCAGAGGCTAGATCAGAGACTGGTTAAAATGAATGTTAACTTGAATACACACTTTAAATCGTAACCCTAGCTGTAACTAAGTTCTTATCTAGTTTGTAGTAGATAGTAGTACTGTGGGTATATCTTTTAGGTGATATAGCTAAGAAGGATCACGGTCTCAACACAAAGACTTAAGATCATTATCGATACTAAGTAAGTGGATCTAACCTATGCTTGGAGTAGACTTTATTTCTACTCATAACATTATGTGTTGTTTGATGTTGTGCTAATTAAATGTGACTTAGCCTTGGTTGATTTGTTATGATATTATGTTTGCCATTGATATGATGTGTTCTAAGTGTTATGTCAACTCAAAAAGGAAAATGGGAACTAACACTGTCTTCTAGGTATTCACCTAAGTAAACCCTAAGTAAGATAATAGGTTTCCATTAAAAGAGGCCAAAAACTAGACTCAGTTATCTAGGTTAAATAAAACATAAAGAATGGTTTTGCTGAATGATATAATTAAGTTGTTGTTGCATAGCATAGCACGGCATGTATAGCACACATGGCACAAAAAAGACCTACAAGTCAGAATTTTCAAGATAAAGTTTTCAATAGTTAGAGAAACAATGGTTTTACGAACTTGGTTTAAAACATATAAAGACACATTGCTCAAGTAACCTAACTACTAATTGTAGTCTGATTTAGTGGAACTAAGGTTACGAGTCCTACTCCTAGATTACTCCTTATAGTCTATTAGTTCTTGGACATTGCTTCTAAATCTTTAGATCTGTTAATTGACCAAATATAAGAGTTGGGTGAGCTTAAGATATCACTTCCGATGCATGTCACATGCATGAACAAAGCATATTGTGTAATGCCCTAAACTCTAGGAGTTGTAACAAACTCACCATATAAACCAACCTAAGCTAGCAACTATCCTCCTTAGCTACTAACATAAACATAGTCTACACAAGGCAAAGGATAACTCAACTAACTTTAAAGCATTCAAATTAGTACCTACAATATATAAGACTTGTGGAGAGACACTTTACAAAATATATCTTTACATATCTAAACGTAGTTTAGATCTTTTACATAGCTTTATATACATCAAAAGTTTCAAAGTTTCCAAAAGATCTGTACATCTCCATAGAAGGACTTCATTACATATTATAGATATATCAATGAGACAACAAAAATTATAAGGCCCCTTAGGAAAACCTTATAGTCTTTTCACAAAAGAAAAACAAAAGTAACGCGAGCATTGTTCTATTCATTAATCTTTAATGCCTCACTCCTTGGCCCATCAAAACTAGCTTGCGAATGATTGTGACAAAGCACCTTCGAGAGCTGCTCCACCTCTACAAAATAATCTATCAGGATGTGAGCTCACTAGCTTAGTAAGAAGGAATAGAGTCATAAGAGTACACTCACAAGCATGGTTGTTCAATCATTAATTAAATGCAAATGCAACAAGCAAATGACAGATCATCACATAATGTTTAACTAATCCATTGTGAAGTTAAAGAAATTTTGTTTGCTCTAACCTTAATTTTAAGGAGTTTTAATACAATACTATTAAACTAAATTGAGCTTGTACAATGGAAAATAGCCTCCTCCCTAAATAACATTCGAACCATAGTTCTTAACCTTGTCGTGACCCTCTCTCTTATGACATAGTTCAACTAAGGGTAGGAAAAGGATCGTTTCTACTATCCTCATTGAAGTGTCAGTATTGTGAATGTCAAGTTAGATCTTAGTCAACTTAAGATTAGTCTAGATTATAAGGTGAGCAACCAAGTTCATCATAGTAGACATGATATATTCAAGCAGAAAACAGCACTTAGAGTTCAACTTCCAATCATCAATCGGTATCACAAGCATATACATAGCATATACATAAACCATCTAGCTACAACCATAGATATGCACTCTTAGTTCTCCAAGTATCTTAATATGATACTTCACCATTCTATGAAGCATCGATCCCAACTTACTTGCACTTACGGTTAACTACTCCTGACCGTTGTTTCGTTAATCTTCAATTGTACCTAAAAATATACAACAAATTAGTTTTTCAAGCTTTGAATCATTGGCCATTAGTTTGTTTTATACATTTTTGTCTATTTTATCATAAATTTTATATGTTATTTTCACTTACAAATCATGATTTCATGACCAATCACTAATTTCTATAAGTGACCCTAAACTACCAAATCCTCTAAGTTAAAATCTAAGTAGTTTTATAGTAGTTTTCTTTAGTAAAAAATCCTCTAAATTACTCTCTAAGATATACAAGTGTCATTTGTTATATCAATTTTATTCTTAAAGACAGCATTTAAATTTCCCTAAGTTAAGCTCCTTATTAAACTATCCTCTAAGCTACCTACTGACTCTATTATCTCTAAAGTTTTTAAGAAAACCACTCTATGACCAAGTTTTTAAGTCCTTTATTTTTACATTTTACTCATAAATTTTTCTTATGACTCTCTCTTTAAGTATCATTTTAGTGCACAACCCATTTATAGCACCTCCGAGTTATCTCTACATCTAAACAATATCCCATAATTAATTAATTTACACACTTTTCTTCTAAGTTACAATTATAGGATTAATTCAAAACCTTAAGTAACACTTCAAACAACCTTCCTCAACTTCATTATTTCTCAACTCCTCACACACTTCACCATAGTTCATCAATTTTTCAAATTCAAGAAAATAATCAAATACTAACTTCACTTTTAAAGACCTAGTTTCAATTTTCTATAACTCCTTACTCTACTACTCAATTCAACCACTCCAAAATAGTATCAATAGTTCAATAATTAATCCAACTCAGAATCTAAGTGAGGTTATTAAGAAAAATAGGTTATTTTCCTTCAAAGACATTATTTCAAACATAATGTAAGGCTCAAAAATAAAATAAAAAAAATTAGAAAATAGTTTCATGAAAAACTTTCATATAGTAATTCAATAGTAATTTAGGATAGACTATAGAAAAATTTTGAAGTTGAAACTATATCATTAGTCATATTTATTTCAATATCGAAAATTGTTCAATTTCATTGATTTCTTAAGGATGTATATTGTAGCTACTAAATTTGTACAAAATAGCATTTTTCCCAAATTCTATACATGAAAATATAAAGGAATAAATTTTTTCATAATTTTCTAGGTATTTTTTATATTTTTACAAAATTACTTAAAATTGGATAAAAATAGAACCTCACTAGAAAATGAAGCTTCAACCACCAACGACGACTCCTACCTTATCAGTGCCACCAAACATTTTGGGTGTAGCTTCTAGTAGTGGTAGTGGTTGAGCTATAGCAACACCTTAGGCTATTGTACCTTCCATTGCCCAATTTATGCCTATTATTTGTAAATTTTTTCCTAATTTATTTCTTTAATCTCCAAATCCTACCCTTAATTTTTCCGTATTCTAACTTACATGTAGCATCCAATAAAGAGTGTTTCCAGAATTTCAAAGCTGATTAGTTTGTGCAAGTGAGTTTTCTTTCTCTCTCCTCTACATATTTCTCTTAAATCCTAAGCTTTATTTGCATGATCACTTGTTTTGCTTCCTAAACACCTTTCCATACAATTCCACATGCCTAATTTGATATGTTCTGAATTGTTCCCATATTTTTTTATATATTTACTATATTTTCTTACTCATTTTTATTTAAAATACCAATGATTGAGTATTTTATTTAATTATGAGTATATGCATATACTTAAAAATTATTCACAACTCTTACATATATATTCTACATGTTATTTTATGTCCCATAATAATTTTATTATATACATAATTTATCTCTAAAAGTTTAAGAACTACTGAGCCTAGTCTACGCATTTAAAATAATAAGTAATATAATTAAACTATACTATTTTAGATAAATTATTATTTTATTATATTTTCAATATTAAAGTCCACAAGGTCTTCTCAACTAATGTCTCGAGCCTATTCGTAAGTTTTTAGATTAATTGGGTTAGTTTCACATACCTTAAATTTACTAACTAGATCCTTATTTGTCAAATATAGGGCTCACATATTACATTATTAGCAATGAGTGCTTGACTTAGTTATTGTATGGATAAAGATTGGATCTATAGTCTTTCCTATGAACAGAGAGGATTGTATTATTAGCTGGATTATATTATTTTTTATCTACTCTTATTCAACTCTAATAGCCGAGAGGATAAAATATTTTATCTTCAAGTTAGTAGAAACTAAGTCGAACCTAACACTAAGAAAATGCATTTTGAGAGCGTTAAATGGAGTTAGTGTCTTTTAGAAGGGCCTTGCACTAAGTTAAAAGTATGGCTATTTTGAATATTAAAAAAAAAAAAAGTTCATGTTTTGTTGTAAATAGCAAAATGTGCATGTACACTTAAGTGAGGCTAAACTCCATGTTCACATCCATTTATCATATAAATAAAGTTATCTTTTGTTAAGCAAGCTGGTTGAATTTAGTTTTTAATAAGTACTCCAGTGTAATGAAGCATCATGTGCTAAGCTAGGATGTGACATCCTTTAGGTGGTTTAGAGCATTAGTTAACGACCATAACCTTTAGGTACATATAAGACATATGGGATAGTTAGGTAATAAAGTGCCATACCTTAGTGAAATGGAAATAGAACTCACTAATAGAACTTTATGTGATGTTGTTCGAAAAATGATTTGAAGAGGATGTAGAAGACCACCAGTGAATCAAGTTCTAGAATAGCAAAGGGAAGAACCACTACAATAACCTCAACCTAATCCTATCCAACTATAACACATGGTGAAAATGGCACAATAGTTTACGGTTGCACTAGCAAGAGTTAGAGGTAGTGGAGGAAAATAAGAAAGTTGGGATAACTGCTATTTTATTCAACAAAGGTGCAAATAACTAATGGAAGGGAAAGAAGTGAAATTTACCAGAGCTTGTTAATTGGGCCGCATTTAGAGATTCTTTTCTAGAATAGTATTTCCTTAAGTGTGTAAAGGGGCAAATGTATAAGGAATACTATAAGCTAAGGCAACAAGGCAAGACAATTGAAGAATATGGAAGGTAATTTAATAGGTTATTGAAATTTTCTCCTAAAGCTGTACAGATTAATGAGGTTGCTAAAGTTAAGCAGTTTAAGGTTAGGCTCAATCTTTACTATAAAGTGGAGTTAAAGAGGACTAGGTTGGTGAGATATGTGGATGTTGTAAATGAAACTCAACTAATCAAGCAAGCTTAGAATCTTCAATGGGTTGAGGATGAGATCGAGAATAAGAAAAGGAAGTTAGATGTTGGTTCTAATAGCAAAAGTAACATAGCTAAAGGAAAGAGGCATATTCGATCAGTACAAAAGAATAGAAGGCCTCCTCTATAAATACAGCCTTATTGGAAATGTAATGATAAGCATCGAGCTTGGTAATGCCTAGAATTAAGAGGAAATTGTTATAGGTGTGAGGAAGCTAGGCATTTGGCCAAGCAATGTGAAAACCCTAATCCTATGGGTATATATTGTTATGCCATTAGCAAGGGCATATTGCTTAATAATGTGAAGGACGATAGCAAGAAGGATTAGTCTAGTAGCAAAACCAAGTTAATAGACCAAGACTCGAGAATAGAAATAACCAACCTAAAAGGGAAGGACCTAAGCCTAAGGTACAAGGTAGAGTATATGCTGTTCAATGAGATGAAGCTAGAGATGACCAGGTTGTGGCAGGTATGATCTTTGAACTTAATAACTAATAGCTAATGGTTAATGAATAAGAAGTACCTGAAAATAGTAATTTAATTGTAATAAATTGTGTTAGGACTAGTACACATAGGAGATAGTTATGCCTACACCTTATTAGATACTGGAGCAACTCATTTATACATCTTAAAGGAGTATGTTGATAGGAATAAACTCCCTATAGAGACTTTAGCATACAAATTAATAGTTACAATCCCTTCTAAAGGAGAACAAGTTGTAAAAAGTAAGTTGAAGGACAGGAATGTGAACTTAGATACACATGAAATGCCTGTAGAGTTGGTTGTTCTAGATATGAAAGGATTTGATATAATACTAGGAATAGACTGGATGACCAAGTATAGGGTGAATGTTGATTGTAAAGGGAAGATGGTAGTATTTAAGTAGCTAGATGGGAAGGAATTTCATTTCAAAGGAAGTTCAAGTAAGACAACTCCATGAATAATCTTGGCTAGCAAGGTGCACAAGTTGATTTATAAGGGTAACATAGGTTATTTAGCTTCAGTAATAGACACACAAGCTAAAGAAACCCAATTAAAGGACATACCTATAGTGTATAAGTATCCTAAAGTGTTCCCTAAGGATCTACTTAGGCTACCACTTGATAGGGAGATTAAATTTACCATAAAACTTGTTTTAAGAACAGCCCTTATTTCTAAAACCCCCTACCATATGGCACCAACTAAATAAATAGAACTATAGAAGCAAATCTAAGAATGTTGGATAAGGGATTCATTAGACTAAGTATGTTACCGTAGGGTACACCTATACTTTTCATTAAGAAGAAAGATGGAAGTTTAAAGCTATATATAGATTATCAGGAGTTGAATAAGATAACAATTAAGAATAAGTACCCACTATCACGACCCAACAGTATCGTTGTCGTGGTAGGTCGCCGTGTACCGTATAAAGGTCTACTATCAACCCCCTTACTAATCGCAGGCCTTTCATATAATACACAAGGCTCCTACCACTATACGTTACCACTAGGCCCATACATAAGTAATATAAAGCAATTTAACTAAAATTACTTCTATGATATAAATTGACTAATCGTGTGGACTCGTGAGTCCCACACCAAAAGAATATTACAAACAAATGTAGTTCATAAGGGAACTACATTAGAGATTTTAATCTATGTTATGAACAAAAATATAAAAGTAAGTAGATATCTAAAAATCTATTACAAAATGTCCTCTTCGCTATCTGATCGCTCCAACCCATCCCTACAAGAGACTTACCACGGGAATGCCTCAGCCTGAATTATAGAAGAGGTTTTCCTGCAACAACAAAAATCTATCAGGGTGTAAGCTTAAGCTTAGTAAGATAAATACCCTCGTCAGTACTACATGGCAGAAATTTATTAGATGCACAATCATATGAATGCATAAACAATTAGTATACCAAACAAGGCATGCAATGACCTAGGAACTGCATATGACTTAGAATTACGCCCCCTATAGTCGAGGTTTGGAGATAATTAACCGACCTAAACCAAAATCCGGGTTCTAGACCTTGGGTTTTATTTCATTTGCACTATTGTGCTTAAGCCAAAACAAAACTGTAAATATATATATTTATATTTGTATATACTTTCTCTATCGAATAATAGATCATACTTTTAAAATCCCAAGTCTAGCGGGTGTAGTGGCCTCCATAATCCACAAACACATACCCTAAGCAGAAGCCACAAGATGTAGCCCCTCGCCAACGGTTGGCGTCTCCCAGAACCTAGTAAGCCTATCAACTTAAGACAGAGACTCAATATAAATGATGACATAACTAGTGCCCAATCCTGCAGGAGGCTCGTCCTCCTGTAAGTCCCTTCCCATCTTCTGCGTAAAGCGGCAATTGGTGTTATCCGTATGCAAATGGGCAATGTACGTCTCATTTTAATTTCTTAATCGTATAAGTCATTAATTTGATTTTCAAGGTGATCAGATAATTTCATTCCATACAATTGCAGGTATAAATTATCATGACAATTCCTATTATTATATAATTAGCAAGTCATAGCATTCAATTCACAAATCCATACACATGCATTTCCCATATCCCACAAGCATCCAAATTTATATATATGTTTAGGTGCATCTATTCTATAAGCAAAATCAAGTAAAGAGTCATCAGAAATTTACTTACTCTACCATGCAGTCAGTTAAAGTAATCTGGGGCCAAATCGTCTCTGTACGCAGTGTCCCTTGATCATCAAAATCATAATACTATAAGGAATTGCTATAAAATTAGGATACTAAGCTAAAATCCCTTAAGTTACATTCTTGACTAGTTTTTGTATCTTTTTCCGGTTTTTACTTAAAAATTCAATCGCGTATAACTTTTTCATTTTAAATCTGATTTTTATGATCTTGTACTTAATCTTCATCATTTTCGAGTGTACTTTAACATGATGAGGTTAGATTTTCGAAATTAGGCATACAAATCTATCCATGAGCTAGAACAGTAGCGATCTTCATGTTTTGGAGTGCTTTTGGGCCTTGTTTGGTAAATGGGCTTTTTGGTAACTTAAGAAATCCTTTGGGCTTAGTCTTAAGATTTTATCCTAAGCTCAAAATCCTCCTTGAGATAAGATTTATAACTTTGATTTATACTCCTAAGGCTAACAACCACTTCATGGGCTATTTAGTGGGCTTAAGTTGTCAAATAAGCTTATTTTTTGTTCAAACAAAAGTTAATGACTTTGTTAGGCTTGTGGAGTCTTAGGTGGATTTCTTGTGAGCTTCAAAACACCCTTTCCTAATATTTTAAAGTGCTATTCAAAATTCTAATGAAGGCCCAACTTACAATTCTAAGCTTGTTTTGAGAGTTTTAGGTTCGGTTTTGAGTTTTAGACTTTGTATACTTGCTATACTTACTTTAATTGATCTTTTCACTTTGTTCACTTGGTTTTATCATATTTTTAAGTGGCTTTTACTTATGTTCCAGATCTGGTTGTGATGAATCTAAAGGGTTCTCACTTGGTTTTCCAACTTATTTCATCATTTCCTTAAGTTTAAGTGTTAGATCATGCACTTAAACTACTTATATCCAAATCTTAACTTAATTTTTCTTCCGTGGGATGATTCTTTAACTCATGCTTTATATAAAGAAATAGAAGATCTTACACTTATTATAACTTCTATATCATAGCTCATGTCATACAAAGTTGGTTTCTTCATAAAACTTCATGTGATGAATTTTTCCTTAACTTAAGTCTAGATTTGAGCATGTTTAGCTTAATGAAAATAAAATCAACATCCAAATGACTTTTGAATCCTCACATCCAGCATGCTCATCTTCCATTCAAGTTCTTGTTTCAAGATTTTCTCAACTTAAAACCTTCTATTCAAAGCATTAATTAAATATCTTTACAAAACACCAATTTTACATGCTCATGTTTCAACTTCATACAAGGGTTTCATCAGTTTGTTTCTTAGGATGGTCTTGGGTGTTATAACAACTTACAATCATACTCATATCTTCAAGAAATCAAAGTCTCCTAACATGAACACTAACCCACTAATCACAAGAAACACTTACCTGTCCTTAAAGCAAAATATGGTAGTTGTGCACAAAGGTTCCACTTAAGCTCTCAACTTTGCTTCCTCCTTTTGCAACCTTTTGGAAACTCGAGTTGTTTGATCCTTTGGAGTGGGGTTTGTGGAAGGTTCTAATGGTTCTAAAAGAGCTTAGATGTTGGAAGAAAATGACATAAGAAAAGGAAATGGAAGTACCATGAGTTGGACTTAGAAGTGGCAACCAAATGAAGGATTTTGTAGGGTAAGGTTGTTTCCTCTTTTATGTTTGTTTCAAGTGAGAGAAAGAGGAAGTGAAAATGAAATTGAAAGTGAGAGAAATGGGGGAAAGAGTGGCCGGTTGGGAAGGGAGGAAATGTGTGTTTAAGATGTCTTGACATTTTTGTCTTGTAACTTACACAAAAGTCAACAATTGCAACTATTGATGATGTAAACATTAAGGAGTGAATAGTGGTGTGTAAGAGAAAGTGATTGATGGTTAAAAGACAAGAGCATGGCCCCCCTCTTCTTCTTGTTCAAACCAGCCATGGAGTGTCCTTTGGGGTCATGGAATTGTCTTGTCTCATTTAATGAAGTTAAGCATGTGAAATCTTGTAAAAAATTATTCAAATGTAGTATAAGTGAAGGGGTGATAAGAAAAATGTCTTATCACTAGATTTTGATAAGTTATCAATTAATAAATAATTCCAACTTTCAATTGATAAGTCATCTAAGGTAATTGGTTGATCTACTTATTTATATGTATGACTTAGACATAAAGATAAAGGCATGGTCTTATAGGAAATTGTTTTAAGGTTTTCATCTTACATTATTTTGTAATTTATGATTTGATTTTTATAAAATTGTGAAATTTTCTAAAGTTGAATAAAATTATTCAAATTAAATTATTGATTAGTCACTTAGGGTCAAAAGTCCCTAATTGTTTTAGGGTTTAAGGTCTTAAGTGAGTTTAGAGCTCGTAGTTCTTCAAGCTTAGGTTTTATCGATAATTGGTTTTTGAATTGGAAAAATTTGATTTGTTTCCAAAAGTAAACTTAAATTCTTAGTTTCATTGATCCTTGGGAACGTTCAGACAGTACTTTTAATCGAATCATAGGCCTACTAAAAGTAGGGTTTACACCCACTCCCTCATATCGATGATTTGTTCAATTAATTAAGATATCATCATTTGATGATTAAAGAAGAAGATGTGCCTAAAACAGCTTTCAAAGTGCTATATGGGCATTATAAGTTTCTGGTGATTCCATTCAAACTAACCAATGCATCGATTGCTTTCATGGATATGATGAACCAGATATTTAGGAAATACTTAGATGAATTTGTAGTTGTATTCATAGATGATATCTTGGTATACTCGAAGGATAAGGAGAAACATGCTAAACATCTGAGGAAAATACTTCAAATTGTAAAGGAAAATCAGTTATATGCGAAGCTAAAGAAATGTAGTTTTGGTTGGAGCAAGTAGGATTTCTTGGACATACTATATCGAGTGCTGAAATAGCAGTTGACCTTGCAAAAGTGAAAGTAGTCACAAACTGGACAAGACCAACTTGGTGATAGAAGTGAGAAGTTTCTTAGGCATAGTGGGCTATTACAAGAGGTTCATATAGGATTTTTCTAAGATCACTATGCCATTAACTCAATTGATACAAAAAGGAGTTAAATTTAAGTAGAATGATACTTTATTTAGCTTTAGTTGGCTTCATTAAGTAAAGGGCATCCTAATGCACTCAATAACGATACCACCCTTATTGAATGCATTTTCCATGTGGTTATCTTTGCTTTTCCTTCCTTGACAAATCCCCTTATTACAAAAAGAGATCGAAAGTTGTGAGGAAAGTTTCCAAGAACTTAAGAACAAGCTAGTGACGACCTATGTATTGACAATATTTGATGGGCCTAAGGAATACGCAATCTACTATGATGCTTCAAAAAATGGTTTGGGTTATATATTGATGCAAAATGATAAGGCAATTGCTTATGCATCAAGAAAACTTAGACCACAAGAATGGAATTATCCAACTCATGACTTAGAGTTAAGTACAATGGTATTTGCCTTAAAGATCTAAAGGCATTATTTATATGGTGAAAGGAACAAGGTGTACACTGATCACAAAAGTCTCAAGTACATCTTTACTCAAAAGGAGTTAAACTTAAGATGGAAAAGGTAGTTAAAGTTGTTGAAGGATTATAATCTCTCTATTCACTATCACTCAAGGAGGGCAAATGCAGTTGCAGATGCCCTAAGTAAAAAAAAAAGTTTAGTAGTGCTACAATACTAATAACGAACAAGTGAGAGCTAATTGAAGAAATGGAAAAGATGAGTTTGGAGGTGGTGATTAAAAGAAGTGGTTCTATGTTGGCAAGTTTAAAAATACAACCTATACTTCTTGAAAATATTAAAGAAGCCTAGCAAGGAGACATGGAATTACAAAAGATCCAAAACAATATAGAAAAACACCCTAAATTTGGAATTGACGATAAAGAGAGGTTTAGAGGAAGGATATGTGTACCTAAGGATGCAAAAGTTAAGAAGTTGATTTTAGAAGAAGCTCATGACTCAAGATATTCCCTACATCCTAGAATAACAAAATGTGTAAGGACTTGAAGCAAAAGTTTTAGTGGAATGGAATGAAAAGGGATATAGCATAATGCATTTTAGAATTTGCAACTTATCAAAAGGTGAAAGCAAAACAATAAGTAGATCACTATAACCTCTCCCTATACTTGAATGGAAATGGGGACATGTGACAATGTATTTCATAAGTAATTTACCTAGAATAAGGAGACAATTATTTCTTATCATGATTATCGATTGATGTGTCATTTTTAGCAATCTTTACAAGCCTAATTGGGAACTAAGTTGATATGGGTTGTAGTTGATAAACTTAACACATCGACACATTTCCTAGCATTGAAATAGACTATAACTATACCTTAATTAGCGAAAGTATATGTTAAGGAAATAATTCGCTTTCGTGGGGTCCCAGTGTCAATTATTTCTTATCATGATTATCGATTGATGTGTCATTTTTAGCAATCTTTACAAGCCTAATTGGGAACTAAGTTGAGTTTCAGCACTGTCTATCATCTATAAAGTGATGGGCAGTCAGAACACATTATACAAACTCTAGAGGATATGCTTAGAGCCTATGTACTAGAGTTTATAGGAAATTAGGATGATTAGTTACCATTGGTATAACTTGCCTATAATAATAGCTATCATAACACTATTTAAATGGTTCCATATGAGGCGTTATATGGGTGTAAGTATAGATCTTTGGTTTATTAGGATGAGGTAGGGAACAAACAAACAATTGGACTAACCATGTTACAAGATATTAAGGAAAAAGTGCAAATAATAAGGGAACAAATGCAAACAACAAAAAGACAATAGAAAAGCTATGCTAATGTGAGAAGAAAGCCATTAGAATTTCGAGTTAATGATTAGGTATTCCTGAAGGTATCTCTAATGAGAGGTGTATAACGTTTTGGCATTAAAGGGAAGTTAAGTCCTCATTATGTAGGACCTTATCAAATAAAGAGAAGGATTGGGAAGGTGGCTTACGAACTAAAGTTACCAAATGAAATGATGGGAATTCACAATGTTTTTCATGTCTCAACTCTACAAAAGTTTGTAAGGGATCTAGCAATGATATTAGACATTCTACCTGTGGAATTAAAGGAGAATCTTACATGTGCAAAGTATACAGTATGGATTTTGGACATGAGAATACAAAGACTAAGAAACAAGGATGTCAAGTATGGTTAGGTGTTGTAGACTAGGCATACCATAGACGAAGCAACCCATGAGTCTACTAACGATATAAAAGTACAATACCCTAAATTGTTTACCTAAGGTTATTATTTTATTTATTAAATATAGCCTATAGTAAGAAAGTATCTTAAACACAAATAGGCCCTTTATCTCATGAGTAAGTTTTGAGGATAAAACTTTTTGTAAGAGAGGCAAAATATGAGACCCTGACTATTGGTATTGATTTAGCTTTGGGCTTCTAGGGAAAGTTGTCTGAATTGGGTGAAACCTTAATACCAAGTTACAAAAGTTAGAAGAAGAAACCTAGTAAAGTCAATTTCTCAAAATAAAGCTTATATAAAATTAATTTCAATAAAATGCAAATTTACTAGGTACATTCGATAATTATCAAAAACTCAAAATTTGAGTTCCAAATGATTATGAGACCTTAAAGATAAATTATATGACCTACAAAAATAATTTTGGGAGTCAAAAAGTATTTAGTGTGATTATATAATAGCATATGCACATTATATGCACCTGATATACAAATATATATTAATATACTAATATAATATACTAAAATAAAGCCTAAAATTACAATAAGTTAAAGGAAAATTATAAAAAATAGCCAAATCACCTAGAAAAATCTAGAAATGGTGTGGCAATGTTTTAAGCACATGGGAAAAGCATGGGGTGAGGTGTCATTATAATTTATTACTGCTTTACACCTAATAACTTAACAAATTAACACTTATAAAATTACTTTTTGCTTTTCCACTGCTTGGATTCCTAAAAAGGAACATTGGAGATTAAACTTTGATCATTTTAGCACAACAACTAGGAAAACCTCTTAAACATTTTAGTTTTATATTTTTGCAAAATTTAGTAAAAATATTGGAAAATTAAGGGGAAAGGGAAAAAAATGTAAAAAAAAATTACAAAAATCGGTTCTTGAGAAAACATTCCCAGGAATACGCACTTGAAATTGCCTCTTCAAGAGGTAATTTCCACTAAAATATAACTCCTTCCTCCTATGCACAACTTCATTCCCTCCATTTGCAAACAAACATATCTCTTTCTCTCTCTAACATTTTTTTTTTTTTTGCAAAATTAATGCCAAATGCAAAGTAGTAGCACAATGTAGATCATAGTTGTAAGAAGACTTTTCAAAACTGGGAGGTAATCCGCGCAATCTCCTCACTTTCTCTCTCTAAACATCTACATTGAAAAGGTATCCTTTTTTAACGGTTTAATTCATTTTATGGATATGAATTTGAAGTAGTGTTTTATTTGATACATTATGGTACATTGTTGTCTACTACCATTTTTTAAACTAGATGACCAGTTGGTCTTTTTTGTAATATACACATGCCTTAAAATTTTTTTACACACCATTATTAGTATGTTTAATTTTTTTGTATAAATTTGTGTTCATTAGTATATTTTATATACTCATGTATATGTTGGTACAGGTATGGTTACTTAGTATCAAATATGTTTTAGTACACCGATGAAGATGGAGATATGAATTATTGTTGGAAATGTTATTGTACATTACAATAGTTTAATTTTTTTTTTCCTCCAGTTATAAATTTGTCTTGGTTACTGTATTTTATATACACATGTGTATTAGGTGATACGTGTACAAGTAATTATCTTTAAGACATGTAGAGGAGGTGGTATACTGTGCGTTAAGATAAAATACAGTTATACTGTGCATATAAAGAAAATTAGGGAAGCAAAGCATACAGCTATTAAACAGGTTTACAAAAGATGGGATGAATCATATGCGGTGTTCCCATATCTATTAAATGCCATCCGATAAGCTAATCTTAGTACTATAGTTTAGTGTAAATGGCAAGACAGTAATACTACTAAGCATGTGTTCTTTGACAAAGTCTTTTGGGCATTCGGACCGTGTATTGAGGCCTTCATACATTGTAGGCCTATCATTACTATTCATGGAACATTCCTTTATGAGAAATATAAACAAAAACTACTGATTGCGACTGGAGTTGACCGTTAGAATCACATAGTCCTTTAGGTTTTACCTCTGTCAATGAGGAATGTCAAGATAATTGGAGTTGGTTCCTAAAGTGTGTGCTCATGCATGCTATAAGAGATCACACCAACATATGTTTGATTTCAAACCTTCACGTTGAGATCCAACATATAGTTGTTAGGGAGAATGCAGTATGGCCAAATGGTTGGTCATAGAGGTGGTGCATCCAACATATCACCAATAACTTCAACATTCGAGCTAAGAACAAAGATTGCAAAGAATTAATAAAGAAAGCTGCTTACTAGTTATAACCTTAAAAGTTTCATGCCTATTATGATGAGGGCAAGACAATAAGCCCCTATATTAGAGTTTAATTTAGAGGACTTCGTCTAAAGATGTGGACATTAGCATACAACAAGGGAGCTTGGTTTGGACATGGGACAACCAACATTACTAAGAGTTACAACAGTACTTTGCGAGATGCTAGGAACTTACCCGTCGTAGTGTTACTAAAGAAAACTTTCTACAACTGCTACAACTGCAACAACTACTTCAGTAGATGAAGGATCGAGTTAGCAAAGCTAAAGTACTTACTAAATTTACAAAAAGAAAGTTTAACAGGTGATGCAAAGTGACCAGCCATCATCGAGTCGTGATTTTCGACAACGATGAGCAAATATTCGAGGTCATTACTATGCTACGGCCTACGTCACATAGGCAAAAGGTAGAGAATAGCCATACGATTGCACTTATGACTCATCAGTGTACTTGCAATAAATGGCAAACATACATGATTTCGTATTCCCACACTATAGCTATTATGGGTAAAATGAGCATGGATTATGCTATACAAGTTGGGTAATGGTACACATTATAGAATTAGCTACGTGTATATGTGCATTCCTTCATGCCATGTGCCAATAAGGCTAATTGGTCTTATCTTGATTTTCCCATATGGCATCCAGTTCAAACTTCGAACAGGGTAAGGAATCCAGGGAGACTATAGGACAAACAATTCCAGAATGAGATGGAGATTCTGGAGGGGCTGTTAACTTACACCTATGGATTATAAGGTGGGGATAGCATAATAAGAGAAGATGTCTACAGCAAGGGAGCCAATCAACTTTGAGTAGATCTACTTGTACACATCTTAGTTATTTGAAAGGCTATGTTAATGTTGATATGATAATATATATATACACATATATATTTGAGAAATTTTCTCTTTGCTCACAGTTTAGTTGTCATCGATGCTTACTATTTTCTTTTTGGACATATAGGGGTAAATAGATCTAAGACCAACTAATAGGTCACTACTTCACTTGAAGCCATTTCATAGGTTTAAGCTAGTGTAAGGTGGTCAAGTAAGAAATAGCAAATTGATAACATACTTGCTAAATGTTCATTTCATGTAATGCCTCTAAGATTAGCTATTCTTCCTTGTTTGCAGGAAAAGTACTAGCTTAGGTATCATAAGTGTGAGGCAATATTTACGCGCTAAGATGGCCAGGAGATACCAATAGATCTACACATAATCCCATATCTAGAGCAGTCGAGTTTCATTAATGCACAGTAGGTTTCCTTCATACAGTTGGACTGGCACTTGATTACCATTATAGTAGAGTGATGAAGGGAGGAGACAAATACATTTCACTTCTACATGGGGTAAGATGAAGGTGACACTGTAGGACATATCTCTACTCCTTAGTTTCCTAGCTAATGGTGATGCAGTTATAAGCGTGATGGAATTTACAAGTTAGGGCAAGTTATGCCAACGCCTAACAAGACTTTGCCTACCAAAGAGTGCTATGAAGGGTACGCGATTGAAATTGTCCTAGTTGAAGGATAATTTCACTTATTTGCCATATCATGCAAACGATATTATGGTACAACGTTATGCTAGAATACATATCATGCAGTTGATCGAAGGTCTACTGTTCTTAGACAAGTCCAACAATGTGGTGCACTTTATGTTCCTCCTTCTCCTCTTAAATCTTACCATGGCCAAGCACTACGCTTGGGGATTAGCATGTTTGTCATAGTTATATTGCTAGTTGTACGTCACTTCTCAAATGAACAATAGAGAGATTAACGAGCTACATGTGATTCTTTTGGTATAGGTATGGGAGCATTTCCCACACATCTCCCCTTTATGCTGTTAGATTACATCTATAGTTGATAATTGACAACTTATGAGCCAATGGGGAGTGGAGTTCAATGTCACAAAGCTGCCCATGCATGTAGTTAGTCAGTATAGAGATGCATTCGACCGACAATGTCCGAAGCAGGTATGTACTTAATAAACTTGGTTACATGTAGCTTCCCAAAGTTTTACTTAGTTTAAATTCTTATCTGATGTGTTTTCAAGTTGTTTGGATGCCTTAAATGCATGAGGACATGGCCAAACTCCCCACTTATTGTCAAGATGGGAATGACATATGGCTAGCTTAGGTCCCACTTATATGTTTCCACATCATTAAAATACATTATCCCAACCACGTAAACCAACAGTTCAACGGGATGTAGGAGATCCTAGCCCATCCTAACACTAGATAAGCTCTACATGAAATAGACTTGAGAGGCCAAACCGAGATTGACTAGGTGATTAGTCATGCAACATAGCTAGTACTTTGGGAGAAATGACAAAATCGGATTATATAGATCTAGCTACCACTTAGCGTACTTCCAAACTATGTCCCCTAAAACCGATAGGTTACACGTAGATATATCAGTAGGTAAGGGGCCTCTTAGATGCATATGATACGTACCCTATATTGCTATTACCCATTCATTTCTCTAGTTATATGCTAATCAAACTGTTATCTTTAGGTTACAGGCTGATTTCATACATAGGCTGTTGCAAATGTCGTATGATGACATTATAGCAAAGCAGTATAGGATTGATGACCTTATCCAAGGGATTATTAGGGTCCATCTAGGCAACCCACCTATACCCAATCCAAATGTAGATAATGATGACTCCCCATCGAACGAGGTACTGCAAGAAATGGGCAATCGAGAACGTGGTCATCAACGAGGAGGAGGTCGAGGACATAAACAAGCTAGCATACATATTCAAGACGATATATCTCCTCCATACTACTCACCACCAGCATCTCCAGCAGCACCTCAATTCCATATTCACACCTCGTTTGATGAGGGCACCAACTGATAGATGCAGACTTCCACAGCTCCATTTAAGGGCTGCCCTAGGGATCATGATGGAAACATGGGCAAGGAGGTCACATAAGTCGACCCTACCCCTATCCCTATGTACTACACTGAGTTTAGTGGCTTCTCAAGGGATAAAGCATAAATCACTCAACTAGATGCAAGTCAAATGGTCTAGCCCCAATCCAAAGCAGATGTACAAGAGAAGTGTGTCTACACACGTAGATGACATAGGTAGTAGATTGATACTGATTGTTCTTATTTGCCGAATATTGGACGTATAGTCAAAATTATGCATATTTTGCACATGTTCCTAAGTTTAACTTTACTAATTTGTCCTTTCTAGACTATTACAAATTAACTGTCATGTTAGATTTGTAGTTATATTAAATGATTCAAGGCTTCATATGTGTTACTACATGCAAAAGTGTTTTACTTGTTTATGTTCAACTCTATATTATGTTAGGAGTTTTTGAAGGGGCTTCTATTGTTTGTTTGGGTTGAATTTTATGAATTTGGGACATTTACTTGTAATAGTAGGGGAAAAGGGAGGTATACTGATAGAATCAGCTCTTCAAGAGGTGATTTCAAGTACGATATTCCTGGGAAAATTCCTGGGAACTACATTTTGTAATTTTTTTTTATATATTTTCTTCTTTTCTTAGAAAATTAAGTTAAGAAAAAGTTCTAATAGCTTCACACAACTTAACAACAAGCCATTCAAGAATTAAGCTACTGATGGTGAGAGAGAAGCTACCAATAGGGAGTGATGGCTAGAGGGTTGCCGAACAGTGAGTGTTCTTTCTAATGGTAGCTTGTCTCTCACCATCAGTAGCTTAATTCAAGAATTAAGTTCTATACCCAATTTTCAATAATTTCTTAAAAATAGTAAAATGTATTAGAAAATTATGAAAATTTCTTTCATGGGGTTATTTTGTATGTACATTAATATAGTAATTTTATTTTGTTGAAATATTAGTGATTTATGGTACTTGCTTGAGAAACAGTCCATTTATTACGAATTTTTAATTAATTTTTCAAAATATTAACTAATGTTGTTTCAACCTAAAAATTTTTGCATAACATGCTTATGTTAAATAATAATTTTCAATGATGAGAATTTTTGAAAATCTCCATGTTTATTATTTATTATAATTTAGTCTTATTAAATTGGCAATTTCTTTTATTATAAGAAATAGGGGGTTTTTTAGGTAAACTTTTGAATGAAACACAATAAAGTGATTTTGAGTAAATTATGATGATAATATAAATATTATACCCTATACATATGGTTAAAAGTGGATAGATACCCATTTTATGTTGATTTTCAGTGAAATTGAGCTACAAAAAATAATATTTTCGAAAAAATTACATAATGTGCTTATTTAGTATTTTCTATGGTTAGAACTTGGAGTAGATAATTTTATGAATCTAAATTATTTTTCATGCGATTAATTCGCAATGCATATAAATTATTAACTTATTTCCTCATATTTACTTATATTTAAGATAATACAATGAATTTGGTAACTTGTAATAAAGTTGTTATAGTGAAATAACGATAGGTAGCTTTAATTTGATATGAACCTAATTGCTGATCTTAACTTAGTGTGAGTAATATAATGAAGCAGTTCTTAAGGTACCATGATTGTTTAGCATAATCAAAGACTGAGTCAAAATCAAAATCAGAGACTGAGGTTAGTCGCATTTATGTCATTAAGGTTTAATACAGAATCTTAAGGTGTAGCTAAGTTTTTAGATTGATAGGGACCTAGGATATTGGTGGACAACATTATTTTTAAGAGTTTTAGAATTTAGCTCGAATCATATGCTGATTTAGGGACAAATTCAAAAGCAAATTTTGAAAATGGTTTAGAGGCTAGATCAAAGATTAGCTGTTAGATATCTCTCGTACATTTTAATGATAACAAAAAGGGTTAAAAGCTAATGAACCTTTAAGAGTATAGCCTTACAGAAGTATTTTCAGAAAGTATAATCTCGCAAAGTTAAGTTGTATTCAGAAGGTTTAAATGAATTGAAAATAAACTAGTCTAAAAAATTTTCAGAAAGTATTTCAAAAGTTTTTATAAGAAAAATTGGTACAGCACTTCAGAAGCTTATTTAGAAACTTCAAAAACAAAAGGCTAATTTTCTTCAGAAACTTATTTAGAAAGTAAGTCTGGAAGTATGATGTTAAAAATAGCTTTAAATCAAATTCAAATTAATCAAGCCTTAACTCCACTAGATTGGATGTATTAGGAAAATACATTTAATCCTATTTCACTCAAGATGGAATTAAGATCCATGGGGATTATTTTTGAGCAAATTAATTTTTGAAAAATTAAGAAATATATAAGTATGGATAAGGATAAGATTAGATCGGATTTTATGGAAATTCAAATATTGAATATGAGTTTTATCTAGAAGTTTAAGACAAGGCATATTATCTTGCCAATTTCAAATTTAAAGCAAATCCGGTGGTTACTAATTGAAGGCTATCCAATTGAAGCAAGATAAGGAGAGTTGTTTTCGAAATTCAAATAATCGAGATCCTCTGTAAACATATCCAAGGAGTTATCTTAAATAACTAACGATTAAATAAAAGATAATCTTCAGATTTTTAGCCATTGGAGCATTTCAATAGAAAAGAGAAAGGATTCAAAACATCAAAGACAACTCTAAAAAAAAAATTTCATTGCACAAAAAATCGTGATCAGATTATACCTTCTAAAAAGTCATAGAGAGTTCTTTAGATAGTTCTACCGAAGCAATTTATTCAACATTCATCATTTTTCTCTTGAGCGAAACTAATTGAGATTTATACTTTTGTTCTCGCTTATAATTTGTAATTATTACTTATTGTGTAAGTATTGAGACAAGTACATTTGTACTCTGTAGTTCTGTATTAGCTTAGATTGTTGAGATGCTAGATTGGTAGAGCAAAGTATTGTAAAGTCCATATGTAACAAGTACTTGTAATCCTTTTATGATTCGATTTAGTAGATCAAGTGAAATGGTATCGATGAAGTAGATCGAGTCCTCAACAATAGAGCTAGAAGAGAACGGTAGGTAGAAGACCAAAGCTCTATAAAATCTTTGCCCGATATTCTCCTTCCTTATAATCTTTTAATTTGCTTTATTATTTGTTGCATGTTGAATTATTAAAATATCACCGTTCACTATTATAAGTTATTATGAGGGGTTATTTTATTTTGCTTATATCAAGCAGTTTTCAAAAAGTTAAAGATATCAATTCACATACCCCAATCCCCATACCCTACCACCCCCCCTCCTCCTCTCGATATTTTATACGAGACCAACACTGACTAAGACGAATGTTAACTTGAATACACACTTTAAACCGTAACCCTAGCTATAACTAAGTTCTTACCAAGTTTATAGTTGACAATGGTACTATAGGTATATCTTCTAGGTGATATAGCTTATGAATCTAAACTCTAAACTCAAGATCACTGTCGATACCCTATCTAAACTCTATCTTTTAGGTGATATAGCTTATGAATCTAAACTCTAAACTCAAGATCACTGTTGATACCTTATCTAAACTCTATCTTTTAAGTGATATAGCTTAAACCATAAACCCTAAACTCAAGATCACTATCGATACCAAGTAAATGGATCTAACCATACTTAGAGTAGACTTTGTTTCTACTATGTGTTGTTTAATGTTGTGCTGATTGAATGTAACTTAGCCTTAGTTGATTTGTTGTGATATTATGCTTGTTGTTGATATGATGTATTCCGAGTGTTGAGTCAACTTAAAGAGGAAAGTAGGAACTAACATTGTCTTCTAGGTGTTCACCTAAGTAAACCCTAAGTAAGATAATAGGTTTCCATTAGAAGAGGCCGAAAAATAGACTCGGTTATTTAAGTTAATTAAAACATAAGGAATGGTTGTGCTGAATGATATACTTAGGTTGTTGTTCCATAGCATAGCATGGCATTAATGGCACAAAAGAGACCTATAAGTCGGAATTTTTAAGATAAAGTTTTCAATAGTCAAAGAAACAATAGTTTTATGAACTTGGTTTCAAAAGCATATAGAGGCACATTGCTCGAACAACCTGACTACTCATTGTAATCTGATTTAGTAGAACTAGGGTTGGGGGTCCTACTCCTAAACTGCTCCTTGCAGTCTCTAGGTTCCTAGACATTACATCCAGTTGCCCAAATATGTCAATTAACTGGATGTAAGAGCTGGGTGAGCTTAAGATATCTATACCAATGCATACCACATACACAAGCATAGCATATTGCATTGTTAGCAATGAGTGCTTAACTCAATTATTGTATGGTTAAGATTGGATCTACGACCTTTCGTATGAACTAAAAGAACTGTATTATTGGCTAGGTTATATTATTTGTTATCTACTCTCACTTAGCTCTTGTAGTTAAGAGGATAAAATGTTTTATCCTTAGGTTAGCAAGAATAGGACGGGGCCCATCACTAGGGGAATGCATTTTAAGAGAGTTAGAAGGAGGCAATGTCTTTTAGAAGGGCCTTGCACTAAGTCAAAAGTGTTGCTATTTTGAAGATGAAAAAAAAAAGTTCATGTTTCGTTGTAAATAGCAAAATGTTCATATAAGTTGTAAACTTAAATGGGGTTGAACTCCTTATTAGCATCCGTTTATCATATCAATAAAGTTATCTTTTGTTAAATGAGTAGGTTGAATTTATTTTTTAATAGGTATTCTTGTGTGATGAAGCATCCTATGCTAAGACAAGATGCAACAAGAACTTTCTACTATAACTTTTACAATCTTGAGATTCTAAATTGTAGGAACAAAATATTCTTTTGTTCCAATTGTTATGATGTTATGCTAGCATCTACATTTTGTCATATAATAGTAATGTTGTTGCTATAATTATTAGTCTGTTATTTCACATGACTTATCATAACTATCCACATGAATGAGTTTAGCAAATCTTGACTTACCTCCATCTCAAACTCAAATGAATGAGATGGTCTATAACTCAAATTAACTTAACTTGATTTGACTCAATGAGAACTAACATAACTCTTGATCAATAGACTCATAAGGGCATTGACATAGACTTAGTACTTAATAGAACACAACATAACATGATATAATCAAATTATCAATAAAGATAGGAGACTCAATAAGAAAGAGACTTGAGAATTGTAGATTTGTTATTCCCTTCTCGTTTATCCATTGTACTAACGTATATGTGAAGGTTTCATATTGTCTTAGATATATGCTATCCTTCGCTTATCAACTATTAGTGATTATGGTCAAGGTTTCAAGCTTATCCTTAGTTTTCTTATTTTAGGGGGTAGGTAACTATTACAAGTGATGGAGTGAACTATATAATTAATCAAATGATTTCTTCATCACTATTATTGGCTTTCCAATGTAGTTTTAATTTTCCGTATTAGCATCATCATACTAGGTACTTCTAGTTGCCACCCTCTAGGACATCATATGATCATATTAAGATTACACATAAGTTAATATAATGGAAGTACTACTTCTTAGGTCATTTATAAGCCAATTTGCTATTATATCTTACCTAGTAAAGATATTACATTAAGGCATTTTAAGTCTCATTCTTAATGTAATTCGTGGTAGAGATTTACTTAGCTAGTGCATAGCTACAAGTAGCTAATAAGTTAAAAAAGGAATTTCTTCCAATATTAGCTTTACAAGAGGTAGATGGTGATATTCACTACTAAAATTTAGTTTATTCTCCACTATATCAAGTGTTTATTCTATAATTTTCTTTTTAGACAAAGCCATACCTGGTTAAAATGTTTATTAACAATCAGCAAATACAACAATACCCAAGATGTACATGGATTACTACGAATAATACTTGTTAGATGTTCATATTTAAGTGATTCCTATTCTCCCTCTACAGTACAAATCATAAGTACAATTACAATTTTCAGGTCCAAACTAATTGCATGTAAAGAATTTAGTGTTGTAATCGCAATTTCTTATACACAAGAGATAAGAGAAGGATATATGTGGGGTTATGATATGATAATTGTAATGATTTTCCTTTCAAATTTTAGTTTATCCATTAGTATAGTCTATTCTTAAGGTTTTTTAGAAGTTTATCACTATAACTTAAACTAATATTATGCCTATATTTTCATTTAGTTGATAATTTGGTTCATTTCCAATGCAAGCATTCACTCATATAATCCGGTTTACAAAATTATTCCAATACCAATACATCTTCATTGCATAGTACTTACTAATAGTCGCAAAAGTCTACTTCTATAACTTCTTAACAATTACATCAAGAGAAATTACATAGTTACATAAAATAAGTTTCTAATGTTGTATAATTAGTATTCCTAGGCTCCTATACACTAGGACTTATGCAGTTCTTTTTCAAGTATATGCCAAAGAAACTACATTCATGTTCATATAATAACAAAGGTATTTTATTTATTACACATTTTTTTCTTCTTCTTTAAGTAGGGAATACATATACATCCTTAATTTAATCTTCAATCAATTTTACATCAATCCTTATCATTTTTAAGTTACACCTCCAAATTTATGAAGTTCTATGGGTACAACTCAAGTTTATTCTTAGTTAAAAGGCATCGCATATCTCAACTTCCTTATTGGATTCAATCAGATTAATCTTAATGACAAACTACACACTATTTTATGAAAAAGAAAATTTGAGTTAGACCAGCCATAATATATCTCCTCCAATTTACGAGGTCTAGAAGAGGTCATACTATCAATAAGAAGGTATGTAATAGATCTATCATTTCCCATGTTTACTCAAACTAATCAACACCTTATATACTTTATTCTCAATTTTACAACATCCTTAAAAGCCATTAGGTAAAGATTAGCCTTATCATTCTCAACTACTTACTTCTCTAAGTTTACCTTATAATCATCTACTTAACCCTCTAAATTAGGTTTTGTAGTACCCTCTAAGTTAAGCCATGCTATACTTACTACTTTAAGCTTAACAAAATCTACATTCCATGGTTTAGCCACAACCACACTTTGTATTTTAATTGTACCCCACTTTTACTAAGATCCTTCTTACCTTCCTTCTCATCAATTACCACCAACCTTTTCTAAACCTCCCAAATTATAATTCATACAATGATACAAGTGATATATTAGTATAGCAAACTATCAAGCTCAACTCCATGGATCCTAATAACTTACCAATTTTTACATCTGTCAACAATTACTAATTTGATAATTAATTATCTAAACTTAGTGATTGCCTTCTAGGATTGTGGTATATTTATGAGAATAAAGTTTGTGCTTACCACGTGAAATCCACCTAAACATTCTTCTATCATACAAATCACTACTTTATTAATCATTTTCATCGACTTTACAAATTATACTTTAATTTCTCTAAGCCATGAGTTCTAAGTCCATTAAGGATTCAATCAATATATTATAATCTTTTTACTAAAATTCTATAAATAAGTTTTATAATAGTTAATCATCTTTCATAATTCTATATTATTAGTTATGCTCCCTACACTTTTCTTATATTGATGATAGTAGATGTAAACCTAAAGTCTAAATCTCTTATTCCCCACTCTCAGTGTTCACCTATGATGTCTACTAAATTATATTTATGACACTTCAAAGTAAGTTCTTAAACACCAAACTGTTACACCCTAAAGAAGAGAAGTCGTAACAATCATGCCAAGTGAACTACCCTAAAGTAGAAGCTGGCCTTACATTTATTACCGTAAACCTAGTCTATACTAGGCATACTTAAATCAACCGCTTTAAAGCATCCAATTCGAACTTGTTCAATATAAATAATCTTTTAAAAGAATTGTTAAGACAAACCTATAGTTTGACTTTACAAAGGAGTGGTTATAAAACCTACAAGTGTATGTTAATCAACATATAGACTAAAAAATTGAAAACTAGCAAGCCCCCTAAGGAAACTCGAGTGGTTTTCTTTACAGATACAAAAAGTCAATAAATATAACAAAAATCCACTCAATTCTTCTTGATCCTCACCTCTCAACCCCATTTGCTAAAATTCTATTATTGGGTATGGTACTCGTAACTCTATTATAAACCTGCAAAATAGATTAGAGAAGAATGAGTGACAACTTGCTTAGTCAGTGAGACAAAGATAAAAGTATGTATTTGACACAGAGCAACTAAGGTTTTTAAGCAGTTTTAGTTAGACGTAATAAGTGTTCAAGAAAATGCTATCGCACAACATCGTCTATTTCGTTGCAAGATTAGAGAAATTGCGTTTACTATAATCTGAGTTGAGGAGTTTGTCATTTCACATACCAATCAAAACCAAACCAGAGCTTATACAATGGAAAACACCCTCCACCCAAGACTACCTTAGAACTACTATCCCCAACCTTTCGATAACCTCCTCTTCTACAACTTAGTTAAACTAAGAGTGGAAAAAGGACCATTTTAGCTATCCTCATTGAAGGGTTTATATTTAGTCCAAAAATCCTAACCATTTTCCTTAGTAGGTTGCAAT
Source organism: Lumnitzera littorea (assembly GCA_024138015.1). Taxonomy (NCBI): domain Eukaryota; kingdom Viridiplantae; phylum Streptophyta; class Magnoliopsida; order Myrtales; family Combretaceae; genus Lumnitzera; species Lumnitzera littorea. Next base: position 60,806,675 of record JAMXBB010000008.1, read on the forward strand.
GTATGCTAGGGTAGACGTTAAGCCAAGTTCAACTTAGTTTGTTTTTAGAGCGAGCAACCAAGCTTAAACAAGTCAAGACAAACAAAATTCACATAACAAACATAACATAGAGCTCAGCTCCTACTACATCAAATCAAATCGTAAACACATGCACTACACGTACACAAACAATAAACTACAATCACAAGGAAGAACATACCAAAGTCTCCAAGTATTCTGAAATAATACTCCAAAATACTATAAAGCATTGATCCCACTTACTTGAATTTCCAGCTGCTCATGATAATCATAGGTGTTATAAAATAAAGTATAGCTCCATTGAAAATCCCTATGGTGTAAATAACATCTTTAGTGCCTATGAAAGTCATAGAATATCAACATTTTACTCATTATTCCTAAAATTCAATTCATCAATTTTAACTTAAGAAGTTTTCCATACCTAAGCATTTAGTTTCTACGATCCTTTAATAAATTTTTACCTAGGATGTCTTCTAATTTGTCCTCTAAATCATTCCTTAAAACATCACCCAAGTTTAGTTAACTTTGAGGTCCTTTATAGGGTACCTTATGATTTAGCTTCTAAATAGGTCCTAATATGGTATCTTGATCCTCTAATATATTCTCTATATGAGATTAGTTTATAGTTTTGAACTAAAATATCCTTAAATACCTTGTTGTCCAAACCATAAGAGCATAACGATTCTAAATATAAGTTTAACTTTTACATTTTATTTAAAATGAGATTTGTTTTTATATAATTAAGTGACAATTAATATATATGCATCATGTTGCCATGTTAAATTGACGTCAATCATATACATCTAATGTTACTTTACATATATATAGATATGTGTATGTGTGTGTGTGTGTGTGTGTATGTGTATGTGTGTATCTGTATATCCATGTAACAATTCAAGATTACACATACTACTTTTACTATAAAATATCATAGGTGCATGAATTCGATCAACCTTATCATCCCATCCAATATTAAATTTTACTAAGCAAACTATCGATAACATTATAAGGAAATCCCTAAAACTAATTTATTGGTTTTATTTATAGTTTTCCAAGTAGTTGACTTAAAATTTCATTAAATAACCAAGTGATTGTAAATTTCCTCTTAAATATCAACATTAACTAGTACCTTCACTTCTTAAAATTATGATTGTAGTTATGGAAAAGAGAATATACCAATTGCATTTTTGGCTAATTTTTAATTATAAAACTAAAATATTTTACTCTTAAAAGCATGTTATCTATGTAGAAATTTAGCTTACTTCATTAAAATTCAACACAATATTACTATGTGCCCTACATCATATACTTTATTATTTTTTTATTTATTATTATCTATTTTTTATATATATTAGCTTATTGCCTACTTCCATGAAACTACATTTTAGTATCTACAAATAACACGAATAGCTTGCTTCACATATATTGTCATAATCATGGTTTCCCTATATCAACTTCACATCCTAAATTTCTTCATAGATTATTTTACTTACACAATATATATATATATATATATATATATATATATATACACATGTGATACTCAAAATATATCAAACCAAAGAACATCAATATTTAATTTTATAGAATCCAAAATTCTAAGCGTTTATTAGACTACAATATGAAACAAAAGTAATGTTACTTATACTCTTAAAAAAAAATACTCTTTTAACTCATAAATTAAGGTGGTTTTACAAAATAATTACAAATCATGGCCATAAGAAAATATAAAACTTACCAAAGAGGTGAATAAAGAACTTACCAATACTTCTTTTTTTTTTCCTTTTTAAAACCATTGGAACATATATATATATATTTTTTTTTGCCTTTTCCATCGCCACAACTAAATTGAGTTTCTTCACTAAAGATAGTCCAACCTAAGAGCAGCTTTCCAAAGAGATGTAAGGAGTGAATGAGAGAAGGACTTTAAATTTTATGTGGTTTGGAGTTAAATCCCTTAGGTAGAAAACCTATATATGTATATATATATATATAAGTGTTCATTATAGGATATTATTATTTAATTAGTTACTAAGTTAATTATTGCAAAAATACTATTGTCCTTCTAGGTGTATGAAGGGATTCATGGTCCAATGCCAACATGATACCTAATCTTTTACGTGTTGGTTTAGTAATTCCCCCACTTGTTGGCTACATATATTAGCATGCACATGTACTATTTAGTAGTATGATATTATGTGTTATTGCTTTTATCAAATTGACCCTAGTAGGTTCAGTGATTTACTCCTTAATCTTATTGTTTATTTCATTTTATATTATTATTTTTTTCTTTTATTTATTTATTTATATTATTATTATTCAAAGATAAATTATTATTATCAACATGTAATTACACTTTGTATATAAGTTAGGGTTTCTCTCTCTAAGGTTCTACTAACTATGAATGCCTATTTCACATGCTTCAAATAATTCTAGAATAATATATAAAATTTAACTATTTAAGTGTATTGCAATTATTTTATTATATTTTTGAGATCAATGCCTATAGGATCTCTTTGTCTAACATCTCTAACTAACACATAAATTTCTAGCTCAATCAAGTCACTTTCACAAAACACACTAAATTTGATTACTCGAAACCAAATAACGAGAATATGACTTATATACTAATTATACTGGACATATATTTGTCTTCTAAATACTATTTCATGTCATCTTAGAAATATTAATGTCCATATAATTTATCTCTAAGGCCTTGTTAAACATTAGAACTTATCTTACGTGTTTCTAATATATTACAAATATTGTACGTAAAAATTAGCTTTTTAACTGTTTTATTATTATATTTATAAAATCTAAACTTGTGGAGGTGATTATCATATCCTCGCATAGTACAGAATATACCATCACATAGTTAAACTTGTGATAAATAAACATAACTCTGATAGAAGTCTACTTTGTTATATATTTAACGCTAGAACAAAAGTTTTGTTATAGCCTTTTAATTACAAATATGTACAATATTTACAAATCTCAAAAACTTCAAAAACTATAACTATGTCTCTATAACTAAACTTCTAAGTTTCCATTACGCTTGCACTACAAAACTTGTAATTTTCCAAAGCCACTGGCTTTGTCTAGTGGTCTCAAAAGTCCATCCCAATGTTGATGGTGCTCCAAAAATCTATTTCTTAACCTAAGGATAAGAAAAACTTATCCCCTCAACTACTGTTGTGCTAAACGAGAGTGGAACACAAGCAGCAATACAACAAAGCATACAAATATGATATTAAGTTAATATCCAATCAGTAAATAAGATTTTGTAAGTTGTATACCATGCTAATATACGTAATATGCATCGGTACCGATATCTTAACTAACTTAGCAACTCATCTAATTTAGTCAACATCAAATCCGAGCATCTGAAGAGTCAAGGAACTTTGCAATATTTTAGCCCAACAAAACTAAGGAGCATAGTTGTATTTTTTGGTCAACGTAAAACTATATGCACAAAAACCCAGCTTTGTGCACTAATCTTAGCAAAATCATAAGTCTCAAAAAACTGACCCATAGGTCCTTTTCACGCCATATCATGAATGCATTAAGCAATTCTCAATTAATACCAATTATAACAACAAAACTTATTAAGTTTCATTTATATCTGTTTTAGCTTTTGAATTAACCTCCGATCCGAATAGTCATTACATTTAACATAGATCTCCATAAGTTTTACTCTCAACTAGATTCAAAGTATATCACATAACTCATTACTAGTATTAGATATACAAAGCACAACATCACAAAGTACCTTACACAACAAATCCAAGCAACATTTAAACAATCATCACAATCATAGACAAGAACACTCCTTATCTCGAAAGTAAACATAAATCTATTCCCTATACATACAAATCCCACTTACATGGTTAGTAATACATTTCCAATTTACTCATTAGCATGAGCTTCCTCCTCTACGACTTCACTTAGTAAGAGTAAGTACTTCTAAGGTCAATTACAAGTTGTGCATATATATATTTTACCTAAATATTCACTTGTTTGTTGTTAGTTCGTTAGTTCGTTTTAAGCTGTCTCTAACTTAGGTTCTGATCTTACTTCTAATTTAGCTTCTAAAATAACTTTTGAATTATTTTCTAGTCTAATCCAACTTTAAAATCTGAAATCAAATACTAGTCTCAAGTTTATTAGCTAAAATTTCTAATTTTACAACTAGCTCAACCATCTAAGTTCAACTTACATTAACAAAAAACAAAAAAACAAAACAAAAAACTTAAGTGCAGTAACTTGTTATTCTAATTCTAATATAGCTTTTGATTTGCCCAGAATACACACTTACTAATAACATGTTCACTTTTCAACTAACCCAAACTGAACTAATAAAGTATCCTTCAAGTACCACAATAGCTAAAACCCTTCCATGCTATATTATCAAGTATAACTATTTCCCCCATATTATCATATTTGGCAAAATATGTACAAATTATAAGAAAATATGTAATAGTTAGTATATGTACTCCTTCAAGATCATGAAAGGTGTGTTATACTTCAAAAAATAATAGTGATCATTTCTGGTCTTGTAAAACACTAATATAGTGTATTATACAATATATTTCATATTACCTTTAGCTTTACTTTATTAACAAAAAGCTAAAAATAGGTAGATAATTATACTTTTCACCAAGATTAGAATATAACATATATTTTAATAATACTAAGCTTTAGAAACCATATCAAGTTGGTTTTTCACAAAAATTACTTTAAAATCCTTTAATTTAACATAATCGACAAAGATGTCAATAAATACTAGATAATTCACAATAAATAGTAAACATAATATATTTCGAAAATTCTTGTTACTACAATTTAGTATATATTATAGGAGTTGTCATGACCTAAGTATGGCTTAGTCATGACAAGCGTCCTCTATCATATAAAAGACCGCAAATTGATTTCCTTTATAATTGACGATCCTTCATACAACGTATAAAGCTAATAAAACAACTAGCTCTATAAGAGTAAATAGGTAAGAACAATATCATATCATATTTATATTAACATAAAGTTTATGAAGTAACCATACTAGATAATTGCCACAATACTCTAAATTATCAGTAATGTAACTACAATAAAGTCATAATAAAGTAATACAAAAGTTTCTATCTAAGAGTCTACATATATCCACTCGACTCTCTTATCTACATCACACTTTCTCAAAATAACCCAAAACTGACCTCAGGCATCCTTCGGCCAGCTTCCACAAAAAGGTGATCCTACATCAAAAGTCTACGAGGGTGGAAGCTATATAGCTTTGTGAGGTATCCGTCAACCACACCGATAAGCAAGTTATTCAATCATTAATTTCAAGCATATAAATGCATGAACAAGCAAAATAACAAATAAATACATACAGTTGACCAGGTACTATATGCAACTCAGATTTAACGCCCTTGAAGTCAAGATTAGAGTATACATGGCACTAGTTAAATCCAAGTATTATACCTAAATTTATATAACTATGAAACTCTACGTTTCGTATTTAAGTAAAAACAGTCTATTTGTTTTAGTATAAAACTAAGTTTAGAGTATAATTATAAGTGAGCCCTCACAATCGACACGCACCTCTAAATAAAGTCCTCTAGACTTGACTCTTAGCTAAGTGATTGGTGCTTCCAATGCCTAGTAATCCCGTAGATTAGGGTAAGGTCATTTATATGTGTACGCCGTACTAAAACACTATAATTATAATAAATCAACCCCCACATAGCCTCTCGCTCCCTCCGTATAATGTAACGGTCGAATTAGTTATATATGATGCATGTTTATGCATAATATGATTTAATTTAAATAAGTCAAATATAATTAGGTCCAATTATTGTATGACCAAACAATTTCACAAACAGTCTAATTCCTACAGAATCTACTATGCAACAACTAATTCATTAACATAATTTAAAGTAACTTCACAACTTGGCACACAATAGCATTCACATGCATAATCCAACCCCACACCTCATTCAATTATCGATATAAATTAAACAATACTAACTACAAGCACAAACAAGTATGGAATCATAGGGAGTACTTATTCGGTCACGATGAATCTCAAGGGTCGTAACAATCTGCAAGGACATCCAAACCATCGTCGAGATCATCTAATTGTTATAAAATAGAAAAGATAATAAGTAACTAAGTGAACTAACTAGGCTATGTAATTATTTATGTAAATCAATCTAAGTTTTTCATAAATTTTCCCGATTTGACCTTTTTTGTCAATGGCATATAACATTTTCATTCTAATTCTGATATTTACGAACTTATAGTCGATCTCTATTGTTTTCGGATGTACGTTAACGTAGCGAGGTCCGTTTTACATGTTAAAATCTACATTTTTCGATATGGGCCTAAACTGTTGTGATTTGGTTATTTTGACCCGAATAATTTTATTCATTGATTTTAAGTTTTTATTTTTTATTTTATTATTTAATAAATTTCTAAATTTCATATTTTTAAGTATAATTTATGTATATTTCCTTATTTCTTCATATTTAAGCTTAATTTACCACTTATATTAATTTTGTTATTATTGTAATTTTTCCTAATTAATTAATTATTNTTTTTTGCATTTTATATGTGTTTATTGATTTCTCTCCCTAGGAAATTATATATGTACATTTATAAATAATTACATTTGAATATTTCTTTATTTGGTTGGAGTTTAAGATTTTATTACTTGAATATTGTATTAATCTACTTATATCTCTTGGTTTTCCTTAAATTTTAAATCGCATATAATTTTTTCGTTTTAACTCTGATTTTTATAAACTTGTAATCAATTTTTGTTGTTTTCAAACGTACTTTTGCGTAGCAAGGTTTGTTTTGGATGTTAAAACCTGTATTTTTCAATATGGGCTTAAATTGTTATGAATTTGGTTATTTTGACACTAAAAATTTTATTTATCAATTTTAAGCTTTTCTATATTATTTGATATTTTAATTAATTTCTAAATTTCATATTTTCATAATTTTTTATGTTTTAGTCCAATTATTTCTTCATATTTAAGCTTAATTTACCACTTATATTAATTTTGTTATTATTGTAATTTTTCCTAATTAATTAATTATTATTATTTTCTAATTATTTTGAAATTTTTAGTTCAATTAATTATTCTAGGTAAATTGTTGAGATAGCATATTCCTATTTGTCCACATGGCTATTTGTTGATTTTCCTTGATTTTTATATTTCTTAAATTTTGTATTATTATTATATATATTTATATGTTATTATAATTAATTAATTTATTTATTATGGGCCCTAATATTCCTTTGTGGGTTTCGACCCACTATATATATATATATATATCCATTTTATTATGTTAGATTAATTAGATATATTATAAGTATGTATGTACTTGTATTCATATATATATATATATATATATATATATACACACACATATGCATCCCTAAGTATATATGTACACTTAACATATTAGTATATGTACTTATACATATACCTATATGTATACTCATACTATACTATTATCATACTTATACCTATACATGTATATTTATTTATGTATATATACATATCAATACCTTAGTATACTATTGTTATACATATTCATATACTTATACACGTATTTATACTCAATTTTATATATACTTTTACATTCGTATAAATGTACATATATTTATATTTTCTTAATGTATTTTTAATGAGTTTCAATATATTACATATATATATACATATACGTATATATTTTCGGTTTTGCATATACATGTATAAATACCGAGTATTTATATATATATATATATATATGTTTATGTACATATTATAATATATGTATATAGGGCGTATATGTGTGTATTTATATATATTCTTTATCTTATTTTCTTATTTACTCCCATATATGTACATGTATATTATGTATTATATATATATATATGCACATAAACCGTACATATACTTGTGTACATGTACATATGTCTACTAACTTTACAATACATTCATATATATAAGTATGTATCTATATGTATAATAACACATATACACATATAAACATAATATCTAAAAGAAATAGATTATACACTCAAAATCTAATAAATATACTTATATAGATTATACATATATATTTAACCTTCACAAACTCAAATAAAATCTATTAATCCTATCTCCTTCTCCCTCTAAAAAAATTATGGAGGTTTGGCTCTAATACTAATCTGTAGTAGGATCTTAAGTGGTGGATAGGATTTAATAAATAGAATTTCATGCGTATTTTCATTTTTGTAATATTTGATATAATTTTTTAAATTGTACATAATAAAAGTAAAAATAATGGTAACGAAATAACAAAGATAATTTTGATAAACAAGTTGTAAAAACTTACAATATTATTGAGAGAATCATTTAATACAAGGTAAGACGATGATGAGAAAGGAAAGGTTACATTAGAATCTAAACATACATACTAAGAAAACACTTAGAATATTATAAGAGGGATTTTATGATGGCTTTTTTCTCGAATGATTTCCCTCACCTACTTCTATCTATATTTATACAAGTATATAAGTGCTTGCTGAGGTAAGCACTTACATTTTATTTTGAATAATTGTACTGCTTTCTTTTATCTTGAATTGTTGCTTGTTAACTATTTTTATGAACAATTGACATGATATTCTGTTTTCATTGAATAATTGATATCCTTTGAATAGTGATTTCTTTTGTCTTGTTCTTCAAAAGTAGTTGAATAGTTGTTTGTCTGTTACGAAAGTTTTCAATCGCCAACTTTGTCAAAAAGGTGAATAGTAATTTGTCGTCATTTGAACCCTTTTGTCAAAAAGTAAACAGTGAATGATAGCTTCTTTTCCTTCTTTTAAGTACTTTATCTACCATAGTAAAGAATAGGTGATGATGACCTTTTAATTTGAATATTTCTTTTGTTATGACCTAGAGCAAATCCTGTACTTAAGTCCTTTCGATCAAAATATCCTAAAATTTTATAATATTAAACAAATATATTTTTTATTAAACAAATCACACAATACACTTGTCACATATTGAACAAAATTAATTATTGAACAATTTAATTATATTGAGAAAGATTAATTCCATAATAATCATCCTCATTTTAATTAAGATCATTGCTATCAAAACTATCTTTCTCTGATAATCTTAAAGCTATTTCAAATATTTTTCTTTTGCATTCAAAGGGATCTGAAGTCTCTACTAAATCAGCTTAAACTTGACTTTTTTAAAAAAAAAATTCACTTATATAAGTAACACCTTTTTTGTTTTGATCAAGTATACTTAAATAGTTCTTGCATCTATCATATTGGTATTGAACCTTTTCCCACCATTTAACTCTATAGGCTCTTAAAAGATAAGTTTGACCATATTCTTCTTCACTAATAATGTAAATCCATGTTGCTATCTAACCGATATTGAATTTTGCTGCAAACTTAAGAAACTTGAAAAAATTTGGATTAATCAGTATTCTTGCAATATATCTGTAGTCCTTGAAATATTTCTACTAAGACAATCTTCTCTGATGGACTAAAATATTTGAACCAATTTCAAACCATGCTAGAAAGTCTTCTTGAGTAGTCTTAAATTGAATGAACCATGAATGGGAATAATTTTTTACATGGAATATATTTTCCCAAACTTTGATGTAATCATAGTAATCGTATATTGTAGGATCATATAATTGAGAAAACATTTTGGTATTCCATGGAGCTAAACCTCATTGCTTTAGATGAATAACTCTTTTAATTTTGCATTTTGAATAAGTAATATCCTTATCTTCATCTTGATGGAATAATTCGATACTATCAATATCTACTAAAACAAACTCATAGAATTTTCTATTTTTCTTGGATGAGTTGGTTGAAAATGAAAACCTTTTGGAAAGTACTTTTGAATAATTTCAAATGGAGATTTTTCATAAAAAGTTTCTCAATATTTTTAGTTCTATTGAGAACAATATTTGAGTATTATTCTTTTGAAAATGTTCTTTGGTTTGAACATGAACTAGCTTGGCTTAATAACTAAGATTGAGAGCTTGATAACAAGGATTAAGAACTTAAAAACGATTTTGAGTAAGAAAATCTACTAAAGATGATGATGATGACATGATAGCTTTTCCATAAGTAGAAGGAACAAGTGGTCTTTGATGGAGTTAGAGGAGATAATTTGAGCACATAATTAGCTTTTGTCTTAAGTTTTGACATTTTTGCCTTAAAGAAATTATCTGGGCAGGAAATCTAGATGTGAATTGGATTCTTCTTTAATAAATTATATATCAAAATCAAAAGTAGATAAAATAGCTTGCTATCTTGCAAATATTTATTTTGAAACTAAATTTTTAATATCTTTGAGTAAATTTTCTTTTCCAGATTTCCAATCAACTCTTATCTAAAATTTTTTTGCTAAAAAGATCATCTCGAAATTTGGAAATACAAAGAACAATAAACAAAATTTATTTTTTGACCATTGAATAATTAACTTGAGCATTTTATCATATACCTAAATAATATCTTACTATTTATTCTTGATCATTAATTAATTGTTTTAATATTCCACTATATCTTATATCTGAAGCATCAACTTCTACTATTAGCTTTGAGTTTAGATTGATAATGCCTAAACAAGGTAAATGTTTTACTTCTTTCTTAATTTCTTAAACAACTTTAGTCATTTCATCATTTCATGGAGAAGGTTTCTTCTTTAGTCTTTGAAATATTGGCTTACATTTAATTCTTTAGTTTTGAATAAAGTCTAATACATAATTGAAACAACCTAAAAATCTTTGAAGTTACTTTTTGTTTTTTATTTCATCAAGAAATTTTTTAGCAAATTCGATTGATCTATCTATTGGCTTTATAGTACCTTAATTTATATCATGTCCTAAAAATTTTATTTTCATTTAAAATAATTTTATCTTTTTAACTATTACTACTATACCATTCATTTTTATAATATTAGAAAAGATATTTAAATATTTAAAATGTTGATCTATGTTTTTTGAAAAAATTAGAAGAACATCAATGTATACGATTGAAAAACTTGTATATGGAGTAAAAATTTCATTCATAATATTTTGAAATTCTGAAGGAGCATTTTTAATCCAAAGGGCATTATATTCCACTCGTAATGTCCATATTGAACTGTAAACGCAGTTTTATATCTTTCAAATTCATTTATTTGAATTTGTCAAAACCCTTATTTCATATCAAATTTTGAGAAAATTTTTTCTCCTAATAACCTATTGAGTAAATCCTTTTAGTAAGCATTAAATACCTAATCCATTTAAATACTATGTTTAGAGGTCTATAATTGATAACTAATCTAAGAATACCTTTTTCTATTTCAACTTGATTCTGAACATAAAAAGTAAAGCATAACCATGGAGACTTAGACTTTCTAATTAACCTTTTATCTAGAAGATCTTGAATTTCTTTCTTACAAAACTCTAATAATTCATTATTCATTTGAATTGGCCTAGCATTAGTAAGAATTCTATTTTCAGTAAATCCTTCTATGTAAGATAATTTAACTATATGCTCTTTTCTTGACCAAAAAGCATTTAAAACATCTAAACAAATTTCCTTTTCAAAAATTTCTTGTAAAACTTTTATTTTTTTCTTTAATTTTTCGTTTTTCTAATTGATTAAAAATTCCTCTTTCCTCTAATTCTTTTTTGAGAAAATTAACTTGTTTTAACTTTTTCTCTATTTGACCAATCATATTATCTTTTAATAAATTAACTTCTATTTCTTTCATAGGATTAATGAATTTAAATACTACTTCTTTATTCTTGACTTGAGTTTTTAATCCTTAAGCAATTATTTGAAATGGATATAATATAGTAAGAAAAGGAGTACCTAAAATCATTGCATTGTTTATATTTTTTACTAAAATAAAGGATGTTTTAAAATTAATTCCATTTTGAACAATCTTGGCTATAAAATTTTATAATTAACATTTAGTCTCGAGCCACTAACTAAAACTAATCTTTCTAAAGTTTTTTCATAAAATTTCATAGCAATTAATCCTTCGTGAATATAGTTTTGATTGGCTCTAGAATCTAAAAAAGCTATTACTTCTATTTTAAAATTATTACGAATAGATAATATTACTTTAACATAGTATTTATGAATATTTATTTTATTAATTAAATTAACTTATTCTTTATTTTCTTCTCTTGATTCTAGAATTTCTTCTTCTTTTTCTGATTTTAAACTCTCATTTTCATATCTTTTAACCTTCTCTTTTAGATTATTATATTTTATCTTTAATTCCTTGATTTCTCTTTTTATTTTATTGATTTCCTCTTGAAGAGTGTTTACAGTTATTGGATACTTTTCTTTTTAAAATTTATTATAAATTTTTTCTAAAGAGTAGATTTCTTCATTACTAGAATTATTTCTTTTGTTCATTGGCATTTTTCTAATTTTGAGCAAATATTTTCTTTGCTTATATAGATCACTAATTTGATCAATTACTTCTAAAAGAATTTTTTCTTCATTGGTAATAAAATTTAGTTATTTACATGAACAAATGTCTCCTTGATAACACTCTGAATCAGATTCTTCTATAGTCATATTTGAATTATTTTCTAAATTTTGAACATAATCAAAATTTTTATAACCTCAATCACTCTCTTCTATACTTTCCTCATAGATAATTTTGCATAATTCTTTTTTAACTTCATTTTCTAAATCTAATTTATTAATCTTTTTATTTTTTGAGTATTTTGGAGCAATATGTCCTTTAATACCACATTTGTAACATTTTACTTCTTTTTTGAAAGATTTTCTCTTAGGTTTATATTTTTTATACCTTCTATATTCTTTTCCCTCATGACGTTTGTTAAATTTATGTTTTTCATATTTCCTTTTCACTTTTGAAGATGGAGCTTGAATCTTTTCGAAACCATATCGATAACAAAAATCTTCTAATTTCCTTCTAAAACTTCCTTTTTCTTTTTGAATCTTTGACTTAAGCTTTAAATCATTATATAAACTTAATCCTTCTAAATTGATCATATTAACTATTTCACCAGAAGTAATAGTTGAATAATTTGAAGTAAGATTATAATTTTGATAAATCTTTTCCTTCACTTTATTTGCAAATAGCTTTGGAAGACTAGATATAAATCTTTCTTTCCAATAACTATTATTACAATCTTCTCTCGAAAACACTTATACAAAGAAAATATCTTTATACCATCTAAAATCATTGAGAGTTGGACATTTAAGATTTAGAAGTTTCACCATTTCTTTCTCTAAATTGAGTAGGATCTCCAACAAAGTATTTAGTAATAGTATATATTAATGTAGGAACAACATTTTTTATTTGATATAAAACATTATCTCTCATTACTTCTTTCTTTGCATATAAAATAAATTGGCGTCGGTGATCATCAAGATAATTTTCCCACCAACCTTTGAGCATACAAGTAAATCCTGTTACTAAAATTTCCGCAATCTTTTTATCAATATTTCAATATTGCTTATAAGAATTTGATGCTATTATCATTAAATTTAAAATATCTAAAATTTGATGTTCAGATTAACCATCTATATTCCACTTATATATTCTTTCACCTGAAAATTTACTTAAATCTATATAAGGTTTTTCTTTATACATTGTATCTAATGGTGAAGGTTTTGAATACCATGATCTTTGATTTCATGTAACTCTTATTTTTTGTTGTATTTTATTAATTTCTAAATTTTGAGAAAATTAACTTGTCAAATCTTCAATGTCTTTATCAATTATATTGATAGTTGGCTTTCTTCCTAATTCTAATTTACTTAATTTGTTTGAAATTCCTTCTAACAAATTGTCACTTTTGCTAAACTTAAAATTTTGAATATCTAGAATAAATCTTGGTAAATAAATAGGTTTTGCAATCGTAGATTTTAATATACTTGATTCTTCTTTTGAATTTCCTAATAAATTTTTTCCCTTATCGAGTCTTTCTACCAACATGTTTTCTATCCTATCAGTTTGTTGACCAATTGTATGTAGAATTTGATTTGTATAATTATTTTGAGCTTTTATACTATTAAAATCTTAGTTTTCTTTTGTAGTTTTCTTAAAAGGTGAAGCCTTTATTGTCTTATTTTAAACTTTAATATATATTTCTTGAAGAGGAGGATTGGTTCCTATAGTTGATCTTTATTGAGTTTCCCATTTTTGATTTGATGACTTAATTATTTGAATATAATAACGTTTATTTAGACTAAAGTTTTTAGCAAACCATTTAAAAAAGGGTACACTTTTTCTAAGTTTATTCCACGTATCATTATACCATATGGCTCTTATTGAATAAGTTTCATCTTCAATATAAGTCTTGAAATAATTTTTCCTTTTCAAAGTATTTCTTTTTTAATAAAAATCTTTTCTTAAAAATTCTTTGTCTATCTTGAATGGTTCCTCTATATTTATCATATTTAACTAATTGATTTGAGAATAAGTAGGAGAATTTAGTTAAGGTTGATAAATTGGTTCTAAAATAGGTAGTTGAAAATCTACACCTTTAAGTCTTACTGACTCAACTAAGGTTTCTAACTGAGTATTATCTCTTTCATTATCTTCTTTAGGTGTTTGACCATCTTGACTAGTTCTTAGAAAAGAAATGTTCATCCTATTAAAATAATATTCTATGTTCATCTTATTAAAATAATCTAGGGAATTAAATTATAATACTATCATTATCAAATCTTTGAGTAAGAGTAGGCCTAGTTTGAGAAACACCTAGTCTTAGTGGAAGGACTTCTTCTAAAGTCCATTCCTCTAGAAGTTACTTTATTCTGACTTAATGATTTTGGAGTAAACACTAGAGATTCTACAGTATTTACTTTGAAAAAAAAAAAATAGTTTCTGTAAAACCCACAAATTTAGCCTTCTAAATGTAGTGTCAAATTGAAGTGCCATTTTCCCAAAGTCATTAAAATAGTATAAAATTAAAATCGATTTAAAATTTATTCAAAACCTAAAACAAATATAAAAAACCCTAATATAAGATTTAAAAATCTTAATCGTATAAGAATAACCCTCAACCCTATGTATGATTATGCATAAAAATTTAAACTTGAACTAAATAGAAACCCTAAACACTAAATCTAAGATTGTAAAACCTTATAATTTATCCTGATGCTAATAAAACACTAAATCAATAAAATTATCACTAAGTACACAAAATCATGTTAAATTGCTACGAATGATTAGAGATAATTTTAAATGATAGTAATAATCGACCAAGCTAAGTCAATTAAAATAATAAATTAATAAAATTACAAAAAATTAATCATACATGTGCATATACAAGGTGCTAATATATATGTGTATTTATATTAAGTAATTTACTTTTCATTTCCCAATATATATCGTATAATATATTATATTTCATTTTATTTTTTGTTACCTTATCTTCCAAATGCTTACTTAGCATATTATATTTTATTAGTAACTAGAATAACTAAACTAGTTGGATTCCATTTAATTAAAAACCTTTCCTAACCAAATGTCACTTTCCTACTGACCTCTTAAGTTTAAGCCTAACCCTTACATGATAAGACAAGAGGAGCCATAATCTCCTACACCTAAGGCCTAGTTGACATGATATAAAGGATAACTAAAATCCCCTAAATCTTTCAACTTTTAGCAAACCTAAGAAGCAAATAAATCCACTACCAATTTATTTTGTCTTCTTCCAGTCACATCACACATAAAAATATCTCCCAAATCAAGGATGACCATACAATTAAAGTTGACTAAGTGTAAGAGTTTTTAAATCATCATTTCTTCTTACCTTTCACATCTTGCAATGCCAACATCAAATTAATCTTTATTTCTTTTTATGTTACAAATCTAAGAGACAAATACTATAAAGCCCGTAAAACTTTTAGTAATGCTTGGAATCGAACTTGGATAGTTCCGATATTCTCTAGAGTTGATGAACGAAATAATTAAAATTTTGCTAAATAAAATTGAATTCGTAGTCATAGAAAAAGAGTAACAAATGGAGTCTTAAAACGTACGTAAGGCTTACCAAATAAAAAACTCCAAATCCTTAATATTTTAGCACTCAAAAATTTAGAGATGATTAAAATAAAATACTAACTATGTAAGTAAAAAAAAATTTCATTTCCATAAACTCCTAAATTCAGCTTTAAATTTTAACCAAATAAGCCCCTAACTTAATAACCTTTATACATAACAAACAAAGAGAATAAATTAACCACAAAACGACCACTTAAGTGAATAAATAATGAAGATAAAAAAAAAAGAGCAAAATCTACTGTATGTTGAAGGCAACATGTCTTAATCCCTTTCCCCCAATTCCAACTCCAAATTTCAAACTCTTCACTCAATTATTATTTCAAAGAGCATCACATCTTAGCTTCCCTATTTGTCAACCTAAGAACATCATGCCATAGCCTATTTGACTTGTCTTCTCACTATGCTAATCCATACTATGAAAGTACAAAAGTTGATGATTCAACTCCCTTGCTTTCTTCTTATTCCAATTGGCCATGTCTCTCTCCAAATCCCTCACTTTATTTTTCTTTCCTCGTTCTCACATTTTACAATTGAAAAACACACAACACTTGTCCACTTTCTTCCCCAACCAGCCATCTATCTTTCATGAACTCACACACTCCATTTTACTTCCATTTTCACACTAAAATCACAAGGAACACCAACCATACTCCCATCCAAATTTCTACAACTTCCTAAGAACTCAAAATGACCACACAACCCATCTTTACAATCTCACAACGCTGCCATCCGGACCACTTTAAGGAGCAACTAAGAGGAGCCTTTAGAGTGAGCTAAAGGACATCCTAGAAGCACTAAGTGAAGACCAAAATCAAGGGCAAGTAGGAGTTGAAGGGACTTCACTACCACCTTGTAGCAAGTCCTCATTCCTTGGTTGGTAACATGAAATATTGTTTCTTCATGTAATAGGTTATATTTAGGAAAGCCTTAAGCCTTGTTGTATTAGGAACTAAAATGAGAAATGCAACCATGTATATGCTTATTATTTGTGTTTTACATTCTAGAAAATTTGTAGAAGTGGGCTTTGAAAGATTCTTCTATGTACAGTATAAACATTTGAATGTGTACCTTAATAGCAAGGTTATGACCTTGTAGCTCAAAAGAGGATCAAAATAAAACCCCATCAAACTCATGAAAGGTGCTGGACGTGGATCGATTTTAGGGGTATTTCTAAGTTCCTTAGTCTTACTCTTGTTAGTTTAGCTTAGAAGTACTTCCTCATATTCCCTTTAGTATGTATATGTCTTATTAGGCAAAAATCTTGAGAAAAATGCTCCTTTGGAAGCTTAACAAGACCATTAAGAATCTGACCACATATTAAAATTCACTTCTAATGATGTTTAGACAAGATTAAAGTGATGGAATACTCACTCAAGTAGTGTAACCATCATACAATGACATTACAAGGCAAAACTAAGCCAAAAACATGCTATGGGCCCAAAATCGATCATAACAAGCCCCAATAACATCTTGGATAGAATTGAACCCAACTTGAAAAGTTATTTAAAAACATGGTTAAATAATATTTAGACTCGAACATGAATGTCAAGCTTAAGTCATAGGCCATAAATGGCTAAAACGAACCTAAAACTACAAAACGGGCCAAATTGATAAAGTTTTGAGCTTAAAGAGTTAAAGAACCAACATTTCCAGATTTCATGAATAAGATTCAAGGCCCAACTTAACCAACTAAAAAGCCTAAAAGAACAAATAAAAGGCTCAACTTAAGAGACCTTAGCAATAAGGCCCAAAAGCCTAACTAAAAGACACCAATAATAAAAGGCTAAAGTTAGATCAATAATTGAACTTAGACCTATAAGGAATTAATCCTAAATACACCCCAAGGCCTAAATAAGAATTTAAAACCCATTAAGAATTGGAGAAATAGTAGTTAAAGACCAAGATCATGCAAAATAGAACCAATAAGCCCATTAATTAAGAGGTTCATAACTTTTTTGAACCAGAACCAAAAATTGCAATTGTAATCTACAAAAACAGATCACACCATGATAATCTACATTCAAAAATGATGGAAAACAACTATAAGAATGCGGAAATCAGAGTTAAAATAAAAAGGTTATGATAAAAACAAGTTTTAGCAATAATCTACATTCAAACACTTATTGGTATTCTTCTCTATTAATATCAAGTGATACCAACCTTGACATGAACTTACTCTTAGATTATTATAACTATAAGATAACCTAACCAAGTGAGTATTTTAATGACTGTTATACTTGATTGTGCTTTTAGATTAGTTGCGCTTGTTGATAGGGATTTTTGAATAATTGTTATATGGGTTTATATTACTTGGTCCAATATCTAAGCCTAGTCCAATGACCCGGTCCAAGGATAATCCCCATAGACTTATTATAAATACCAACCAAGACCCCAAGTAATGGGACTCTCTTCCATTCTCTAAACACCATAACTACTTGATATCTCTCTCTATATAACAAAGGAACTAACTTAGGGATCGGAGTGGCTGTACCACAGCACCATTCAGCACTACCCCCTCCCTTCCCCACACCCCACCTCCCCCCCCCCAAACACCCCATAGCCGTTTTCTCATGTTGCAGGTCTTCGTATGCCAAAACAAGAATTACCCGTCAACAATTGATGCCATCTGTGGGAACGTGTAATTATTGCCATGATTCCTGTTATTATTCGGAAAATCTCCCAACGGGACATTCTTGTGGGGTATAAACTTATTCACATTTAATATGTTATGGGATTTTAGCTCTTTTGGGTGAAATTTTCCAAACTCAACTTTTCTCTTAGGCATCGATTTTTATATTTTCCATATTCGTATGTCAATTGATGTTTGAAGAGAATCGTTGCATTCTTTGAGCAAGCAGTTCTTACGTTTCCCAATATCTGCTTATGCCACACAAAAGTTGTAAACTACCTTATTTAACTGCCTTATCGCATCCATGTTCCGGATGATCTGTGAGTTTATGTGTTGATAACCACCACTTTCATGCGAGTGTACACATTTGAGCAACTAAATTCCAAACTTTTTGTGGATCACAACCACCACCACTTGGTGGTTAACTAAAAATTCATGTGTCACCTATGTTTTGTGACCGAGTTTCAGGTGAAGAAGTGCCCAAAGCTAAATTTCAAAAGGAATTTGTAAGGCGACGCACTAAATGTGACATCGATTTTTTTGGCTTAAGCACTTATGATATGGTCTTTGAGCACTCGCAATAAGATCACTGGAGTCGCACTAGGTTACCAAGCACCATGGCAGAGAAGTTTAGCCAAGCTTTTCACTCGACTAATATGAACTCCATGTTGATCCACAATACGCTGTGTTACTTTGATCGTCACTTCATTTACTACACTTGCCGAGCACTTTAGGCATATCTACGAGCAAATTTGCATCCTCCTTGTGCCGAGCAGCCGAACTCCTTTAGTAGCTCTCTCTGTGCCCTGGGCGGCTCAACTTGCCAAACGTGGCAACTCTATCCTTGCTTAGCTTCTCCGAGTAGTTGCGATGATATAGCAGCTATAAGCACCAAGCCGTAAAAATTCTATCGGCCTGCAAGTTGCTGAGAAGCCGACTACCGAATGAATCCAATGGCCGTGTAGCACAGACTATGCCAGTCAACTTTCATGTATTTACGATCTAAGTACTCTTTGCGAGTCAATCTGTTGTACAAGTTCGAGTTCGAGCCCTATGTCAAATAGCCTAGAAGAGGCTCGATTCCAAGTAAGATTCTTAGGCAACTAAAATCCAAATTCTTTCCCAGCAAAAGTAGTGAGATAATGAATTCAACAAAAGCTATGCCGAGCAGTCATGAAATCTTGCTAAGTATCGAGTTTAGAAAACAGACTATGCCGAGTATACTCTGCCAAGGCTGAGTTCAAGATGTTTGAGTCCATGCCAAGCTCATTACAATAATGGCAGCTCAAACTCTGAGAGTTTGAATGCCGAACCAAAGTTATGTTCTAGAACAGTGAGTGCCGAAGTATTATAATCTTAGCAAAATGAAGGCCAAGCTTCCGATATGCCAAGAGACATTACAACAGCTGAGAAGCACACTTGAGCAACTGTCCTTCAAGGACATCTCATACCAATCTACTTTAATACTTAAAAAACCATTACATTAAATGAAGCCGTGAGCTTTGATGGCGTGAACTAAGAGTGGCAAATCCCAATTGTCAGTAAGCACGATGCCTTACCAAGCCGAGTAATATCCATAGGCCTGCGAGTTGTCGAGAGGCCGAGTGCATCAGTATAATCCAAGTCTCGAGTGCCATAACGAATGGCCATGGATCTTCCCCAGTAGTTGTTGAACCCTAAGGAGCACTAATCATTGGATGCCAAGCAGCCAAAGGACATTGTGCCAAGCTTTCAACCGAGAGCACGTTTCATCGAAACGCCAAGTAGCCGAGAGACATTGTGACAAACTTTAACTCGCTAGGACTACGCTACATTCAAACACTCATCTATATGCAACCAAAAGGTCGAGAGCAATGGCTTGCTATTTGTCAAGTTTGAGCAACTCCAAACACAACGTGCCGAGTGCCAAAAGCTTACCCAAGTCCTTGCCGAGCACTGAGTGCAGTTATCTTTCCATATCGAATGCTGATTGCCGAGTGCAATTTGTTTCAAGTTCCATGTCGCATTGGAGACATCTCGAAAATTCACTGAGCAGTGAAGTCTCATGACTGAATAGCCAACCCATCGTCCTCACTCATTGAGCTAGCACTAATCGAGTTCACAGCAGCTATGTTCACTATACCGAGCTTTGATTTCCTTCTCTAACAAGTGCCGAGCTTCATCCACACGAAAAGAAATTGTTAAAACTCCTTTAAGGCAGCTAAGAGCCTGAAATGCCAACTAGTTAAGGTGCTGCAGTACATCTATGCTGCCCAATGCTGATTGGACGAGAAGCCTTCCGAGCACTTTTGTCGAGTCAAGTCTCCGAGCAATCAGGCACACGATAGTTCATGGCCCAAAAGTTTTGCCAAGCAGTCCATGCTGAGCCATGTTTGTCAACTAACTACACAGTTTCAAACTACAAGTCGAATAATTGTCCATCATCCGATTTCTTTCTAAACAAACTCTTTGTGACTTTGCTATCTATAATTGAAAGTAAGACCAAAACTCCAAGCTCTCTAGTGCAAAGCTGAAATGGGCCGAGAACTCAAGATGCAACAATCGAGATCCAACACCGACCTAAGTTGAATAGCTAAAGCAGGCTGAGTAGGATAACGAATTTAACTACTGACCTTACCCATATTGCCGCATATTGAGGAGTAGCGATGGGTACGGAGAATTAAACCATGTCCCAAGTTAAATAACAATTGATCTTAGAAGCCGAGTTGCTCAAGTACTCGAGCATTATTATTGTCAAGCTCTATTTTTTACAAAACATCAGAAGCTTAAATTGCTAAGCTCTTTGAAGCCAAGGTCGAACAACTGGCTCTAGCTTAGAGTGTTTCTGGATTGCTAGAAAGTCAACAGAACTTTGAGCTCCATAAATCATGTTTGAACTATACAAGCTCACCGTATCAATAAAAGATAAGTAAGACTTTACTCCTACTATTTCTAAGTTATTATTTATTTTTCAACAATGTACGTATTAAACACCCCCATTCTAAGCCCACACAAGTGTAATTTGTTAACGAGTTACTCCCCGATAGCTCTAAGCCCTACACACTACAGGCGACAAGCCAATTTAAGCGTATTAACATCTTTAGGCCCTTACCTCTTTAGGCACTTCTACCTCACCTCTTCAAGCATATTGGCCTCTTCAGATGCTCCCATCTCTTTAGGCACTCCTATCGCTTTAGGTGCTCTCACCTCTTTGATTGCTCCTCACCTCTTCAGGCGCCTGCCTAGACGCTCTTACCTCTTCAAGCGCTCTCGCCTCTTTAGTCTTAACCTCTGTACCCACGCAAACATAATTTTCTAACGAGATACTCCTTAATAGCTCTAAGTCCTACAATTGATTTAGATGATAAGAGAGCAAACTAAGGTCCTATACTTTAATGAACCAGAGGCTACTCAGCCTATCTTACGACTTAGCACAAGTCATGCCTAATTGGAGCGACTTTCATGCTTTCCCAACTTTTTCAGGCACATTAGCCTCTCCAAGCTCCCGCCTCTTCAGGCATACTCGCCTCTTCAGGCATTCTTTGCCTCTTCAAGCGTTCTTTGCCTCTTCAAGCACCCCAGCCTTTTCAGGCATACTTGCCTCCTTAGGCACTCTTCGCCTCTTCATGTACCCCAGCCTTTTTAGACACATTAGCCTCTTTAGACTTTCGCCTCTTCAGGTGCTCCTTGCCTCTTCAGGCATACTCGCCTCTCTAGGAGCTCCTCACCTCTTCAGGCACTCTGACCTCTTTAGGTCTTCACCTTTCTAACTATACCAATATTTATAAGTACTATGGCCACTCACACTTTTTGCCTCTTCAGGCCTTTGCCTCTTCAAGCACTTTAGCCTCATAAAGCCAAGATTGTAAACTTGTTCAAAAACTCCATAAAATCAACCTCTCTGAATACTCTCTTTTTCAACTTGATCACCAAAGAGAGTGGGGGGCAAGTGTTGATAGGCATTTTGGATAATTGTTATGTGAGCTTATATTACTTAGTCCAATATCTAAGTCCGGTCTAAAGACAATCCTCATAGACTTACTGTAAATACCAGCCAAGACCCCAAGTAAGGGGACTCTCTTCCATTCTCTCAACACCATAACTACTTGATATCTCTCTCTACATAACAAGGGAACTAACTTAAGTATCGAAGTAGCCACGCCAGAGTACCCTCTAACACCCCCCCCCCCCCCCCCCCCCCACCCACCTTACGGCCCCATAGCTATTTTCTCATGTTGCTGGTGTTCGTATATCAAAACGAGAATAACCCGTTAACAGTGCTTAATTGTCTAACTACCATTAATTGGTTGCAAAGAGAATTGGGAATCATGCATGTGATTGATTATTGCTTGCCTTGATTACCAAAATATCATAAGAAATACAAACTAAATTGAGTGATAAATTAATAGTATCTTTTTTATATGATGATTGTCTACGATAATTGTATGGCCACTTAAATAAAATGAAACTAACTATATTTGACTCTCTAAATTAAATGGTCATGGATACCATGTATCAATAAGGACTTATTGGCCATTACATTACGCATGTGAGATGGAGGGGTCTTGTAGGGGTCGTAATTATTATACTTGAGATTTTTGCACGATACACTCATACAACATGGCCCTACCCTAACCTGCGAGCTTACTCAGTACTAGAGATGCCAACCGCGTAATAATAGGCTAAGTCATAAAGTCTACTACTTAAGGGTAAGTAGACTACATGTACTACTCGCATCCATACTTATGGCATAGGTTAAATAAAAATAAAATAAGAGAAAGAAAAATATTGATTTCCATGTGAAGCTATTTGGTGGATTAGATACCAGAGTGACTAGAACCTATGTTTAACAGACCATCATCTCTAACCCTAGCTACAGAAGGCAAAAATTCGAGCTATATACAATTTCTGGATGGTTGTATATACATGGTTATTGCATCACATATGATTTGTCCACATTCATATGATTGTTAATTTAACTTGCTTGCTTTTGCTTGAAAGATGTAATAAGAGGAATATCTCGCTAATTGGATGTAACTTACTCCCTTATAGTTTCTTTTGTAGGTTATCTAAAAGCTAAGACTTGAGCTACGACTCGAGTGTAGAGCAATCTATCCAATAGAATGATAGACATGTAAGAATAGAAAGTATTTATCTATTAAGGCTCTATAATTTTTGGTAACTGTCGTAATTTATAAAATGAATATACCCTATCTTAATATTTGGTATGGGATACCAATTCTCTACGGTTTTGATGGATTATGGAATATTAGGTACCCGTAGATTTTTTTCTTTTGTTAAATTAATAAATTATGTACAAAAGCCATAGTAATTAATTAGTTAGACTCTTGTAATCTCTAACATGCAAGATAGTTTTCATATCATGGGTAGACACATTATATAAAGATTTTAGATAACCCTACTAAGCCCCCCTTTAGGATCATTACAGTTTCTCTTTAAGAGATAACTTTTTAGCTTTTAAATTAATTTGAGAACTCATAACTTTATAATAGATCCTAAAGATAAGTGCCATAACTGTAAACCCTACTATTTAAGGGACATGTGATTAACTCCGAGTACTATTAAATCATTCCTAAGGATCAACTAATCTAAGAACTAAAGCTTATATTTAGAAAACAAACCTAATTTTACAATTCAAAAGTTCATTATCTATAAAAACTCGAACACAAGAATAACAGACTCTAAGTTACCCAAAACCCTAAACTCTAGTATAATTATGGACTTGTCACCCTAAATAAATAATTAAAAATATAATTTAAACAAATTTTATTCAACTTTAGAAAATTATAAAATTTCCCAAGAAGCAAATCCTAGCCTACAAATTAATTTAAAAACCAAACCCTAAAAGAATTACATATAAGACAATTCCTTTATTTTCCTTATAAGCTATGTTGCATATAGATAGTCAAACCAACTAATCACATTAAATAACTTATCATTTGAGAGTTGAAATCACCCTTCACTTGATAACTTATTAAAAGCTTGTAATAAGACCATTTCCTTATCTTACCATAACGTATACAATACATGGATAAGTTATCTCATCACTTTATCAATTCAATTTTAAAACATGTAAAGTGGCAAGGCCCATACCCTAAAAAGCAACCCTATGGCTAATTGAAAAGAAAGGATAAGGGAGGCCATACCATGTCAACATCTATCAAACCAATTGTCTTTCGCATCTACTATTTGTCCCTTAATGCTTACATCATCCAATAATGTCAAAGTATGGCACATGTACTAGCTAAAAGACAACAAAAAAGGACTCCATTGGAGCTCATATATGCACATTCCAAATTGGCCACCCTTCACTCCAAATGCTCTCACTTTCACTTATCTTTCAAACACATTTCACTTATAAACACAAAAGCAACCCAAGCCCCACAAAACCTCACTTTGCTTCCACACATATGCACACATACTCACGACACAAAAACATACTTTTGTTAGCTTCACTTTGTCCGCATCAAAAGCTAAACTGAACTTAAACATCAAGGCTTTGGTACCTAAGAAGCTTACGAAAAAGGGAAGGAAAGTAAGGAGCAAAGGAGAACTCTTAGTGCATAACTACCCTTTTTACGCATCTAGGATGAGTAAGTTCTTTTCCTTATTGAGTACACTAGTATGCCATGCTTAGGAGTTTATATTTTCATGAGGATATTGATATGCATATGAGGTGATAACATAGCTAGCTTACATTAGGAGATAAGCTCATGAATCTCTTACATAAAAATTGAACTATGATTATGTTAGGTTTAGTATTATGTAGGATACATGTCTAACATTTAGAATAGAAGTTTGTAAGTTAAGAAAATCATGAAATATGTATATGGATGAGGGAACAATATGCTAGATGTGGAGCATTTGTAGGGCATTTAGGTATTATTTTTATTTCTATTAAGTTACATATGCTTAAACCCAACTTTGAGTGAAGGAAAAACCATTACATGATGTTTTTATAAGGAAATCCACCTTTTGAGATGTAAACTAAGGTATAGAGCTTATGATAAATGTGTGATCTATAATTTTTACTTAGTACATAAGCTAAATAATCTTCTTATGGAAGGGAAGTTAAGTTGGAGTTGGAACATAAGTAGTGTATGTTCTTGATTTATCACCTAAGCTTAAAAAAATGATTAAATAAGTTGAAAAACCAAGTTGAAAGCCACAACTCCAAACCATCTAAATTTGGAGCTACAAGAAAATCCACTTAAAAATACAACAAAACAAAGTAAACAAAGTGAAAAGACTAATGAAAGCAAGTATAATAAGTGTATAAAGCCTAAAACTCAAAATCGGGCCTAAAAACATTCAAAACAAGCTTAGAACTTCTAATTAAGCCCTCACCAAATTTCTAACCAGCACTTTAATTAATCAAGAAAAGTTGTTTTGAAACCTATAAGAAGTCCACATAAAACTCCTTCAGCCCAATAAAGTTACTAACTTTTGTTTGGACCAAAAACAAGCTCATTTGACTACATAAGCCCATTCAAGAGTCTAAGAAATTTTTTATAGCACTAAGGTCATAAAAGAAGGATAGAAATCTGACTTTGAGAAGTGTTTTAAGCTTAGAATAAGGTCCTAAGCCTAAGCCCAAAAGATCTCTTAAGTTAATAGAAAGCCCAACAACTAAATTAAGCCCAAAAGAGCACCAAATCGTGAGGACAGCTACTGTTCTAGTCCATGAACAAATTCCATATCCCATTTCAAAAATCTAACCATACCACGTTAAAGTGCACTAAAAAACAATGGAAATCAACTATAAAATCATCAAAATCGGATTTAAAATAAGAAAGTTATATGTAATTGAAGTTTTAAGTACAATGAGGAAGAATATGAAACTAAGTTGAAAGTGCAACTTAAAAGATTTTTTAATAGCCTTCTAATTTTATCTCAAATTCTTATAATATCATATTTGTGACGTTCAAGGGACTTTATCATTGGAGACGACCTAGCCCCGAACTACTTCGACTAATCCGTTATAGCTGAATGAGTAATTCCTGATGACCTCATACTTAGTTTTGCTTGCGGTATAGATGCACTTAAATTTATATAATGAACTTGAATGCTTGTAGAATATGAGAAATGCATGTGTGTGATATTATGAATAAATGCTATGACTTACTAATTAAATAATAATGGGAATTGTAAACCCCTAAAATTTATGATCTAGCTTTTGAAATAGACTCAACTATGTTAGATAATTTAAGAGTCGACAAGGCTAATGAAAGTGAAAACCTTAAAAGAATTAATCAATCGCATAAGAAACTTTTCTACCCTAAATGTATCTAAATGCTAAAGATTTCATTCAAAAGTGATAGAAACCCTAAAATGATCACCTTAAAGACATATGTGCACGAATTCATCATAATATACTCTAAAACCCTAATTGATAATATAACCCTCGTATTTTGCCAAATCATTAGTGAAAGGTTAGAGACAACTTTCAATCATGCATATATGTTTAGAATCCTTAAGTAATTCTTTAGAAACTAAGATCATAGATCATAGATTACATTTATCTCTTAAGCATATGATTAAGATAGTATTACATAGAGTTAGGGGTATAGTTCGAAGATTAGGGTAAATGTAGTAAACCTTAATACCCTAATTAGTACTTTTCATACTAGTTACGCTAAGTAGTTTACCAAATGGTGTATATAGGCTATAAATACCTAAAGTAGGACCTCAACATCTATTTTTACTAATCAATTCACCAAATACTTCATTTCATTAATTTTTCCCTTAATTACTACATTATGTGTACAAAATTACATATGCTTAAAGAAAGTTAACCAAGTCAACACATGTTGACTAAAGTCAACAATTTGAAAAGTCAAAAAAGGACACTAATGCATAAGGAAAAATATCTTAGCATCTAATGATTTCTTTTCTTTTCTTTTCATTTGGTTTTTCTTTTCTCCCTACCCTTATTTGCCGTCCATTCATTTCCCCTTCTAGACCCCACCATTTCCTTTCTTCCATAATCAAAACAAAGCAAAACAAACAAAACAAAACAAAAAGCCCCTCCATTGCCATGACTCTTCTTCTTCCATTTCACTTTCAATACTTTCCTTTTTGTCTCCATAATTCCAACACAAACTAAGGTATGTACTTAAGTTACTTTATGTTGCTTTATATTATTCATTAGTTAGGTAATTAGGTAGATTAGATAAATAGACATCTGTTAAGTGTGATCATGAAGAAGAGGACATAAAGTTCCCATCTTTAAGTGTAGGAAGTTAGGAATCATGAAGAAGAGGAAAGGAATACATGTGTATATATTCTTAAGTATGTATACATAAGGAAATACTAAAAGAATACAAGTATGGGAATCTTTGTACATGGGTATTTACCATATACATAACCTAAATTAAGACAAAACCTAACTATACATACCCATACTATGCCAAATACACACTTAAAAACACAAAAAAATGAAATTAAGAAGATTTTCTTAAGAGGAACATTAGGCATACGAAATTGTACAAAAATACGTATATGACCGTATAGGTATATGAGTATGTATATAAGTATAAATATGGTATAAGTATAAGTATATGTATAAGTATACTAATATACATATAAGTATAGTAAAGGTATATGTACATAAGAGGTTAAGTGAAGTGTACATAAGCTTTTAGACATGACATAAGCATGAGGTGAGGCATATGTAAACAAATGATAAAGTAAGCAATTAGGTAATTAAAAGATGACATAAGCAATGACATAAGCGAATGATGATGTAAGTGATGACATAAGCATAGGTTTAGAAAATGAGAAAATAAGAAGAGTGTATAATAATTAGGTACCTAACTTAGTAAACCCTAATACACTTTCTAAATTGAATTATACTTAATTATGTACATAAATTAGCAATAGCAAAGTAAAATTCTCTAAGTATAAGAATTTAAGGGTTAACTAAATCATTAAGTATAAACAAAGGATATAAATATGAGTAATAAGAATAATTAAGTTTCCATAATTAAAATTTCTATAAATTTAGTTCATATCGTAAAACACGGGTCTTAACGTCTAAAATGGACATCACCGTGTAAACGTACGTCCAAAATCGATGAAAAACGACTATAAATTCATAAATATCATAAATAGAACGAAAAAGTTACACACGATTAATAATAAAGTCTAACTGGATAGAAGTTGATAGTAATTTAAGTAGAATTAGGCAAATAGATATTTAGAATTACTAGTTAATTCAATTACTTACTAATGTTATCATATCGTAATGATCAGGTAATCCCAAGGTGAACGAGGATCTCCCGATCGATTACTACGATTAGGGTGAGTCGCCATGGCCGAATGAGTATTTACCCTATGATTCCATGCTTGTATGTGATTGTAGATAGTGGACTTAATTATTATTGTTAAATGATTACTGTATGGGGTTTGGAGAAATGCTTGTATATGTTGTTATGTACTGAGTTATAAACTTACCCTAAGTACAGATAATGCTATGTTTGTTGCATGGTAGTATAGAAAATGATTGTGTGTCACAGCATAATTTGAACTTAATTATACTCGGCTTATAAAAAGAAACCAGTACATGCATTACACAGATATAATTCTAGCCGTCACATCACACGAAGGTAAAGATAGGCCATTTGAGGGTTATTATTATTAATTTATTGGTTCTGTATGGTGTACTCATACAAAATGACCTTATCCTGGCCCACGGGAACACTAGGCGTTGGGGACACTAACCGCCTAGCTAAGGGTCGAATCTAGAGGCCTCCATTTAAGGGTGAGTGTGGACTGCGGGGGCTCACTCACAATTATGCTAGAACTTCATTTTTATGAAAATAAAAGAATTATTTGATTTAAGTACGGATCATAGAGTTCCGTAATAAAGTAAGTTCTAGTATAATACTTGGATCTGATTGGTGCCGTGTATACTCCAACCCTGACTTCGGAGGGCGTTAAATCTGAGTTACGTATATGAACTAGTTAATTATACATATTGTTTGGCATTCTAGTTGATCATTCATTCATATGTGTAAATATAATATACTTATAACTTTCTTATGGTATAGCTGAGGATTTTGCTCATTAAGCTTAGGCTTACACCCTTTTAGACTTTTGCTGCAAGATAGCCTGTTCGTAGAGGCTGGTCGAAGGATGCCACAAGTTAGCTTGGGAACTTAGGCAAGAGCGAGCTGTCCTGTGTATTAAGAGAGAACAGTTTATGTAGACTCTTACTCTTATACTTATGTTTTACTAGTATTATAGACTTAAATATATTAAATTATAGTGTATTGTAAGCTTTATAGTTCAAATTTTATATAAATATGTTTGTGTGAAGATATCATGTAAATCTATGTGCTCTTGGGAAACTAGTGGTTGTAGAACCTTGTATATTGTGTGAAGAGTTCTTGATTAGAAGGGTAACCAATCAGGGGTTCTTCGTACAGTATATGGCATCTACCACGACTAGGTCATCCTCAATTCGTAATAGATTTAGTGGTATCAAAGCATGAATACAAATAAGGCAATTAAAACACTGACCCTAGACAATTAAATAACCTACCTAGTGAGTTTGAGTGGGGGTAGAACCGGGTTAAGTATTTAAGCTTTTACGCTTAAACTATGCAATTTATATTAACTCTATTTTAAGATCCAATATAAGCCTTGTTAATTTAGGAGTCATCACTATAGTTGATGACTAGATAGATAGTCTTTAGGCAGCAGTGGGGCAAGACACTGTTTAGTTATCGACAATGCTTGTAGATCCTCTGTGAGGATTTGGCTTTGGTGAATAGACCTCGTACGTTACCGGAGGTATTCGTCGCTTGGGGTCATGGACTGAATAGCTATTGGCAAGAGAGAAGAAATTTTTAGAGCTTACAGATTCCTGGTGACATACCAAAGAATAAGGAGATGATGTACGTACTTGAGTCTGAAGAAAACCCTGCTTATCCTCATGGATTGGTCTTTCTGGTTTATGCGGAGCCTAGACCAGCGCCCCCTTCATTTGCTCTCTGGGAAGATGTAGGTTGCGGTGTTACTTTAGCTATTGACAGGCGAGTCGATTACTCGAAGATTTATACTCTAGGGCATGTTGGCACAGTAGCAAAGTTTGGAGTGAATGAAGTTGGGAATTTTAATCCACCACTACTGGAGAATGAGCCTGAGCCAGAGATCAGATCGGATGCCTTAGCTTTGTATCCTGAGCCTCCTTAAAGATTTCACCCTGCTTCAGATCCTACTCCTGAGTTTGAGTACTATCAGGTGGATCCAAGGCTTCCATATAAAGTTGTTGCTGGAGGAGATCCTGATGAGATGCTAATGATTCAACCGAATCCCTTAGATTTCTGGTTACCACGAGAATGGGCTCGACAAGCTCCTAGTGAGGAATCGGGAGTGAATTCTAGCATTGGCTCTGTCTTTAGAGTTCCTAAGTATGTACCTCGAGGTGACCCTGGTGTTGGACCGTCATCTTACCCAAGATGGATAAAGTAGATGACTTGATAGTATGAGTATGTAGTGGCTATGTGACTTCAAAGCGATCATGCATGTCACTTTTGTTTGTAAATATTAGGATCGTGTGTGATCATTTTGTACTCTGAGTGTTATTTGTAGTGAGGATGATATGTATAAAAACTAGAAGTAGTGAATAGTTAGGTTTGACTAAGGCTATGTAATATATGAAACTAGTCCTTTGGGCATAAAGTTATATGGATGTAAACTCCTTTTGTTTATAAGAAATGAAAGTTGTAGTTTATGTACCATAAGTGTTAAAATAATTATGTTTACTTTCATTTACATAATGAATGTTAAACTTAATTATTTATGACTAAGTGTTTCTTACTGAAAGTTGGAAATAAATTTTCAATCAGAATAGGTGTAGAAGAGGGCCCATAATTAGAGCTCCACCTGCTCCAAAGGAAGAACCTCATATGCAACGGGACCATACTGATGAGATACTAGCTGCAATACAGGCATAAAATGAGTTGTTGAGGGCATTTTTGGAAAGGGAACGTACCCCACTTGTACCTGCACCACCAGTAGATGCTGATAGAGAAGTACCCTTGCCTCCTCCACCTCCAGTAGGTCAAGTAGGAATTGTGCCACCAGTATAGCCTAATTTGAGACAACAGCGTAGTATGTTGCCTAAGTTCATTCACTGCAACAAGTATTTTAAGGGTTATGCTAGTCGACCAGATGAAGCTGAAGATTGGTTGAACCAGATAGAGCGGTCGTTTGAAGCTTTTGAAGTACCACTACACCTTCGGCTCACTTATGGGACTTATATGCTTAAGATGCGAGCACGGACATGGTGGGAATCAAGACAAACGAGTTTAAGAGATCCGATCACTTAAGAGGATTTCAGACGAGAATTTCTGGCTTATTGCTTTCCTGGAAGTTTGAGGATAAGATATAGTGAAAACTTATTGGACTAGGCTGTCCTCAGTTCGTGATAGGAATTGTTTGTGATGGAGCTATGCATAGTTGTATAGAATGAAATTTGTCTGATTACAATGGAAATTGAATTAATTAAGTATTCAATTAACAAATTCAATGAGTCATGCATTTCTCATAACTGCATTATAATTATACTAACTGCCACCTCACGCGGAAGGTGGGAAAGGACTTACAGGAGTGGGTGCTCCTACTAGGATTAGGAAACGGTTATGCCATTATGATATATTTGAGTCTCCATCCTAGCTATCAAGCTACTAGGCACTAAGAGACGCTAACCGTTAGCAAAGGGCCATATCTTGTGACTTTTGCTTAGGGTGTGTGATGTAGATTATGGAGGCTACCACACCACTAGACTTGAGAATTTTAACTCAAAGCTTAATCTTTTAAAAAGGAAAATGTATTTTCATATGAAAAGTAGAGTTATTCATATTATGTATAAGTTTTAGTTGTTTTGGGCATATTGGTGTAAGTGGAATAAAAACCCAAGTGCTAGAACACGATTGATGGTTTATGTTGGTTAATTATCTCCAACCCTGACCATAGGGGTTGTAATTCTAAGTTGCATGCAACTCTTAGGTCGTTGCATGTATTGTTTGGCATTCTGAGTGTTCATGCATTCATATGTTTGTGCATTTAATAAAATTGTTATGTGGTATGACAAGGGGATTAACTCACTAAGCATAAGCTTATATCTTGATAGATTCTTTTAATGTAGGACTACCATTTTGTCAATCTGAGCCAAGAAATGCTGGAGGTGAGTTTCGTGTAGAGATGGGATTGTATATTTCAGGAAGTGAAGAGGGAATTTTGTAATGATGGTTTGTAGATACTTATTTACTTTATTTAGTTTAATCCAGTAGTTGGAATTTCTTAATGCAGACTCTTGTAGGATTTTAAATGTGTTGTAATATTTTGTTGTAAATTCTATGAATCTATACTTTAACTTCAGTACTTTTGTATTTCAATGGTAAATCTTAATTAATATGCTTAATATTGCATATCTACGGGCTTGATGGTAACATAGAGTAAAAGAACCCTTATGTAACATATGGAAGGCCTATGATCAATGAGAGGGTTGATTGTGGATCTTTGTATGGTACACGACGATCTACTGTGACAACGATACTATTCGAGTTGTGATAATAACTTTAGTTCCTTCTACAATATTATAATTT
This sequence comes from Lumnitzera littorea, assembly GCA_024138015.1. Taxonomy (NCBI): domain Eukaryota; kingdom Viridiplantae; phylum Streptophyta; class Magnoliopsida; order Myrtales; family Combretaceae; genus Lumnitzera; species Lumnitzera littorea. Next base: position 60,839,989 of record JAMXBB010000008.1, read on the forward strand.
TGAGATTGAATATATAATACTAAACTATCCATAATTTTTTTTATCGTCTAAACCTATTGAAATATAAGGAAAACATTGAGTATACTTGGGTCCTTTATGAAGATTAGTTTGAAATAATGACAAAGTGGTTTCATTAAAATCTATATTTCTAACATCTCTTGACCAAACTAAAACAGGATGATTTATGCCTTTCCTATGAAGAGGTTTTACTAGAATTTGAATAAGTTCAACACGTAAATATTTATATTTTTTTCTATGCTTTTGAATAGATGCTTTTGAAAGCAATTTGATTATTTCACGTTTTTCTAATAAAGAAATAGTTTTTTCGACTGTTTTGATCACATAATCATGTTTTAGATTGAAATTTCCTATTTCATAAATTTCTTTAGGTTTTTCAATAGGAATTAATCAATTATCTAAATCTTGTTCAATTTGAGAAATCTTAATTTCGGAAGATTTATAAACATCTTGATTAGAATTACTAGATTCTACGTCTATAGAAGTAGAGCTTCGTCCAGATCTTTAATTGGAAGAAGAGGAAGATCTTCATGAATTCATTTTTGTTTAATAAAGACTTAATATTTTACTTAGCAAATTTATATTAATCTATTCACTTGCAAGAACATCTTATTAACTAATGGTCTCACTGCTTCTCTTGTGACTTACTCTTAGGACCACAGTTCTGGCTTACCAATAAAAGAAATAGAATTACTACAAACTATTTAAACCAAATATTTAACCTTCACAAACTCAAATATATAAGAATGTATCTATATGTATAATAATACGTATACACATATAAACATAATTTCTAAAAGAAATAGATTATATACTCAAAATCTAATAAATATACATAAAGTTTCTAGTACAATACATTAAAATACATACTTAATACGTATCAAAATATAATAATACATCAAATGTGATATACACAAAAATACATAAAGAAATACATGAAACATAATTTACATAAAAGTATTAATACTAATAATAAATATAGAATATATATTTACTTGTCTTAATGTATTCTTGAAGAAGAATCCTCCTTTTTCCCCTCCTTTTAGTGTTGGTATGGTATGGAATGGTAGGTTAATTTGTGAGTGGAAAATTGGGTGAAAGAAAGTAAAGGAAAGTAAGAGAAAAACAAATAAAAGAGATGGAAAATGGGAGGAGAATTTTTCGTTCAAGAAGATGAAAGGTAGATGTAGTTTTCATGCATTAATTAAGGGAATTTCAAGAAATCTAGAGGTGGTTCTAGAGCCCACACTTGGCTCACAGCAAAAGGAGGAGGAGGAGGGAAGAGAAAAAGAAAAGAATAAATGCATTAAATGCATGAAAAATACATTTTGAGTTTTGTTCAAAATTATAATATTAATATATTAATTATGTTATGTACATGTAATAAATATAATTTAATAGTGGAAAAAGGAAATAAAAAGAAAAATAAGGAAGATAGGAAAAATAAGGGAAATAAATAAATAAAATAAAATTTTTAATTTTCTTTAAACATTTCTAATACTACAAATAATATTAATAATAATAATATATATTATGATTATAAAGAAAATTATTAGATATAAAAATAATATTGACCATATGACACATAAGTAGCTATTAAATAATAATATTAAACTCAAATAATTAAATTCATATAATACTAATTTGTTTACATAATTATTAATAATTATGAAATAATATTATCAAGTTTATACATTAATATATTACTTTTACATTTATTAGTGTTTACAAGTTATCTCTAATCATTAATTAGTAATTTCACGCAATTTGACATATCGTTCGATTATTAGACTCAATTAGGGCTTTATTGCTATTATAGCAAATTTGTACATCTATAAGCTTAAAGTTTTAATTTTAGGGTTTTTATCACATTTGAGTACAATCTTTAGTATTTATACACATTTAAGGTTTAAGGTTTTTATACGTGATTGGGGTCTTGATTAGTATATTAGGATTTTTCTCATTCGAATAATTTTAGGATTTATAATTTGATAAAGCTTTTAGTTTATTTGGCCTTGTTGACTCATAAAATTATCTAAGATACCGAGTCTAATTTAGGGTTAAATTGAAAATTTTCGAGGTTTATAGGAGTGCTGCATAAAATTTCACAATTTGAAACAACATCATTTAATATTTTGAAAAATTACATGAAAATTTGTAGGAGTAGGGCACGTTCTGAAGCAAATACCCTAAATCAATATTATTTCAATAAAACAAAATTATTCAATGAAATTACATGTAAAATAACCTATGAAAACCAAATTTCATAACTTTTCTAAGCTAACTTGCTATCTTTACAAATTAAAACAAAATCAGATGAAAAATCTTGCACTCACCAGCACACAGTGCACCAGCCACTAAGGCTTGTCAGCCCACCTTCTCTCATCCCTAAAAACTTATGTTCCAAGCCACTCAACATTTAGTCTTCATTTGCTATAAGAACCCTAAATACCTTACCTCTAATATGAATTTACACCCTATTTTTTTAGATTTTTGTTTTTCTATCAAACCCTCATATTTAAGAGGATTTTTTGCCACTTAAATGTTATAAAGTCATGAAAGTCACCTCCAAATACATATTTATAAAGCTTAAGTTGATTGCAAAGGGAAAAAGTAAAATTGTAAGTGTCAATTCTTAGCTTTCCTAAGTATATTACTTGAATTGTATAATTAATTCCTACTTGACAACTCACCATGGAGTTTTCTAGTCCTAGGAGCACATGCCACACCTCATTCCATGATATTTACAAGTGTCTTGATATTTTTGTTGCAATTTTTATTAATTAAATATATTTTTTAGTAATTATCTAACATATATAATAATGTATTTGCATATCAAGTGCATAACGTGTATACTACAAGATTATATAATCACATTACGTATTATTTTACTCTTAAATATTATTTTTATAACTCAAATAATTTATTTAAAGGGGTTCATTACATTTTGGGGCTCAACCATCGAGTTCTTGATAATTTTCGAATGTACTCGGTAAAATACAATTTATTGAAATTAAATATTGTATATACTTTATCTTGAGAAATTGACCATACTAAAACTCTTCATCTAACATTTATAACCTTATATTAGAATTTGGCTCAACTCGAACAAAATTGTTCAAAAGCCTTAAATCGTATTGATTAGTTAAGCAATTGAGGTCTCACAATCATTTCATTTATTACATATATGTTTATATATTATTTATTTATTTATTATTTTTTTCCTTACCAAGTCGTAGGATATTAATTCAACCATTCTACTTTCTCGAATGCCTCAAAACTAAATGCTTAGGACCTATTTATCATAGTGCAAAGCTTATGATTTTCTTAACTTGATAAATCCCATGATTACTCTACATCTAAGTGCTAAATCCTAATTGCATATTTTACAAGGTCTCACATGATAGTAATAAACTATCTTTAGGTACCAAAAGTTTGAGAAATTTTTTTAAATAGATACATAAAAAGCGGGATGTTACAATCTTTACCCATAGTTTATGATAACCCGTAGACCGATTTCCTTGAGAAACAGTAACTAACTTAGGTATCTTTACTTATAAAAACTTATAACCCATCTCGTAAATATTTATTACTCTTATTTGTCAACCTACTAAATTACCACCCTTGTAATAAAGATTTACCACTATCGTAACAAAGCCCCTTTTTTAATTAAGATTCCTTGCAAATAACTTTTTCCATCAAAACAAGAAATTGAGTTTATGAATAAATCATTAGCCATAGCTTGTTTAAAAAAATAAAAAATCTTCTCCCTTTTACCTTGATAAAACTTGTAGCCACTCACTCGCCCTTATAAATTATTTCTATAACATAATATACCATCACCCTTGTAACAAGATCCGCTCCACTTAATAATAAAACCTCTTTAGGGTTCCTTTAAAAAAAGAAAAAGAAAAAGAATGGCAAAATAGTTTGTGAATAGATTGACCACTAGCTTAAATTTCCCCCATTAAATATTTGCAATAGACCTTGTAGATATTAATGACTCTCAAATAAAATCTCTTTTCCATCAGGTCTTCTTATGAATATTCTTTTAAATCCATCACACTGTAAATTCAAGATTTCTCCCCATTAATAGTTGTAATTTACTTATAGCCTTTCGTAATATAACATTAGAATCCTTGTAGAAAAATCAATCATTTTTCATTAGGCCTCCTTGTTAGGTAATTGTCTTTGTCTTAAAAAAATAAGGAAATTGAAAAAAAAAAGGAGAAAAAGAAAAAATAGAAAAAAATAAATAAAGGAGATGAGCTTTTATCCTTTCCCTAGGTTATAAACACTAGATTGTCAATGGTAGTGACATGTTAATTTCCCTTGCATTAAAAATAGCCACGTGTTACTTGTTGTTCTTTAGGATTTAATCACCTTTTGAAAAAAAACTCACTACCCATACCCATAAATAGATCCCTTTTCCACTAGGCTTTCCTATAGACATTATTTTGATTCATCACATTGTAAACTACTAGTAACCAACCTTTTCCATTAGGTTTCCTTATTAGGTAATTATTCCTTTGTTTCATGGACCTTTATCCCTCTCCTAAGCTGTAAATAATGCTTTTCTTCTAGATTATTAATAGTTGTCTTTCTTACTATTCTTGTAGCCTTAACCACATATAGGTTGTGTTATAAATCGTCAATCAAGTAAATAGTGTCTGTCTCTTTGTTCCATCACCTTATATAAGAATACCATCTTTTTAATCCACCAACTTTTTAGGTATAATTTCTTTTTCATTAGGTCTCCTTATAAATAATTTTTATACACGAAATGTCCAATAAATATTACAATACCATTGTCTCAAAAAATGTAAAAAAAAAAAAATCAAAGAAAAAATTAAAAAAATATATATGTGCCCTTTATCCTTTCCTTCGGTTGTAAATGACCATCTCTCCTCAATTTATCAATAACAATTGTCTCCTTAGAAACTAATACCCTTTGTTACCTTTAGCCAATAGTTGTTAGCTTCATTTGTCAATCAAATTACTACTTACATCTTTGTAACAATTTAGGCATTGTCTGAAAAAAAGAAAGAGGAAAAATGACAACTCAAGAAAAATGAAAATCTTTTATTCTTTTTTCAAATTCTTCTCTAGGTTATCAATAGTTGTCACTTTTTAACTATCATTGTAGTTTACCACCGTTCAGTAAAGCTAGACACTCACTCCTCTATAATATTGGATTTAGAGCTATTGTTCTCATCCTTGTAATTTAATCAGCATATTAAAGTGGTCGATCATATCACTTGTTAAGTTTTTCACTTTCTTCCGTAATTAGGACAACCCTCTCTATAAATAGTCATCATTTTTGCTAACTTAGGGTTTAACTAATTTAAAATAATGATTCTTATTTCTAACTAGCTATAGTTTTGAAAGGTTTAAAAAAAATAAAAATTTTCCAAAAAAGAAAAAAATAAAAATAATTAAATCAAAAATGAAAAAGAGATGTTGCTAACAAGAAGAAGTTTCTTAAAGGGCTCCCAATGGTTACTTTTAAACACACTAGCACAACCCAAAGCCTATAGTGATTTGCTGTAAGTCTAAAAGTCAGATCAAATTAAAAGCACTAAGAGACCATTAGATATAGTGTTAGGGCATGTAATGCCTCACTATCTAGGTGTTAACTTAAAAATTTTTCTTAATTTTTGGTACTTGAAAACAACTTATTACTGCTATCCCTGAGTTAAGGATAAGGTAGAACCTATATTCCATGTATCACTTACTTCATATAATATTTAATTTTGAAATCACTTCTATTCATACATTAGCACCGCAATAGAGCTCCTTCCTAGTGCTTGAATCCAAGTTTTTAACTATTTGTCTCTTAAGGAGAGTCATACCCCCTTATATTTAGTACATTCTTCTTACTTCCATGATGTAAGATCTTATCTAACTTCTTTTTAGAACTTGAGGATAAGAAAGCTTATCACCTCAGCTTACTGTAAATTGAGTAAGAGTAATAGACAGATGATAATACAAGCAAAATCATATCACAAACATATAAGCAATTCATCAATTTTAGTTAGGATACTTTACGATTGGCCAAGAGATACAAATGCAACATACACATGCCATGCCAATACATGTAACATACATCGATATCGATATCCTAGCCCATCCTTAGTCTTAGATATCTAAGTAGTCGATGTTGCCAGGCATCTAAATTGTTTAATTCAGAAACCTAGAAAAGAGCTTAACAAAATCAACTTAGCCTAAGCTTTATAATTCTATATGCTCAAAAACTAGTCTTTGTAAACCAATATGTTTGCTTTACAAAACTAAGCTCCCAAAAACTAAAATGTTTACTTTACAAAAACCTGGTTTTCAAAATATAGCTTAACCAAGTAAAATCTTAATTTTTTTAGAAAACTTGACCCACATGTCCTTTTTGTGCCATACTAATCAATCAAACAAAAAGCAAGTACAATGAACATTCACAAGTTACATATTATTTTGTTTTACTTTCATCTTTAACTCTAAAGGCTCGAGATCGGGTTCACTTAAGTGAACACCATAAGAAGCAATGATAGTACCTAATTCTTTGTTAAATTAGTTCAACATATATAGCCAAACATTCAACATGGCAACAAACACTAAGCTCAACATCAAAGCATAGTTCAATATATCATAAACTTGTACTAGATAGCAACAACAATTCATCTTGCAATTTTTCAAGACAATACATCAAACTATCATCCAAGCACAACCTATGAGGACCCTATAGGGGGCTTCGTAGGACTACCTGAAAATTTTCATAACATGTATGCACCCATGGTATAAAAATCATTTTACAAGTTATAGAGTATAAGACTCTAACCAATTAGTTGTTATTCATATTTAATAATATTACATACAACTAACTTACTTAATGAATAGCTACGAATACTCATTTCATCAACAGTCCACCAAAACTGCAGAGAATTGGTATCCTTACCAAAATAATGAAATAGGATACATAATTCTTGAAATTTTAAAACTTACTAAAGATGTTAGACTTGATTGAGAGATTAGTTGTTTCACATATTGTTCTAAATCAACTACAAATTACTCAACAGTCGTACTCTGCACTTAACCCTTATCACAGTCTCAGCTATTGCTTGACTTATAAGGGAAAAACTATTGGGTGTAAGCTTATGCTTAGTAAGCTAATCCCTCCATCATGCTACACAAACAATTTATTTAAATGCACAATCATATAAATACATGAAACACTTAAAATGCCAATTAATACATATAAGAACTTAGGATTTGCATGCAACTTAGAATTACGCCCCCTATAGTCGGGGTTGGAGATAATTAACCAACACAAACCATCAACCGGATTCTAGCACCTAGGTTTTTTATTACACTTGCACTAACATGCTCAAAACAACTTAAACATATACATAATATAAACAACTTTACCATTCATATGGAAAATACATTTTCTTTTTCAAAAAAAAAAAACAAACTCTAAGTCAAAATTCCCAAGTCTAGTGATATAGTGGCCCTCACAATTCACATCACACATCTTAAGTGGAAGTCATAAGACACAGCCCTTCATTAACGATTAGCATCCCTTAGTGCCTAGTAAGCTCTAAAGCTAAGATAGAGACTCAATAACATATAAATGGCATAACCATTGCCTAATCCCTATAGAAAGGACCCCTCTTATGAGTCCCTTCCCACCTTCCGCATGAGGTGGTAGTCGATATAATTATGATGCAATTATGAGAAATGCATGACTCATTGAATTCCTTAATCGAATAATTACTTAGTCCGGTTTTCATTGTGATTAGACAATTGCATTCCATAACAACAATACATATCTATCATCATAAATAACTCTGTTTATTATCTGATTAGCAAATCATGGAGTTTGATCACAATATCACAGACATGGATTTCTCATATCCCACTTGCATTCAAGTTCATTATAGAAAATTAAGTGCATCTATGCTACAAATAAAACTAAGCATGAAGTCATCGAAAATCATTTACTCAGCCATAGCAGATCAGTCATAGTAATCCGAGGGTAAGTCGTTTCCAATAGTAAGGTCCCCTAAATCATAAATATGATAGTATAAGAATTTTGAAATAAAATTAGAAGGCTAACCTAAAATCTTTTAAGTTACATTTTTAACTTAGTCCTTATGTTTCTCCCAATTGTACTAAAACTTCAATCGCATATAATTTTCTCTTTTTAAATCTGATTTTTATAATCTTATAGTCGATTTTTATCGTTTTCGAGTATACTTTCATGTGGTATGGTTAGATTTTAGGGATGGAGCCTACAATTTTTCCTACTGGTTAGAACAGTAGCATCCCCTAGGTTTTAGTCTTCTTTAGGGCTTGAAATTGTTGTCGGGCTTTTTGTTACTTTGTGTAATAATTTGGGTTTGGGCTTAGAACTTTATTCTAGGCTTAAAACTTCCATCAAGGTCAGATTTCTGTCCTTTATTCATGACCTTGGTACTATCTCAATTTTCTTAGATTCCTAAGTGAGCTTATGAGGTCAAAATGGGCTTGTTTTTGTACAAATCCATGTTTGTAGCTTTGTTGGGCTTAAGGAGTTTTATGTGGACTTTTTATAGGTCTTATAACACCTTTTATTTGGAAGTTAAGGTGCTGGTCAGAAATTCCATGAAGGCCTAACTAAAAGTTCTAGGCTTGTTTTGAGCATTTTAGGCCTAGTTTTAAGTTTTAGGCCTTTAACCCTTATCCAACTAGCCTTATGTGATCTTTTCACTTTGTTTATTGAATTTTATCATGTTTTTAAGTGTGTTTTTCCTCGGTTTCAGATCTGTTCAGTTTGGTTCAATAGCTTCCAACTTGGTTTTTCCATTTGATTCATCATTTTCTTAAACCTTAGTGACAAATCAAAGGTGTACACTACTTGTACTCTAATTCTAACTTAACTTCTTCTTTGTGTGAGGATTATTTGGTCATAGTGCTTATGTGAAATTTATAGATCAAATACTTATTATAGGCACCACTTCTTGTTTTAGGTCCTTAGAAGTTGATTTCCACACCAAAACTTCATGTAACGGTTTTTCCTTTACTTAAAGCCAAATTTAAGCATATGAAACTAAATAAAATAAAAGTAGCACTTGGATATGCATCTAAACTTACCATGTCCGGCATGTTCCTATGATGTTCATATACTTATTTCATGAGTTTCACAAATCATAAGCTTCTACTCTAAGTGATAGGCAAGTATTTTACAAAACCCTAAACCTAACATAATCATATTCCAACATTTATGTGAAGGATTCATAAAGCTTAACACTTTGAATAATCTAATTAAGATATCATCTTGTGTATATAACAATGTCCTCATAAACATGTATAATCTCCTAAGCATGACATTCTAAGAATACTTAGGTTAAGAGCTTACTTCTTTCCAAGCAAAATGAGGAATGGATTTGGCGCCTAGATGACTTCCTTAGCTCCTTGTTTTCCTTTCCCTTTTTATATGCTCTTGAGTATCCAAAGCCTAGGTGTTTGAAGGTGGTTTTGGGGTATTCTAAAGTTTCCTTGAATGGAGTTGTATAAGTTTTTTAAAGTGGTCTTTTGAGTAAACTAAAATAGAGAGATAAGAGGAAACTTCTTGTACCGTGTATGTGTATGTGTAAAAGTGGTGGTGATGGGGAGAAATGTAGGACTTGGCTTTTCTTTTTGTTTGTAAGTTAAATGTGCTTGAAAAGTGAGAGAGAATGAGAAGATTTTAGAAGTGAATGGCCGGTTGCAAATGTGTGGAAATGCATCTCAATTTTGAAGTCTTTATTTGCTTCTAAGTTAGTAATGTAATGATTAGATGATGTAAGCATGATGGGGCAAATAGTGTTTGTGAAAAGCATGTGAATGAATGGTTGGTTGACAAGCTATGGCATGCCTCTCCTTCACTTTTCCAACCGGCATGGTCTTATGTCCTTTAGGGCATGGCCTTATCACATCAAGTTGACTTTAGTACATGATTAGTTAAATCACTATCAATAGGTAATATGGCTTATATGAAGATAAGGAAATTGTTTTATCTTATATCTATGGGAAGCTATCATATGATAAGTCAATCTAACTTTCACTATTGTCTTTAATTCTAAATGACTCCAAATTGAAATATAGTTGATTAATTAGAAGTCTTATATGTATAATCCTTTTAGGGTTTGGTTCTTATAATAGTTCATATATCATGATTTGCATCTTAAAGGAAATTATACTTTTCTAGAGTTGAGTAAAATTGGTTAAGTTTGAATTTCCAATTATTCATTTAGGGTTTAAAAATTCTTAAGTGTTTATAGTTCATCCTAGGGTTTAGGTTTTGAGTGGTTTAAAGTTCGTATTTTTCGCATTAAGGTTTTTATTGACATTGAAACTTTTGAATTGAGAAATTGAGATCAATTTCTAAATGAAATTTTAAGTTCTTACTTTAGTTGATCCTTAGAAATGATCAAGAAGCACTCTTAATTAATTGAATATCCCTTAAAGTAGCAAGGTTTACACAACCAAATCAATCGGTTAAGTAGGTTACTAGAACACCATTCAAAGAGTAAATGTAATCTACTCTACAACATAAATATCCACTTACGAGGTCCATTTAGTAACTTTCCTTAAATATTTAAGCATCACGCTACACACTTCCTCCTATATTTTACCTAAACATAAAGTATATAGTACCCTAAGTAATTATATGTTGAATAATAAACTAAAATAAGGACTTACTTGAGTATAGAGTTTAGGTTTAAGATCCTTATCTAATATAAACTCCTTTCCAAGGTAGTTTCTGATTCACTTCAACTATATAAGGGTTTTCTCAAGTGTTATTTCTGACCAATGTTCTGACTAACTTTTTATCTCAAGGTTTAACCCTCTTCTTACTTCTAGAGTTTCCCAATATTTTTTCCTGCTCTTAAAATGTCTAACTGAATTTCAAAAGTGTTCTTTGGATTTTTTAGCACCCTCTTGGTTAGTGTAGAATTTTTTAGTGTGACAATTATCACTTTTAATCCTTTTGTTGTGATATTAGATGTCATGTAATCATGCAAGTGCATTCTTAATCTATTGCAACTAATTTGGCATGCCCCTAGCTGAGTTAAAATGACCAACCAGCTGTCCTCTATGTTTTTCTATATATTTTACTTAATTAAAGTATTAATTCATGTTATTTATATATTACATGCTACTACTTTCAAATTTCGAGTATTTACATATATATAGGATAATTATATTAGCTATTTTAATCCCAATTTGTTCCAAATTATTAATTCTCCAAGTTAACTAATTTTATTTTTAAGGTCTTGCTGCATTTTAGTCTTGCATCTTGAGCTTATGATAAAAATATTTACTACCTAATAAAACTACATTTTATTAAATTTAATATTTTGCCCACTTTATTTTACAAAATAATTTTTATTAAGATTTTTTTTTTTATTTTTGTGACCCCATATTAAAAGTTCATTTGATTCCAAGAATTTTTTTTTAAAACCTTAAATCTACCAATCCTGAGTAATTAGTGTAGACACTTCATTTTTGCCACCCCATAATTTTAAAGCTTCTTTTAAAAAAAAAAAAAAAAGAGTCTTAATTCAAAAAAACACAAAGAAAAATACAAAAAATTAGAAAACCTAGAAAATTACCAAAATGTTTTCTTTTTCTTTTTCTTCAATTGGAAATTTAAAAAAAACGAAAAAAATAGAAAAAAAATATAAATAAGTGGTGATGAGAACAATAAAATATAGTTTAGAATTAGGTTTATAGTGTTAATAATATGCTAGTACATTAAGAGTTTGTTAGTTTAATAATAAACTATTTTCTTTTTCTAGGCCTAAGTAGATAAGCTTAAACAAATTTTGTTGGCTATAAGAATTAGGGCATAGGCCAATAGCCTATTTGATTAAACACTTAGACTTAATTTGAAGGAAGAGAGAGAGGTCAAGAGTTCAAATCTTACAAGCACATGTATGCCTTTTATTTTTTCCATTTCCCACCAGGATGCATGGTAGAAATCTAATGGACCGTGTGTCATGCTATGTGATACATGGCCACCTTACATTGGTCCATGTAGTTGACGTAATGCCCACTTGGTGCCACATTAGCAAGCATTTTCCTTCTCACTCTTTCCCTTTTCCCTTGTTTTCTTGCGTACAACACGCTTGGAGAGCTCATTTTCAAGCCATTTTCGATCCATTTTACTTCACAATTATACTAAATTTATGGTGAAATTATGAAGTAGACGTGAAGTACTATGGATAATAACTCGTGTTTCATCTAGATTCATTCATTAAATGGTCAAATTTAGGCTTAAAGTTTCGAAAAAACATGAATTGGCAATTTTTCATCTGAGCTTGATTTAAGCTCTTAATTAATTTTGAAGCTTCCATTTGATCTTTTGGGGAAAAACTAACATCTTGCACACAATTTTAACCAGAAATTAACTCCAATTTGTGCCGATAATCAAAATCAAAGGTCGAGTTTTCCTCTCTTATTCAATCTTCAATCAATAGCGATTTGATCCTTTCCATGCTTAGTCGAGCCACAGTTAGTATAAATAGAACCTTCCCGACCCCATTCGATTGGAGCTCTCATCGAAATATACTAAAAAACATTCAATTCATGCTTTCTCTCTTTAACCATAAATCCATCTCTCTTTAGCTTTCACTCAACTGCGGTGGTGTTCGAACTAAAACATTCACATTTCTAAGCTTTCTAGGTGCCTAGCTTTCGAAGCCAACTAGTTTCATACCTTGCTGTAGCCTCTAACTCCAACAGCTGCCAAGGGTTTCAAAAACCCTAACCACCGCAACCCATTCCTTGAACCACCATACTAGCCACTATTTCAAGCCAAACCAAGCCTAGGACTGAGTTCATAAAAATCAAAAACTCAAAACCAAATCTCCTTTTTAAGTTCAACAACCATCGCATGTGACAACTACCACCCTTGTCGACGACTGCATTACATAAAACACCAAAACCACCACCAAACACTGCTACACTTGCTCTATACCATAATTACCTAATACAAAACACATGAAAAACCCTTTTTCCCTCTAAAAAAATCTAATTGAAACCACCCCTAAGGAGCTCCTTGCATTACTGCATTCATCTCCTTCTAACAATCCTGATCCAACCCTTGTAGAGATCCAAGATCCGACCTAAAGACCTACGTCCATTTCCCTTCAACCTGCGAGTCCAAGTCTAGCTTAGGTTCCCTTTTTTTTTTTTTCTTTCTTTCTTTCTTTTTTAATTTAGTTTTATTTTATTTAGTTATGATTTTAAAAAAAATTAAAAAGAAAAGAAAATAGTCGAAATAAACCAAAAAAAAAAAACACTTCTTTAATGTTAGTCTTTCTTTGAAAGTAAAATTTTTTCTTATTTTCAATTTTTCTATTTCTTTTCTAAAAGGAAAAAAAAAAAGTAAAAAAAATATAAAGAATTTTTATTATTATCTCCCTTTCATTTTTTATATTAAAATATGTCAATAAATTTTTTAAGCAATATGTTTTATCACTTAGCAAAACTTGCTTTCAAAAAAAAATGAAAAGAAAAATGAATAAACCCTTTTTCAAGATTAAGGATCTTTTCTTCAGAATTTTTCAACAATACCCAAATTAAGATCCTATTCTAGAATTTTTCTCAAATAATTAAATGGATAGAAAACTTAAATTTTATCATTTTTAAAATTAAAATTCACCAACACACCTAAAGTTTTCAAAATAAACTATGGAAAATCTAATCTTGATAATAGGTCTACAGGCACCCGTAAGCAACAATGTGGCGACTTAAAATAGGGAATTTTTTATTTTCCTTTTGCAAATAAGTAGATTTAATTTCTTAATTTCTCCTTTTTGTAAACAAAATTAATTTTCTTTCTTTCTTATATATTAAAATTTTCCTTTCATGTAAAAATGGTATTTTGAAAAGAATAAAACTAAATTCTGAAGTTTATGGTGGTATCCATTAGGGTTTAATAGGTTAGCTCTCAAGTCCAAAAACTCTGGTTTTCAAACTATTTTCAAAATTAGTTTTTCCATAGACTAGTTGCTAAGTTATAACTAATCTATCCAATTAGTTATGACTTAACATTTTCCCGACTTCGATCGAGTGGCGACTCTAAAATCTTTTTAAAATTAAAAGAAACTAGATTTTCCTTAATTTGTAGTTGAGGGTTTACATTGAATAGGTATAAGATTCGATATAAATTAGATTAAGGAAAATAAGCGAAGATTGAAAATTTTAGGCTCGATAACTAAGACTACTTTACATATTAGTACTCGTGACTCATGCTGCTTATAACTACTCTATTTCCTCACTTCTCAAGACATATTTTTCTAAGCTCCATATTTATTAGGAACATGCCACCATTTCGAGTCCTCGATAGTTGCTCAAAAACCAAAGTATCACAAGGCAAAAAGGAAAGCTCACACAAAGAGTTTGAAAGGAATAAGCCTCAACAATAGTAAGGACAAACCTATCATTGATTCACTAAGAAAGCCAAAGCCTAAATGTCATTCCTAGTCCTTTAAGGAAATATAATTCAAACAAAATCCTTGACCCAGTAAAAAGCTAATACTTGATAATCCTAAACACAAGACCTTCCTACCCACTCCATTTTAGAAAGCCCAAATGGACACAAAGACCTGTCCAACATACTCCAAACCCTAACAATCCACTTTACATAGCCCAATAAAAACCAAAATCCATCTCTGCTATTACCTAAAGAGGTTACTCATTTAAATTTAAAGCCTAAACTTAGGAAACAATTAGTCGAAGAGAAGATAATGGGGCATTTCTTCAAAGTAATCTTAGTCATTCACCATTGGGGGCATGAAGGAATGAGCTAGACCAACTAGGTTCAAATCAACAAGCCTAGAAAGAAAAAAAATGCTAGTTAATCATGAACTATTAAATCTATCCGAAGCAATGATGTTGCCAATTAACAAGCCCATCTTAATTAGGGGCATTCTAGTTTTAGGGCAAATAAGTAAACCAATCTGGCTCACATCATTAGATTAGACAAGGATAGTTAAAGATAAATATAGGGACAATTATGCTTGTCAATTAAAGGGCATCTGGTGTGGTTTACCTTTTTCAAAACAAAAGAGCAATCCAACACAAGATAATCACTTAGCAAACTAACCTAACCAAATTGATTTAAGGCAAATCAAATCGATGAAGTAAGTGCTAAGCCCTAATGGAATATCAAATTAAAGGCTTAACAACCAAAGACATCCCACTAATTGGAAAGTTTATAATGAAAAGAGGCAAACCAAGTCCCAAACACTAACCTTAAACATGCTTAAGAGTTAAGCGATATCAATGTAAGGAATTGAGACTCATTCTTTAAATGAGGTCTTTGTTAAACTTGATACACAAGTCAAAATGATAGTAGGCATTCTTTCCATTATCCCAAACACAAAATAACCTTTGAAAGCCCATGTGAGCCTTTACAAGAAGAATCTTTCAAAATTAAACCCTGCAAAGAACCACCCCATAATAGGGCAATTAGGAGGTTAGGGTCATTAATTAGGAGAAAAGGATAAACTAATTTGTACTTGCCCCAATCCCATCAATCCATGAGTAATTGTTAACATTGATAATTTAGCTCCTTTGAAAGGAAGAAAAGCCTTAGGTCAAGAAATCATGCATACTCTAAACTATAAGTCATCCAATATAAGGAAATAAAAAAGCACCTCCATTCATCAAAAGCTCATAAAAAGAAGCCCACAAGAAAGAGGAAGAAATTAAGAGAAAAATGGCAATTAATGATAAAAAGCCAAAAAGGACATCAAGAAAACGGGGGAAAAAGAAGAGAGGTAAAAAGAAAAAAAAAGAAAGGAAAACGAGATATCGATGATGTATTTCCCCATCCAATTGTATTTATACATGCTAAAAGAAAGTAAGAGAAAGGAAAGTTCATGAGACAAAAGCCTAGGAGGAACACCAAAAAGTGAAGAAATCTCATGGCATTTAAAAGAAGTTCAAGGACAATCAAGAAAACAAAACAAACGGCTTAAAACTCAAGGGCCATGCCATTCTTAATTCATAGGCCTCCTATAATATCACCCTTAAAAGGCTTTTCCGATTAAAGGGATTAGATTATCTTAAGCCAAAAATTACTCATAAAACTAAGGCAAGCCCTCTTTAGTTTTCCTTAAGGCTTTTGACTTATAAATCGGGGATTAATGAAGATAAGTTCTCTCAAAATTGGTCTATGCACATCATGTCCTTTTCATTACAATCTAATGACCAAAAGCCTATACTATAACCCAAATATATAAATATATATATATATATAAACCTACTGATTGAAGGCGTATTGCTCATAAGATAAACCACAAATTTTTAGAATTTGAAGTCAAGAGCAAAATTTGAACCAATAAAGTGAAGAAGCCCTCTTAGTCTAAATAATTTGAGAAGTAGGATGCCTACTCTTAAGCAATAAAACTTTGATGATTTGAAGTCAAAAAGGAACAAGCTATTTCCCTAAGGGCAACATAAGCCACTTGCCCCATGATGGAATTAAGCCCTCATGATACTAAAAGTCTAATAAGAGTTATACATTGAAAAGTCCCATCAAGAATCTTTCCAATAAGCCCATCAAAAGGATAAAAAATATAAGTAGGTTCTGTAAACCCTATAAAATCAGTAGTCTGAACCTTAATTTAAGTTTGAGTGTCATAAACTCTGTCATGAGTCGATAAGGCTAGTAACGATAAAAGTTTATGAAATTTAATAAATCGAATATAACATCAATAATAAAAACCTTAAAAATTGTTCGAAACTTAAATCGCGTACCAAAAACCCTAAATCCGATTTATGTACAACTACCCGAAATCGAACCCGAACTTGATCAAAACCCTAAAACTATAACTTTAAGCTTATAAAATAATTAAATATCACTCAATAATGATATAATCGTAGTCGATTACAATTATCGACTAAATCAAGTAATTACGTAAACTTTTTAACAAAACCGTTAAAATAACTTATAAAAATTATAATTATAACGAGTACCAATTAAATTGATAAATTTTCATAAAATTCCAAAATTAATTTATAATTATTATTCATATGATTTTTATGTTTAGAAAAATTACATATAATTATTTCTATTATCCTTTTTCTTCTTTTCTTTTCCTCTTTTATTTTCTCCCTTTTTCCCACATAAATGGAGCTGCAAATTACAACAACCCATGTGCACAAATATAATATCCAAGTGTCACAAATTAAGGGTATAAAGGACAAAATAATAAAGTATATATCTTATCTTAATTAATGCCTAAATTAAGAGGATAAGCTTCTTTATTTTTTTTTTTTTTATTTGCTTCAAAATCAAATGGACTTCACGTCCCAAAAATCTAGAAAAAAACCAAACTGAAAGTATAAAGTGGAAAAAAAAACAAAAGAAAAGAAAAGCAAAGTAAAACAAAACAAAGTTCAAGAACAAGAAGAGAATTAAGAAGAAAAAGAAGAAGAAAATTAAGGATATTACCAACATATTTAGGTAAGTGTATTTATTTTAGTTGTATATATGTATATTATATGGTATGTGCATGTATATACTAAATATTTTGTTATATGTTTCATTACATGTACATATATAGATGCATGAGTAAATAAATTAATATATATGTATATCTCTTTTATGTGTGTATAAACATATGTATGTGGACATGTATATATACATTATTATGTAGAAGATACAGTATATGTATATATATATAAGTATAAATAAGAATACATGTGCTAAGTATTTAGTATTTTCATAATTAGGCATTGATATATATATATGTACACATGAAAATGCATATTTATGTATATATATATATAATCTTTATTTTCATATATGATATATATATGTGTAAGTATACGTATATTATATATATATATATACATGTGTTTCGTATTTTTATATTCATGTACACATGTCAACTATTTTTTTTCTCTTATATATGTATATATATATGTGGCGTGAATATGTGTACATGTATATATAAACCTAGTCTTTATTATATATGTGTACAAGTATAATAGTAGGTATATGTATATATATTTACATCTAGTATTTTCATTTTACAAGAATTTTTGTATATATATTTATAAAAGTACTTAGGTTGGACATTGTATATATGTACAATAATATTAGTTGTATTCCATATTTTATACATATATATAATACAACTGTATAAGTTTATATGTATAGAAAATACAAATACATCCATATTATACTTATACGTATAGTATATAGTATATAATTAAAGTCAAAATAATTTCGTACATAAAGTATAGTATACAATAAATAGTACATATAATATACGATAATATTTACTAAATAAAATAAGTTAATAAATACGTTTATATACATATAAGGGTATCATAAATTAGGAGAAAGAATTAATAATTAAGTAAATTATAAAAATTAATTAAATATAATACTAAGTATTTATATATATATATGTATATCGTAAAATACTATAAAATAATAAAAAATTAAAATTAAATTAAATTAATAAGTCTAAAATCTCAAAAATAATATTATTAAATAAGCTTAAAATAATAAAATTATCACTTATACGATCTAAATAATTATTAAATCATAAATATACTAAGAAAAAGCTGAAATTAATATTTTATAAATTTTTAAATTAAAATAATAAATTTTATGATATTTTTATATCATAGTCTAAACTGCAAGTCACAACGACCAAAATGGATCTCGTTATGAGAAAATACACCCAAAAATGATCAAAATGGACTATGAGTTTATAACGATCTAAGCTAAAATGAAAAAGTTATACGCGATTTGATAAAAAGCTTAAATCAACAATTTCATGTAACTAAGTGAAATAAACAGTACAAATTACAATACTAGTTTAGCTTTAAATTCCCAAACTTACAATTTTCTATATTCCTTATTCTCAAGTGATCTCAACCTTAACCCTAAGCTGCCATCGGATTATTACGACTCCTGAGTCAATTATGGTTGAGTAAGTTTTTCCTAATGATCCCATACTTGCTTGTGTTTGTAATTAGAGAATATAAATTATGATTAATAATTAAATATTGTATGGGACTAGGTTATGCTTGTGTATGATAACTGTTTGTTAATGGTGAATTTACTTTAAAGTACGATAACGTATTAGTTGTTCTATAGTTGATTCATTAGGAACTGATTGTTTGTGACCTTATTGATCACTGAATAATAAGACCTAATTTTACTTGACTAGAAAAAATTAACTTGAAACAAGCATAATCATACACTGCGTAACTAATTCCGGTCATCACATTATACGGAGGTAGCGAAAAGCCATACGTAGGTTGATTATTTGATTGTTATAGATTTCGTACGGTGCACACGTGCAATATGACCTTACCCTGGCCTACAAAATCACTAAGCGTTGGAGGCACCAGCCGCCTGGCTAAGGGTCAAGTTCAAAGGCTTCCGTTTAAGGGTAAATGAGGGCTATGTGAACCTATTCACAATCATACGTAAAACTCGTTTTTTATAAAACTAAAAATGGATATACCATTACATTTTAAATACGAAACGTGGAGTTTCGTTATGAGATAAGTTCTAGTATGATACCTGGATTTGACTATACCGATGTATCTCCAACCTTGACTTCGAAAGGCATTAAATCTAAATTGTATGCAGTACCTGGTCACCTACATGTATTTGTTTAGCATACTGATTGACATGTATTCATTTGATTAAACTTAATTAATGTATAACTTAATTGGTGTATGGTTGAGGGGATTATCTCACTAAACTAGTTAGCTTATACCCTTATAGTCTTCTTTCGTAGGCTGAGTTATTTGTGGAGTCGGGTCACCATATGCCCGAGGTTAGTTGTACATCAGGGGGTTGATGTGGGAGCAAAACGTGATCAGAGTATACTCGTGATAATTTATTTAGATTATGGATCTAATTATGTAATAAAATGATATTAGTTTAAGTTAAAAAGTATTATAGACTTCTTATCTATAAATTCTTATATAAATAAATTGTGTTTTATATTTCCTTAACTTATTATTATTATCATGAAATGATATTGCTTAAACTTGCATAACTCTTGGTTGTTAGTTGTAGCTATAGTCTTGTATATCGCATAAAAAGTTGTCGATTGTAAGGAAATTCAATCTACAGTCCTTTGTACGGTATACAGCAACTACCACGACTAACTCCCTCAGATTATGACAAGTTCCCTAAGGATTCAAAGAGAATGGCCTAAAGGGCTAATCTAGCTTAGTTACACAATCCAAAAGCCCAACACTTAAAAATACTCCCAAAGAGCAAATGACTAAAAAGCAGCGAAGTAAGCCCACATTTACCTACAATTTTTTAAATCCAATAGATCCTCTTACTTATTAGCATAAAAAGAAAGTTGTTACAAGGCCTCAACCTAGCTTTTAGCAAAAGAGAGTTTTTTTATTAAAAAAAAAAAAAAGAAGAAGAAGAAAAAAGAAAAAAAGCCAATTTTTTCAAGAGGGGCCATGGCCCAAAGAAAAAAAGAAAAGTTTTTTTTTTTTAAAAAAAGAGCTAAATTTTCACTAGATTGAGAAAGCAACTTTAACGTCCCTCAAGTTAAAGTCTAGGTTTACTTATCCTCCTAGCACCTCCTTATGATTTAAGCCCACTTTAGTTTTCTAGATTTATTAAATCCCAAATGGCCTACTCAGAAGGCTCTATACCATTTTGAAAGAAATCCCAAGCAACTTGCTTATTAGGGCACCTTTCCTTTCAAAGAAAAATCTTTGAGTGGCCTGCTCTTACAGCACTAATTTACGCATAAGAAATCTTAGATGGCATGCTCAATTCAAGATAACTTGTTCAAGCACAAAAAAGATATAAATCCCATAAGATGTTCTACCAAAGAAGTAAATCTCATAAGGTGTTCACAAAAGACATAAATCCCATAGGGTGTTCATAAAGGTATAAATCTCGCTAATTGCCCTCTTAAGCCCACACTCATTAATAGGTTAGTACCTTCCTGAACCTCGACCTGTTAGTTGGTTGGAACTCTCTTAAGCTCAAACCCATTAGTAAGCTGACGCCCCCTTAAGTCCAAACCCATTAGTTGGTCGGTACCCTCTTAATCTTAAACCTTTAGTAAGTATTACCCTCTTAAGCCCAAACCTGTCTATTGGCCAACACCTACTCAAAGCCTAGGCCCATTAGTATGTTGGCACCCACCTAAAGGTTTAGACCCTTTAGTAGGTTAGCACCTTCTTAATTAAGCCCAAACCCATTAGTAGGCCAACACCTTCTTAAGCCCAAACCCATTAACACCTTCTTAAGCCTAAACCTGTTAGTAGGTTAAGACCCTCTTAAGCCCAAACTCGTTAGTAAGCTACCACCCTCTTACACCCAGATTTGTTAATTAGCTAATACCCTCTTAAGCCTAAACCCATTAGTAAACCGGCACCCTCTTAAGCCTAAATCCATCAGTTAGCTGACATCCTCTTAAGCCCCCAAACCCATCAATAGGCTAGCAGCTTCTTAAGCCTAGACCCATTAGTAGCCTAGCACCTTCTTAAGCCCAAATCTATTAGTTAGCCGGTACCCTCATAAGCCTAGACCCATTAGTTGATTGGCACCATTATAAGTTCAAACACATTAGTTGGATGGTAGCCTCATAAGCCTGACCCATCAATAGGTTAGCATCCTCTTAAGCTTAGACCTATTAGTTAACTAGAACCTTTGAAATCAAGCCCCTAACTAGCACATTTAAAATTTAGCCCAATCTCACTAGTAGCTAACACCTTTATAATCAAGCCCAGACTCATTAGTAGCTAGCACCTTTAGAATTAAACTTGGTAAATGGCATACCTCTATAAGTTCTCAACTCATTAGGAGAAAAAATGGGTAGTCTATTTGTCTTTATGATATAATTTTTACCAAACTTCACTACAAAGAGGTAAAACTGTAGACACCTTAATTTTGCTTACCCCAAGTTCATCTTTTATTCAAAACTCTAATTTTCGAAAAATGACTAATAAATGAAAAAATTCAAAGAAAAGGGAAGATAAAGAAAACAAAAAAAAATTGAAAAACATAAAAATATCAAACATATTAAGAAAAAACCTAAATAAATTAAATAAAATGAAAAAAGATAAAAAAATAAAAAAATTTCCAAAAGACCCAAAATTATCAAATTTTGAAAAAGCATAAAAAGTGCCTCCTATGGGTCTTTTTTAGTTAGCTCGGGTAGAAATAAGCATATGTGATTTAACCAAATTAGAAATTTTGAATAAAAAATGTTATTTATAAAAAATCATTTTTTCTTACCTATGTTTGGCTTACTCATTTTGTAATATTTTAAAAATACACATTTTCAAGAGACTATAGCCTCAAACTTTACCTTAATCGGAGTTAATGTAACCCCTATAAATTTTGCATTTTAGATATAGAATCAAACTTGAGGACCAATAAATATTCTTTAAGCCTAATGAGACTAAAGGAATTAAAACCTACAAAGACTTAAACGAAATCTTGAAACAAACTCGAAAACTTCAATACAAAATTCAAAAACCCTAACCGCATACGAAAACCTTAAATTTTAAATTAAAACCTAAATGTAGAGAAAACACTAAAACGGTAAATTACACTTGAATTTCGTCAAATCACAAAAATTCAATATTAAATAATTAGAGGTATTCTCATATAATAATAATTAGCTAAATTAAACCAATTAATGTAATTAAATTAATAATATTATGAATTTGCCCCTATGGGTATACATGGTGCTATACATATGTAAATTCCTTTCACATACAAATATTTCTAATGTATACTATGTAATATTAATCGATATAAAATTAAACCAATTAAAACACTAAATTAGTAAATTGACTCTAGATATTGTGGAGCCATACAAATTTGATATCAAACAATCAAGAATGTTCCCAAATAATGGTAATTACTAAATTAAGCTAGCTAGAAAATAAAGTTTATAAAATTAAGAAATTTCCTTATTAATATATAATTCACTATACATGTGTATTTGTATAAGTATAATTTCCTTTCACATACATTAAGATATACAAAATATTATATAATGTTAAATTGATTTAATTAACCAATTAAAACACTAAATTAATAAAATTATAATTTTGGCCAACATATACAAATTGTATAAAGTATACATGATCTTAGTCATGCACGATTAAAAAAAAGATTAAAATCGAAAGCTCTAATTCATAATAGAAGACCATAAAATAATGACTTGAAAATAGGATATTAAATATTAATTCAAACACCCTAATCTTAAGCCTTAAATTTGAAAACCTTAAAACATCCCAAATCTTATATTTAAACAACTACAACAATTCATTAACACCAAGCCTTTCAATCGAGTCAAATTAAACACTAATTTGCCATAATTTGCATAATCGATTTTAAATAACTTTCTTCAAATGCAAAATAATGTTAATTAACTTAACTCAAATAAACAATGCCATAACAATACCTAAATTCTAGGTTATATTATTAATTAATAATTTCCATTTAAAAGAACCAAACATTTCAATTTAGCAAAATTTAACCCAAAACACCATATATTACACAACCAAACATCACAAACAAATGTTAACTACTAAACAATATTGATTAAATTAATCTTGCCAAATCATACCTTAAAAACCTACATAAGTAGGGCCATACATGCATAGGAAGAAAAAGGAATATTATAAAATGGGCTGAAAATAATAAGTCGAGCCAAAACCGATAAAAAGAGTTATATATCAAGCATGAACAGCAGCTAAGCTAAAATAAAAAGTTTATTTAAAGATCCATTGAAATTTCCCTAAGCTCAATAGAATACAAAGAAGGTCCATCTTGGAAATCAACTTAAATTGAGACCTTAAACCCACTATTTAGGCATTTGAACTAAAAGATGTAATCGAGCCAAGGAAAATATATACACATCAATACCTTAGGCCGATATAAGGATTAAAAGACCAACAAAAGATAAAAATCTAACAAAGATAAAAAAATAATGCAAAAAGGCCCAAATATTAAGATAAAAAAAAAACCCAAAATCAATGAAAGCCTATAATTTTCTTGCCTAATAGTGTAAAATTCAGGTCCTACCATCGAAAAGTATGTTCGAAACCAATAGAAAACAACTACAAGATCATAAAAATTGAGGTTGAAATAAAAAAGTTATATACGATTAAAGATTTAATCAAAATCGAGAAATTATAACAAATTTACGTAATTAGGTAAGCACTTAAGTTCTTAAAGAAGCCCTTTTTTAATTACTTATATAGATTTTATTATTATATTTTAGGTAGCTTAATTTCTAATTCAAGAACTCCGAAAACTAGGACAAGTGGACAAGTAAGCCAAGTAAGGAAATTCTAAAGATCTACTATCTACTTATGCTTTAAATTGCTTCTAGGTTTTATTGGTTGCTATTGATTGTTTGTTAAATAGCTGGTTTGCTCTATGTACTATCATCTGTGTGATCACCTCGTTAAATTGGTAAATTTAAATACTTGACCAAAATAACTAGCTATATTTATCACAAATCTAGGACTCAACTAGTATACTTATGGAGAGTGCTATGTTTGCCAATTTTTTAAATGGATTAAGAAAAGCATTTTAGAAACACTTTTCAAGCTTGAAAAGATTTTATTATAACTTCGTGTGCTCATAGAGATTGATGATGATATACATATATGTATTTATCATTAAGGTAAAGTTATTAGAGTATCTCTGATTAATTGGTAACAAGTGGACTTGCATAGTTTAGCCCATGGGGCCTTATATTTGATTTACTAATGATGAGCCTGTGGGATACTGGATCTACTTCGTTGATAGTTGATATGATACAACAACCTATAAAGGGGGTTATGCCTCAAAACGGGGCTTATCGTATTATGAATGGGTCCTTTGGAGAAAGATAACTAAAAAAAAACAAATGGGTTTAGGTAGATTTTAGATGGAAGTAAGCAAACCTGTTATCTGCTTAGTGAATGTATCATACCATTTAAGCTCTCAATGATCTACAACTCGCCAAATGTGACACATCAGTTCAGGTTAAAGGGTCGTTCGCTACACAACCTTACTTAAAGATTGATATGAGCTAAGTAGGGTTTAGGGGTATATTCTCAATGATGGAGAAAAGAATAAATCTCAGAAAAGTCTCATTGACTGATAAAAGTCGTAATCCTTTATAAGAGCCTATCATAGGATATTTATACCTGTAAGTACTAAGGTTACACAAAAGAAATGAATTTACTAAAATAGCAAAAACTAAGTATAATTAATAGTATAAATGGTAGAAGGAAAATTCTATAATCCTTCTAGAAAGAGAATGTAGGGTTGTTAGGAGACAAGACACATGCAATAGGACATATGGCATCTAGTGAGTAGTTGGTAGATTCAATGCATAACTGATTCTAAGGTGAGCAAACAAATTTAGTGGCTTTTAGAATCCAGGGCTAATCAACACTACTTTGCTAAGTGGGTTATTAAGAAGTGTAGGTTACAAAAGGGCTTATTGATGCTACTTTATATGTCACTTTAACAGCTTTTCTTGACTCTTTAGATACTTTAAGGCTTGGTGATAAGAGTAGACAATAAATTCATTTGGTAACAAATAATGTTACCACATCTGCATTCCTTAGATAAGTGCATGTAATCCCTTCTCATAAACTAAACAATTTAGAGTCAAGCCTTTGAGTTTCTCACTAAAGTAGGTGATAAGTTGGCATTCTTGCAACAACACTGCTCCAATTATATGCTAAAATCATCGCACTCTGGTTAGAACACCTCACTAAAATCTGGTAATGATAGAATAAGTGCTAAAGTCAGCCTCTTCTTCAATACAACAAAGCTTTCATCCTCCTTACTTCCCCATGTAAATTTGACATTCTTCTTTGTGAACTCGGTAAAAGGTGCAGTAACAAAACTAAAATTCTAAATGAATCTACAATAGAAAGAAGCTAAACCATAAAAACTTCTAACATCAATACATAAGGTTAGAGTAAGCCATTCTACGATAGCTCATATTTTCTCTATATCTACCCTAGACCTCCTTAACTAACCACATACTCGAGAAATACGACTTCATCTTGGCAGAAGCAACACTTCTTAAGGTTCTCAAATAATCTTTCATTCCTCAACAACTTAAACATTGTTTAGAGATGATCCATACAATTGGTTAGGTCTGGGCTATGCACTAATATTGATGGGAATCAATCTACCGGACGTTTGACCTGCAACTGAGCCCAAGGACTAAAGGGGCTAGCACGACGAATCCTTCTATTCCAACCAACTCCTACCAAGGTCGAGTACTTCCTTACCGAGGCCTAATACTTCCTTGCCGAGTCACCCTTCATGCCATGCCGTATGACCACCCATTTTTCTGCAGTATGCCAAATTGATAATTACTCTCCCACGCCAAACTAACCAATTACTCGGTATCTTCCTTGTCGAGGAGCCAAGAAAGAGAGTTCGGGCTGACTAAACCATCCCAGCTTAGACAAACCCATCGGTTCGTACTTTTTGTCTACATTACATCTTCTAATGACCTCGTCAATGTAGCATCGCCACGTATACAGTATCATGTGCAAAATCCGTTGCATCAATGATTGTTTTTCTTATATATTTATTTTTACCCTTTTGTATCTTGTACATTACTTCCTTAAGAAATATCCTTTTTATCTTTTCCTCTTAACTTATGGGTATAAATACCCTTGTACTTGTAACTGTGATAACATCACATCATTTTTAATATACACTCTTTAAGTACTTTGTTCTTCTTTACGTAAACACTATTTGTTTACCCTCGGTATCACTCTTATCCTTTCCCTTAAGCAAGGTTAGGTGGCGAGTAACATCACCAGACCAATTCGTACGTCATATCGAATTGAGCCATGAGTCCTCGGAAGTTCCATTGGTGAATCATATTCTCTGGAGCTGTTTGTAGGTTTTGCTTTCTGTTTCATTCTTCATTTTTGCTCTTTTGTACTTTTCCCTATTGATCCTTTTTCGAGCTTTCTACAAGCTTGGACCTATCTAGTGACTAGCCTTGTCTGTTATTATTTATGGTTCACACTATCTTAGTATCAGAGTGGAGGTTTTTTGTGAACTATAGTAATTCTTCTTGGAGCTTTGTCATACTCTATTTTACGTGTATAAAACAGAGCAAGTTACTATGTTTATTTAACTGCTATGTTGTTAGTTGCTCGCTTTCTGAAGTCTTTGTTGAGCTCTGAATCTATGAAGAAAAATCACAAATCCAAATATAAATGTTGGTACTGGTGATGACAATAAAGTTATCCTCTATGGACAACAATCTCAAGGAACTCTTAGAAGCACTAACGAGAGGCTTAATGAGGTAGCTAACCTCTAAGTAGATCTAACTCGAGCTATTCATGCACTGTCTTATCGACCCACTAAGGTTACGTAAAATACACTACAGGCTGTTCAACCTATTAAAGGTCAGAATCCAGCTTGACCCGTTCGAGGTGAAGGAGTTGGTGGATGAATAAGGCAAAAGATAGGCCTAAGAAAGCTTGATGAAGAGGAAGAGGAGTATTTTGAAGAAAAGCGTGTACGAATCCCTAAAGCATTTGACCATGTGAAGCTTCGAGTTTCGAGTTTCAATAGATCTGGAAATGCTGATGAGTATCTAGATTAGGAAGAGAAGGTAGAGAATATGTTTGATTACTATCAGTACGAGGATTATGAGAAGGTGAGAACTGCTACTGTTAAGTTCTCCGAATATGTTGCCATATAGTAGAAGAAGTTTCAGGCCACAAGAAAACAAAAGAGGTACCGAGAGATTAACACTCGGCTCGAGATGAAGAAAGTGCTTAGAAATAGATTCGTGTCGAAAACATATCTCCAAAATACGTTCACTCGACTTCAGGAGCTGAGACAAGGAGGCCGAACTGTTGATGAATATGTTCAAGAGTTTCAAATGCTTATGATGCATTGTGAAGTGGAGGAACCACCAACTCAAACAGTCTCAAGATTCGTTACTAAGTTAAGAGGAGACATTCGAGACGTTGTGGAGCTCTAACAATTCAACACCATAGATGAAGCTGTTAGGATTACCCAGCAAGTAGATAGGCAAAGAAGGAGCCAAGTACTGGTAAGGATGTTGACTAGTCGACCTAAACAGGCAAGTCACCAAGTTTAGTCAAGTACAAAGCCGAACAGAAAGATTAATCTAAGAGCAAAGCAAAAAGGCCAACCTGAAAATGTAGTGCCGACTCGAACATATGAGAAAGGGTAAGGGTCGGATAAGAAGACTAGCCAGATCAAGTGCTTCAAGTGCCAAGGGTTCAAACACATGGCTGCTCAGTGCCCGAATCGATGGACAATGGTCATCAAGGGAGACATCTCAAAGCTAGAAGGGGAGAGTATGGACAAAGAACCCAACGAAGAGGAGGTTCTTGTCGAGAAAGAAAATACTGAAAAAGAACTTATTAGGGAGGACCTGTTTCCTGAGGACTTAAATCAGTTACTTGTGGTTGTCCAATACACTATAAACATGGAACCCTTATAAGAGAAGAGCAAAGAGAGAATTTGTTTCATACCACCTGTAAGGTGAATGATCAAATGTGTGCCCTCATTGTAGATAGTAGAAGCTGCACTAATGTGGCATCGACCGATCTTGTCTCAAACTTGAAGTTGCCAACTGTTTCACATCCGAAACCATACAAGCAGCGTTAGTTAAGTGAGAAGGAGCATTACATGTCACTCAATACTACTGCCGACACTATTAGGAATTACTTTGACCAGATCCTCTACAATGTACTGTTTATGTGTGCTTCCCACATGTTGCTAAGTAGGCCATAGTTATTTGATACGAGAGTTATGCATGACAGCTACAGGAACACATATATGTTTGAGAAGGATGACTGGAAGATCACGCTAAATCCAATGTCATCGAGAGAAGTTAATAAGTTGCAGAAAAAACTTGCTCGTGGATAAAAAAAGGCTCTGGTGATAAGTAAAGCCAAGCTCCAAGAGGCCATCAATGCTAACGAGCTGACCCTCTTGTTGGTCAAGCGACTCTTAGAAATGAAAGAGCGAGGTAAGTTACCCCAGGAGATCAAGGAGTTGTTATATGAATATACCGACCTGTTTCTAGAACAGTTACCTGAGGGGTTACCCCCAACTTGAGGAATAAAGCACTACATTAACTTAGTACCCGATACTGCATTGCCGAATAAGCTAGCTTATCGGATAAATCCCAAGTAAGCTTCTAAACTCTAATGTCAAGTCATTGAGTTGCTAAAGAGAGGCTATGTAAGTGAGAGTCTCAACCCTTGTGTTGTGCCCGCACTTCTAATATTGAAGAAGGATCGAACCTAGCAAATGTGTCTAGACAACCAAACCGTAAACAAAATCATGATCAAATATAGGTATCCAATCCCGAGACTAGAATACAAGTTAGATGAACTAAGTAGAGCCAAGATTTTCAGCAAGATTGATCTTAAATCTAGCTGCCATCAAATCCGCATTAGACCAAGCGATGAATGGAAGAGTGCATTTAAGACTTAACAGACTTTATGAGTGGATGGTCATGCCCTTTAGCTTATAGAATGCCCTGAGCACTTTCTTGGGATTAATGAACCATGTGTTGAGATATCTCATCGGAAAGTGTATCATGGTGTACTTCAATAGCATCCTGGTCTACAATGCCAACATGCTGAATCATTGTAAACATCTTAAAGTAGTCTTAGATATCCTCCATACTAAGAGATTATTCGATAATCTAAAAAAATGCTGCTTTTGCTAAGAGAAAGTGGTATTCTTGGGCTATATAGTCAGTGGAGGAGACTTGTGAGTCGATGATGAGAAGATCCAAGCAATTGTCAATTGGCCGACTCCTACTACTTGTGCCAATGTGAGAATTTTCCACAAACTGGCTTCATTTTACAAAAGATTCATCAGGAATTTCAACACCATCGTTTTGCCACTTATTGAACTAACGAAGAAAAACACCTACTTCCAATGGGGAGAAAGAAAGGAGAAAAGCTTTATCGAGGTAAAAGAAAGGTTGACCTCTACCTCGACGTTAGTACTACCTAACTTCAACCAAATTTTTAAGTTGGAATGCGACACATCAAGCATTGGAATAGGCAATGTCCTGATGCAAGAAGGCTGACCAATTGCCTTTTACAGTAAGAATCTTTAAGGAACCCAATTGAATTATTCTGTGTATGATAAGGAACTTTTGGCACTGATCCAAGTAATGCAAGTATGGCAACATTATTTACTACTAAGAGAATTTATCATATATATTAACCATGAATCGCTAAGGTAACTCCGAAGTCAGACCAAGTTGTCAAAACGGCAGGCGAGATGGGTTGAATTCGTTGAAGGATTCAATTTTGTAATAAAGTACAATTAGAGAAAGAGCAACATAATTACCGATGCTCTTTCAAAGAGATATGTGCTTTTATTAGAATTGTAGACCAAACTGTTTGAGTTTACGAGTATCAAAGAACAATACTCTGAGGATTCACACTTTGGACCCATAATCTTGCAAAGCGTAGATGGGAGGACAGTGGATGAATATCATGTGGAGGATGACTACTTGTTTCAAGGTGGAAAACTATGCATGCCAACTTGTTCACTGAGGGAGCTACTAAACAAGGAAGCCCATAGTGGAGGTCTCTCTAAACATTTTGAGGAAAGGATGACCTGTAAACTAATAAATGATCAATTCTTTTAACCAAGAATGAGGAAAGATGTACACCGAGTTATCAAAAGTTATGTCATCTGCAAGAAGACAAAGTGCCAAGTCGAGTAAGGGAAAGCAATGCCCCTACCTATCCCGACAAGACCATGGACTAAATTAAGCATAGACTTTGTTCTCGAACTACCGTGAACCACTCAAGGCAAAAATTATGTAATGGTTGTCATGGACTAATTCAATAAGATGGCATACTTCGTGCCCTGCACCAAGACTAACAACGCTTTAACTATTGCTTCTCCTTTCTTATAGGAGATTATGTAGATACACGACGTGCCGAAAAATATAGTTTTCGTCAAAGACCCGAAATTCTTAAGCTATTTCTAGAGAACCCTATAACAATTGCTAGGAACCAAATTACTTTTCGGTAACTCATATCACCCCCAAACTAACGACCAAACAAAAGTAGTTAATCAAACTTTGAGGTCATTACTCTGAGCTGCAATAGGCAAAAACTTGGCTGATTGGGATGTCTGCCTACCAATGGTCAAATTCACCTATAACCGAACAGTACATGACACCACTAAACAGACTGCCTTTGAGGTAATCTATGAGTTCAATCTTGAGTTACCCCTCAACCATGCCCCTATACCAATACTCACATAAGAGGACCCTGACGCAACAACTAAAGGAAAATCCCTTCAGCATATCTATAACAAGGTCACTCAGTACATTGACCAAGCTACTAGAAAAATGCGAGAAAAGACTAAAGGTAGAACTAAATGATTTTAGCCAGTAGACTTGGTGTAGTTGTACCTCAATAAGGAGCGATTCTCGAATAAGAGGAAGAAAAAATTATCTGCAAGAGCAGAAGGACCTTTTAAAATTCTCTAGAAGGTTAATGACAATGCTTACAGGTTGGAGTTGCTTGAGGACTATGGGGTTTCTAACATCTTCAACATTGCTGACCTCAGTCCACATCACCTTGATGGAGAATTAAGTGAACACCATTCATATTTGATCCCGAATCCAAAACAACCTAGAGGAAATGATGGGAATCAGGCTACTGGACCTTTGACTTGCAACCAAGCTCTAGGACTAAAGAGGCTAACACAATGAATCCTTCTATTCTAACCAACCCCTGCCAAGGCTGAGTACTTCCTTGCCAAGTCACCCTTCGTACCGTGCTGTATGACCACCCATTTTTCTGCAGTATGCTAAGTTGATGATTACTCTCCTATACCGAACCGACCAATTACTTAGTATATTCCTTGCTGAGGAGCCGAGAGAGAGAGTCTAAACTAACTAAACCAACCCTGCTTAAATAAGCCCATCTATCCATACTTTTTGTCCACATCTTCTAATGACCTCGCTAATGTAGTATCGCCACGTATACAGTATGATGTGCAAAATTCGTTGCATCAATGATTGTTTTTCTTATATATTCATTTCTACCCTTTTGTATCTTGTACATTACTTCTTTAGAAAAGAACCTTTTTGTCTTTTCCTCTTTAAGCAAGTCACCCTAACTTATGGGTATAAATACCCTTGTACTTGTAACCGTGATAACATCAAATCATTCTTAATATACACTCTTTGAGTACTTGTTTCTTCTTTACGTAAACACTATTTGTTTACTCTCGACATCACTCTTATCCTTTTCCTTAAGCAAGGTTAGGTGGCAAGTAACATCAATGGACCAATTCGTGCATCATATCGAATTGAGATGCGAGTCCTCGAAAGTTCAATTCGTGCGTCATATCCTCTGGAGCTGTTCATAAGTTTTGCTTACTGTTTTATTCTTCATTTTTGCTCTGTTGCACTTTTCCCCATTGATCCTTTTTCGAGCTTTCTGCAAGCTTGGACCCATCTAATGACTGGCCTTTTCTGTTCTTGGTCACAATTCACACCAAATATGTCATCAAAATATACCATAGCAAACTTCCCTATCTAGTCCCTCAACACATGTTTCATCAACCTCATGAATTTGCTTAGTATGTTAGATAAACCAAATAGCATCACGAGCCATTCATACAAACTATACCCAGTTTTAAAGGCTGTCTTCCCCTCATCACGTTCCTTCATGCAAATTTGATGATATCAAGATTTTATATCAATCTTTGAAAATACTCGGGCTCTATATAGTTCGTCTAATATATCATCTAACCTTACTATTGGATATCGATATTTGATAGTGATTTTATAGACAACTCAGCTATCTATATACATTCTCCAGCTTCCATCTTTTGTCGAAACTAACAATGCCAATATAACATAAGGACTAATACATTCACATACATATCCCCTTTCAATCAATTCATTTACTTACCTCTACAACTTAGCGACTTGCTCAAGATTCATTTGAGAGGTAAGCTGACTGGTGGGCGGTACCTAGTTGTAAGTCAATGCCATGCTCTAGTCTTCATAAAGGTAGTAAACCTTTTGATAACTCATTAAGGAATAGATCAGTAAATTCTTCCAATAGTTCTTCAACGGCCTTAGGGAGATCGACTTTCTTCTTTAGATCTAGTATTCTTCGAATTAGCAAAAGATTGGCTCATCACTCTTTACAGCACCTCAAAGCTTGGTTCAACTCAAAATCAAGGCCTTAGTTTATTTGTTCAACTTAGTCTATATATTGTTGACTTAACTTGGTGTCATAAGGATTAAGGTAATAGATCGGCTACCCTTTTCAAACGTATATATATTCTTATATCCATCATGAATAACTCGTTTGTCAAACAAACAAGGTTGGCCAAGTAGAATATGTGAAGTGTACATTAGCAATTCATCACACAAAATTTCATCCTTATAACTCTCGATAGAAATTGGCAATAACACTTAGTATGACACTTACAAAGATCCCTTCCCGTTTAACCAATGGAGTTTGTATGGCTTGAATGTGGAGAGGTCGACAACTTCAATTGCTCAACTAATCTCGCCGATACTACATTTGTACAACTACCATTGTCGATAATCAAAGCATATAGCTAGTCTTTTACTCTACAAGAGGTGTGAAATAGATTTTCTCATTCTTCTTCTTGTTGATCATATTCCACACTTAGAGCTTAACGAACAACTAATATTAGCATGTCCCCTTCCTCTAGATAAATGTTATCTCTTGCAATATCTATCTTCACTTCCTCTCCTAATTCTTCTATAGCTTCACTAACTTCTTCATCACTACTGTATACTTTAAAGGTTGAAACTTCTCCTCTAATGACTATAGTTCATCAATTTGGGCATTGAGCAACCATATTTCCTTCCTAGCTCTTGCCTGACCTCTTCTACATGTGACATCTGTCCCTCTTTCTTGTTCGGCATTGGGCCACTAAACCTTATGCTACTTCCTTAGGTAGGTCAAGAGGGTTAGACAAGTCGGGAAGGTGTAGCTCGAAAAGTTCAATTTCATCTTTGTCACTAAACTCATTAGGTGATCTTAATGACTTCTTCAAAGGTGTGAAAGAAATGCATCTCAACAATGTCTCTAATCTCATACGTTAGGCCAATAACGAACCTGAAAGTACTTTAGGCCTCAAGTTCTTCCGCTTTATGCCTAATCATAAGCATTTAGAACTCCTAGGCATATTCATCAAATATCAAGTTCCTTGTTTTAATTCTTGCAGCTTGTGAACATGTCATGGTAATATGATTCAAGAGTGAATCTACTTCACACGACCCTCTTCATCTCATCCTATGTATGTACATTACATCAACCTTCTCTCTACCTCATCATTTGCATCTTTTTCCACCACATGTGAGTATACCCAATGAACTCTAGGGTAGCAAGTCAAACTTTGTCTTCTACTAAGTAGTGATAACATTCAAATAACTTATCAAGTCATTCTTCCTAATCCATGTAGTCATCAATAATTTTACTCTTTAAGTAGCTCAAAACTAAATCTTTACATTTTCAATGCTTCTAGGAGTTCAAACAATACACTCTTCATAATACTCGTCACCTAACTCATCTTTAACTTCATTAGCGTCTTCAAGTACAATCCTTCGATGAGCGAGTTGATTTACTCCTCCTCTGTGTTGCCAAATAAGTAAGTTAACCCTAAGAGATTGACTTGCATATCTTCCTTGTTAAGGGCTCAACCTAGTCTTTGATCAGCTTTGTTAAATTCTTCTCGTTTACTCTAATCATCATAATCTATTTCCACTCTCTAATTGACTCGTTATTCAATCACTCCAGCTTGTGCATGATGTGTTGGATAATTTACTCATCTCTACTGAACTTCAATGTTTGTTCAATTAACTCTGTATTCAACTAGGTTTTCCTTTGGGGGTGTCCAATCAACTTAGCCTCCAATACAGTGATTTCCTTCAGTACGGGAAGCCATTACTTGCATCATCACCATCATATTTCCCATAATCTCTATAAAGTGATCTATCTGCTCATCGTTGGATTTCAGAGTTTACTCTGTCACTCTCATTGTCTCCAATCATAACGTTTACACTAGACTTTATCGTTCTCATTACTACAATAAATTTTCAACTAAAACTTAAATTCTCATGATAGTTCCTCGTAACCGAACAACAATTACTACAACATGACAATAATCACTTGTTAAGCTCTCACTACTCCAACAACACAACCAATAACTACTACCATAGTTCTCCAACCACTACAATAACAACAACATAAACAACTTAGTAATGACCTACTTTGTTCTAAAAGATAAAAACAAAACCACACTATCAATTATAAACTACAATCTCAACACAAACCTCCACATACACAATAACCATACACCAATACACAACATGATCGAGAAATGAACAAAAATATGACTTCTTAATATCTCACGACCCTTCTCAAAACCTTTAGCTATGATACCAAGATGATATGATACAAGAACCAAAAAAAGGGGTTGTGCCTCTTAAGAGGGCTTACCATATTGTGAATGAACCCTTCGAAGAAAGACTACTGAAGAAAAACAAATGGGTTTGAGTGGATTTTAGGTAGAAGTAAGCAAACCCATAAGTCGCTTGGTTGATGTGGCGTACCACTCTGGCTCTTAAAGGCTTAAACTCACTGGATGCGACACTCTAGTCTAAGTTAAGGGATCACTCACTACACAACCTTGCTTAAAGGTTAATATGAGCTAAGGTTTGGGGGTATATTCTTAATGATCGAGATAAGAAGAAATCTAAAAAAAAAAAAAATCTCATTGATTGATAAAAGTGGTAATCCTTTACAAGAGCCTATCATAGGGTATTTATACCCATAAATGCTAAGATTACACAAAAGAAATGAATTTACTAAAAAGGGCAAAAACTAAGTACAATTAATAGTATGAAATGTAGAAGGACAATTCTTTAATCCTTCTAAAAAGAGAATGTAAGGTTATTAGGAGACAAGGCACATGCAGTAAGACATGCCGCGTCTGGTGGATGGTTGGTAGATTCGATCCATAACTGATTTTGAGGTAAGTAGATAAGTTTGGTGGCCTCTTGAATTGAGAGCTAATCGGTGCTAATTTGCTAAGTGGGTTGCTGAGAAGTGTGGGTTATAAGATAAGTCGATGAACTAGCACAGCAACCCTTAATCAACACAACTTAAGTAAGTTCTTGAATAAGGAGAAGAGTACTAGTAGATTGGCTCATTGGGATGAGTAGATCATCTCAACATAACAAGTTGACTTTGTATGGAGTTGGGCAAAGGTCGAAGATTCGGCGAACTATGTTAGCAATTCCCTTTTCTCGCGAGCATGTAAGTGTACTTGGAAATTGATTTCCATCAATAGTAGATGGCCTTAGTTGAGATCTACCTAACTTGATTTGTATCAAATTCTTTTCTCAACTAGGGTAATAGTTAAGTTACACTTGGAAGGATAGTGCCCCTAAACAACCTCATGCATGTAAGACAAGATGCCCTATGCAATAAGTACAAGGAACAACTGATGTATAAACGATGTAAATTTACACCTTACATTATTCTAAAGCCTCATGGACGTGCTATTTGTATTCATCACATATGCATTTGTTTCATGTGTAGTTAGATCGCATGTATACTAATAATGCTTAATAATTGCTTAAATGGTAGTAGTAAGTAACAAACTTACCAAGCTATAGTTTTCTCATCCCCCTATAGTTCCTTTGTAAGTATCCGTAAGCTAGTATTGGGGGGAGAGCCAAGTGTAGAGGTGATAGGCTTCGGGATACCAACCTAACCCGACTGCCAAAGCCGAGATCATCTACTTGTCGATTCATCTTGTCTGCCAAGCCGAATAACACTATTTCTTGCAATTAAAGTGCTGAGAAGCAAAAGGTCGAGATAACAACCGAACCTCATACATGCCTGACCAATTAATTACTTGGCATCACACTTGCCAATAAGTCAAGATAAAACATTTTTGAAAGTTGGATTCACTCGGCAAAGTCTATTGTCGACTTAGCAGACGAAAGATCACATTACCAAAGGTTAGATCCACTTGGCGCAACCTAGAGAGACTATTGCCGATTGACTCCAATACTCAGTAATTATGGGTCGACCCTTTTGGTTACTCGGCTAGGCACCACGAGATTACTTCCAAGGCATACCGAATGACCACATGCCGACTTCTCCTTGTAAAACGCATAGCTTTATATTTTTGTATATGTTTGTCTTTATTTTATTTATGGGCCTAATTCTTTAGGGTTTAAGACCTTGTACATTATTTACAGTTTTGCTACCAGGGTTTAGGATGTACTATAAATAGCAACTTTTGTAACAATGCAAATATATATAACAGAATTAATGAAAAAACCCCTTTTAGGTCTTTTCTCTCAAAAAGTTCTCTCCCTTACTAGCTCTTATCAATCCCTTTAGTAAGGATTGTGGCGGGTAACCCTATCGCTCAGACCAGTACATCACATCCAACAAGTTTTAGGTCCGTATATGGTTCTATGATGTGTCATATCCATAGAGTTAGTGCGCAGGATTTGCTAAACCATCAACTTCCATTTACTTTTCATTCCTTCGGTAAGATCAAACCCACCACCCCTACAGCCAGCCTTATCTATCCTTGGTCTAGGGTCTACATCAAGAGGTGTAACCATTGAGTGGTATACCATGAGTTAAAATCGGCAAAGAACTTATATGGCTAAACTTAAAATACTCTATATAATGGATATTATTTTATTCTTAATAAGTTTTAAAATATTGCAATTTGCTACCCTATCTTATTATTTGGTAGAGAATACCAATTCTCTATGATTTTACTAGATTGTAGATTATTGGTTATCTATAATTATCTACGTCTTATGTTAAAATGGTAATTCTAAAATCAGAAGCCATAGTGATTGATTAGTTAAAGTTTTACAGTCTTTAACTTACAAGGCAGTTTTCATGTTACGAGTACACATGTAATATAAAAATCTTAAGCAAATCCTTCTAGGCCCCCTTTTGAAGTGTTACAATTAAATTGAGTATTTTATGGCTATTTGAAGTGTTTAATAAAAGTTGAACACAGGTAAAAACCAAGATCCTAATTTGGTCAAATAGGAAAAATTTTGAAAATATTTTGGACATATGTTTATTATAACTCTTAAGCTTGATTTGTCCCAATTTTTAATATTTTTCCTTAACTTGATTAGTTATTAAACCCTAACCCATTTAATACTAGTCCTCCATTAAGAGTTAAGGAAAACTTGATCTTTAAACGTATTTTGAAAATTCTTAGAGTAGCCACCCAACTGGAGTCAAGAAAAAGAGTAGGTTAGGTTAAATCAATTAGGTGGAACGATTTAACCTAAGCACTAGTCTGCTTAGAAAACCAATTTTGAGAGAAAACATTTTGAAAACTAGAAGATCGAGTCCAAGGTTTAGGTTTTTCAAAACCCTTACCGGTACCATGAACTTTCTTAATTGAGATTTGATTTCTTAAAATCACCTTTCAAAATTACCCTATAAAATGAAATTCAATTACTAATTAAAGAATTACATTAAACTAAAATGGAAAAAATAAGTTTTTTTCATTTTGTACGATCCTAGAGGTACCTACATACTTACTACTCAAAATCAGACGTATATAATTCTTTCTGAAAAGTTATGTATGTTGATTTATTTTAAACTTGAAACCTAGCCGAGTTTACATCTTTAACCATTCCATTTATTTTCAAAATCTCTAAAAGGATCGTAAATTAGGTTTATTTTTCGAAAATTCTAAGAGTGTCGTAATTTTGAAAAAGGGTTGGTTTATTTTTGTTTATTTGGAAAAAGGTTTTTCCAAGTGATAAAATGACTTTATTATTTATTTATTCTTATTTTATATTTTATTATTGTTATTTTTTTAGTTGTTCATTATTATTTTTTCCTTTTATTTTGCTTACAACATAAAAATAAATAAAATAAAACTAAATTTTTTTTTCCTCTGTCTTTTTTTTCTTTATTTTCTTTTTCTTCTCCTTATTTTTGTTTTTCCTTTTGTCTTTCTTCTTCACCTTTTTCTTTTTTTTGTTTTTTTTTCACAATTACAAATTACAATAAGTAAATGGATAAATAAACAAATAAAAAAAACTAAATGATAAAAAAAAATCAAGTTAAGGTCAAACCTAAGGAGCATGCGGGTCGAAGCGGTTTGAATCTAAGTCTTCAGGTTAATTCAATCATATCCGGTTTGGTGCCAAGCTCTCTTCTACAACAACAATGATAAGGACACACTTTGGTGGTTTATAGATGACGTTTCAAGAGGGGGATCATGCTTTTATGAGTTTCAAATTGGAGATGAGGGGGCTAGGACAAACACTATGGTATAAAGTAGTTGTTCTATAGTGGTTTAATGTTAAGTCAATGGTAGTGGAGATGTACAACATGTGGCAATAGCTGAAGCTCAATCAAGGTGTATCTAAGGTTTTTAAGGGATGGAGAATTCTATAAGATGAGCAATATAGGTTGAAGACGTGGTGGTTGTTGGTGGAGTTCGCGTGGTGGCTAGGGTTTCGACTTGTGATGCACGTAGGTGTGGCTATCATTATTCATAGATGTGTGTAGAGTGTAGTTGTGTTGTTCGTAAATGTACGGGATGTGTATGCTGTGACTATGCAATGGGCATAAGTGGATAATGTGTTGAGAGAGATAAGGGTCCGACGATGGTGAGAGAGAGAAATATTTTGAAATTTCTAAAGAGAGCTTTTTGGGATTATTAGTGTGTTTTCAAATGAATTTCTAATTATGTAACCCCCTCGGCATACAAATTTACCAACCCCATTTTATACTAAAAATAACTTAGCTAACCATGGAAGGTTGAAAATCGAATCGAATGTAAATCCCTAATTTCCTTTTTTTTTTTTTCATTACTGAATCATTACTCTAAATGCTTGTATCTAGATGTGTTTTTGAATTCGATACATAGTATTCTATGTCTAGTTTGCAATTTTGCCACTAATTTGGCAAAATTGCAACAATAAGGGGCTTGAAATCAATGTTGAAGTTAGTTGATCAAGGAGGAAAATGCGAGATTTTTGGAAAAAATGAAGGAAAGAGGAGGAAAGAGGTAGACACGTGCTAACATGGTGCCAAATCAATCGAGCAAACCAAAAACTTTATGCCACGTATCAAGGTAAGACACGTAGCCAACACATATCAACACATGTAGTGCATACATATCACAACAATGGCGTATACATGTCAAGGTGCTGACATAGCACCACGTCAACTCATAAGTCTATCCAAGTCGTGCCACATGTCAATAATAGACACGTGACCCAATGACATGCCAACATATGGCAGCTAAAACAAAAAGGTACTTTATGCCTTTGGTAAGATTCGAACCCAGGTCTCCTCTATCCAAATGCATGCTTTTCACCATCAGGCATTGGTTTTTCCTTGTTTATAGGTGCA
The DNA here is from genome assembly GCA_024138015.1 of Lumnitzera littorea. Classification (NCBI taxonomy): domain Eukaryota; kingdom Viridiplantae; phylum Streptophyta; class Magnoliopsida; order Myrtales; family Combretaceae; genus Lumnitzera; species Lumnitzera littorea. The sequence continues at coordinate 60,880,489 of JAMXBB010000008.1, forward strand.
ATTAATTGCACATATACAAACCTAAAACCCTCCTTATTATTTTATCTAAGACCTAAAAAAACACTAAAGCTACTAAAATTTTCTATTATATTTGAAATTATCTAAATCCTTTTAAATTTTCTAATTTTTCTATATTTTTGTCTAAATTTTCTATTTTTTTGTACCTTTTTCCTAAATCAGAACCCTTTACATAAATCTAAAAAATTTATAAAAATAAAAGAGGGAAAAAATGAGGTGCCTATAGTAACTTCACATTAACTTAAAGAAGGAAGAGTAGTTTTCTAGAATTTAGGTAATTAATTAGGAGTTTTAGGATTTTTTTAAGAAAAAGAAAAAAGAAGAAAAATTTTAAAAGAGAGAAAGAGAGAGTAAGGAATAAGTGGAATCAAGAGAAGAAGAAAAAAAAAAGAAAATGAAAAAGAAAAGGGAAAAGAACGAAAGGAAAAAATAAAAGAGAAAAAGGGGAAAAAAAGCAAGAGGTGAAACGAGTCAACCTAAGGAGGTCAAGATAGTGCTTAGAGAGCATGTGATTTAAGGATTTCAAGTCAGGATAACGCTTTGAGAACAAGCAATCTAACGATTTTAGCTTAGGATAGCATTCTGAGAGCATGTGATATAAGGGTTTTAAGGTTAGGATAGCACTCCAAGAATATGCGATTACTAACATTGTTTCTACATGGATCATGCCCTAAAGAGCAAACCATCTATGGGGACCAAAGCAAAAAGAGCTTATGTAAGCATTCTTGGGAGACTTGAAAAAACGAAAAATTTGTTGATTGACAATCATGCAAGACCGGCAGACATTAGGGATAAAATCCTTTAAAGAGGATGATTCTAGCCTCCAAGGCCAACTCAAGAACAATTTTTACATAGGAGCAAATCCCTGAACTTTAGACAAAAGGAAGTGAACTCCTTTGAAAACAATAGTTGCCAGGGTAATCACTTTTGAATGATAGAAGCTTACTACTAAGGTTGACTCTAGAGAAGATGACTTTTATATTGTTGAAGACCTAGACCACTAAGGTAACATAGAAAAAGAAAGGACTAAAATGAGAGGGAATGGAATTTACTTCAGTTTTTCTACTTACTAATAGGTTTAGATTCTCTAGTAGTGTGTAGGCTTTTAAGCGACATAACCATTTTATCTTCTTGGTCACCTTTATTTAAGAGAACCCTTTCTTTCTTAAGGGTCTTTGCGTTTCTTTAAGGGCAAATAACTTTCCATGTTTTTAGGCATGACTTCTTCAATTTTCTTCTTAATCAAAAGATATCTCATTAAAGATAGGTTTAGTCCGAAAGGACTTCCTCACACTCTCATCTTAAATTTCTCTCTCTTGATTTTGATTCCAAAAATTATGGTCTTTCTTGTAAGCAATACACTTTTAATCAATTTGTTAGGTCTTTTTTGGACTGTAATATAATAAACGCTTTTGGTCTTAGGTTTCAAAATGGATATTATGAAAACAACTTTTTATGAAAGAATTGCTCTTCAACCCGGTTTACAAGTCAAGAACCTTATATTTAAAACTAAAATTGTGCTTACCTTAGTTTCAAATGTAATTTTTACCAATGATCAGTTATTTCCTTTAATCAAAAGGGCTTTTAGAAAGGCTTAAGTTATGGGTGGGCTATAAGCCATGTGTTAGCTACAATTTTCTTTAAGGATCATAATTTTTAGGGGAAACTTTAGCATTTGTCCTGACTTTTCAGTTTTAATGATCTCGATCATGTTTTTGGCTCCCTACTTGAGAAATAGGCTTTTTGAGTTACTCATCCCTAATCCTCTTAGGTCTTTTGTGTTTTGCACTTGATCACCTTGTCTTTTCATTTTCTCATGTTTCTTCTCGCTTCTTTTCCTTTTCCTCATTTTTCTTTCTTCTTCTTTTTTTTTTTATTTTTTCTCTCTTTTTTTTTTCTTTTTTATTCTGACTTAAGACAAAGGTAATCATTCCTTCTTTTGGCTTGCAATTTCAAAGTATAAGTGGTTTATGTTTAGTGTTTAAAATGAATGCCCTTTCTTCATCTTAGAGGAAATTAGTTATCAATAGTAACAATTACTCTTAAATTGATGCGACTAAAGTAAGCACAAATTAGTTTTAACCTTTTGTTCTAATAGATGCTCCTAACCTCCTTTTTCCCCCATTATAAGGGTGGTTCTCGACAGGGTTTTATTTTGAAAATACTCTAATAAAAGGTTCAGCAAGGCTGACAAAGGATTTTGTGTTTGGGTTATTGAAAAGATCGCTTAACTTCATTTTGATTTATGTATTAAATGCAAGATGGACTTCCTTTAACGAATAAGTCTAATAGTCTAACAATGATGTCACTCGACTGTTAAAGTATCTCAAGGTTGGTGTTTGGGATTCGTCTTGCTTTTCTTCATTCTATACCTTTTGACTAGTGAGATATCTTAAAACAAGAGAAGTGCAAACAAAGCACTTTAGTTGAATCACTTGTTCTTTACAAACATTGTAAAGGTCATTACAAAATCTATCTCTATCCTTGAATTGAGTCTAATTAGATTGCCCCTACATCTATTATGTTTTGAACTCTATTTTTCAATTCCTAGCAATTGTCAGTAGAATGCCCCTGCTAACCCATATGATATTCACATTGTGCATTTAGGTTGTATTTCCTTAGCCTGTATCTTGGCATTGGGGCTTTCTATTACAATAAGCCTTCTTTTCTCAATTGGTCAATGACTTGAGATAACAAGGCAAAGATATAAGTAAACTTTCTTCTAAGCATTTTTAGGCCTTTTTTGCTTGGTGTAGGTTTTAACATTATCGTATTAATACATGCCCTTGAATCTGGTGGGGCTAGTTTCTTTCCTGTTAGCCTCTTTATTCTTATTGCCTCTTCAATTTGGCTTCTAATAAGTATAAAATCCACAAAACTGACCATTGTATTTCTCAACAAGTGCTCATAATATGGTTTCTCTAATGAATCAACAAAGATAGATATTAATTCTTTTTAAGGGAGAGGAAGAATGATTCTAGCCGTCATGCTCCTCCATCTTTAGGCATATTCCTAAAATGACTCATCTTTCTTCTTTCTCATTGTGCGCAAGTACCAAATTGAAGGGGCTTTCTCAATGTTGTACTTATACTACTCATAGAATGCCTGAGCCAATTTTTCCCAAGTATTGATCTGGCTAAGATCGAGTTAGGCATACCAGATTAATGCCAGTCCTATCAAACTATCTTAGAAAGTTTGTATCATGAGTTGATTATTTTGAACATATCTACTCATCTTATGGATGTATAATCTAGTGTGTGGCTTTAGGCATTCGATCCCATCGTACTTCTCAAACTTTAGTACTTTGAATTTTTCTAGGTACACCTTAGCATTATACATGGAAAAGTTAGTGATTCCAGCCTACTTAAGTCCATCATCATTCTCAAGTGCTCTCATCTTTTCAATTAAGTTAGCTTTCTTTCCAACTCTTTGATACTTTCTTGATTTGGCTCTAGGTGAACTAAGAAAGAATAAGTCTCAGGCTTGAGAGCTAAATTAATCTTCTCTTCAAAAAGAGGTGCTTCAACAGATTTCCCCTATTGGGCTTCTAAGTGCTCTTCATTTGATGATATTATTGTTCTAAGTAAGATGATGTTGTCAACTAGAAAATTTATCTATTCCATTATTTTCCCCACCATTTACTTTAATGAAAGAAACCTTACTTCTATAGGGTTATAGCCATCAAGTTTATCGTTATTTCCACTATTGGCCATTACTTACAATAGGAATCCTCACTTGTTAGCAACTTCTTAATTTTATTTTCTTTTTTGAAAAAACACTTTTCTTTTTAAGAGAGAAAAAAGGACTTATTTAAAAAAGTGAAATACAAGGATAAAAGTTATTTACAAATTATGAGAAAGGAGTAGAAAAAACATTTCTAAGGGATCGGGAGCCTAAATGTTTACAATCAATCCTTGATAATCCATAGGTATTTAAAAGGCAACCTACAAGAAAAATAATCCTAATGATGTATTTGGAAAGAGTTAGAGTATAAGGCACACAGAAGAGGACTTGTAAAGAAATCAAATATTTAGAAGCCTAAGGATACAACTCTCATGATGTTACTAAAAAAAAAAAGAGTTATTCAAACATAAACTAATGACTATTTATAGGCAAAGAGAAATAAAAAATGCAATATGAGAGCATGCAAATGCAAAAAGAGGAGCTGATAAACTAACTATGATATGGCAAGAAAAAGTTTTTTATTTCATATTTGAAGCTTCCATTGCATTATTCAAAAATTTATTACAAATACTCTAAAGTCTAGATCTTCTTTTTCTTGTGGTGTCTTAGCTCCTCTTTAATCTTCTTCATTTTCTTTAGCTTAGCTGCCTCAATCCATCTAGTAACCCAGGAGATATCTTCAGTGTGGAATTTCTAGAAAGCTTTGACTTAGTAATAGATAGCAACATCTTTGGGGATTTCAATTATAATAGCAAACACATCAATAGTTTCTGGGTGCCTTTCCTATGAAGAAAGTCAAGTTTATGACTCTGAGTATGGCTAATAAACCAAACCATAAGTAAAGCCATATTGGTCTTTAATTCTTCATTCTTCTCTTCTTGGAGACAACTAAGCAATCTGGCTTGTGCTACTAACAGCGTTGGGATGTAAGACTTCCCTTCTAAAAATTGGATTACTAGCTCTACAATCCTATGATGTATGTAAAATATCCCATTAAGAAATAAAATAGTTGCAAATGTTGGCAAGATATTAGCATTGATTCTATGTTGTTGCTAATCTTCAAAGCTACCACAAGAGAGTTTCTACTTATAGCTGGTCGGGATTGTAAACTAAGCAAAAAAATCATCCACCCTAATGATTCTCTTAAGGGGATCTACCTATATTTTACATATTTCAGATTCATTAAGGCCTAGGAGTTTATTAACCAGTGAGAGGATGGGCCTAATCTTGTCTTTATGACCTTTTGTTAGTCTGAATTGAAAAATCGAAACCATCTTTCAAGTATTCCCTTAGACTCTAAAGGTTCGTGAATATGACCTTCTTTGAAAAGAGTCGATGTAAAAGATGATCTAACCATTTTCTACAAAAATAATGAAAAGAAAATTACATCAAAATTATCCTATTTACATAAGAATTACATTAATATTCTAAGGAAAAGAAAACATTTACAAGGAAAAGAAACTTTCAATAAATCTTTTTTCTTTTTTAGACTTACCACATCGTGTCAATTTGCTAATTTTGGGAAAAGGGCTCATGAATCCAGTTGGAGTAGCTTCTAAAAGGTCCTTAAGCTTTGTGATTTCACTTATTTTTAGAAAACACTTTCATTGATCGTATCAAGCTTAAGTGAGGGTAACCTAATCAACCCTGAACAAGAGTTATACCACAACACCCGGAGCCTACACAATGCGCCCCCCCCTCCCCCCCCCCCACACACACACACATTCTAGGGTTCTAATGTGGTCCAAGTTTAACCATTTCTACCATACAATTATGATACATAGAGTAAGAAATATAGTACAACAATATACAAATGTAGAAAATAATAACGAATGAATAAATTAAGAAATTACACTCAATAAAGTGATTTCAAAGAATTAATTCTAAATTTGGAAAGTTGGATGGCTAATCCTCTTAAAGTCTCTAATGGAGTCACCAAGCTGTAGAGCCTAATTTTTCTCAATTTTTAATTACTTTTAATCCGATTAATTATTGAACCCTAACCCGTTTAATACTAACCCTTGATTAGGAGTTAAGGAAAACTTAGTTTTCAAACGTGTTTTGAAAATCCTTTAAGTCACCACCCAACCGGAGTCAAGAAAAGAATGGGTTAAGTTAAATCAATTAAGTGGAAAGATGTAACCTAAGCACCAGTCTACTTAGAAAACCATTTTTGAGAAAAAAGGTTTTGAAAACCAGAAGATCAAGTTTAAGGTTTAGGTTTTTTAAACTCTTACTAGTACAATGAACTTTCCTAATTTAGATTTGATTTCTTGAAATCATCTTTCAAAATTACCCTATAAAATGAAATTCAATCACTAATTAACAAATTAGATTAAACTAAAATAGAAAAAATAAGTCTTTTCGTTTTTTGCATTACTACAAAGGTGCCTATGTACCCGTTATTCAGAATCAGATGTACATAGTTCTTTCTAAAAAATTATGTGTATTAATTTATTTTAAACTTAAAATGTGGCTAAGTTTACATCTTTAGCCATTTCATTTATTTTGAAAATCTCTAAAAGGGTCTTAAATTAGGTTTATTTTTGGAAAGTTCTGAAAGTATCCTAATTTTGAAAAGGGGTTGGTTTATTTTTGTTTATTTAGAAAAGAGTTTCTCCAAGTGATAAAATGACTTTATTATTTATTTATTCTTATTTTCTATTTTATTATTGTTATTTTTTTAGTTGTTTATTATTATTTTTTCCTTCTATTTTGCTTACAACATAAAAATAAAAAATAAATAAATAAACTTTTTCTTTCCTCTCTTTTTTTTAGTTGTTTATTATTATTTCTTTTTCTCTTTTCATTTTTTTTTTCACAATTACAAATTACAATAAATAAATAGATAAATAAACAAATAAAAAAATACTAAACAATTGAAAAAAATCAAGCTAGGGTCTAACCCAAGGAGTACATGGTTCAAATCCGAGTCTTCGGTTCAATTTGATCAAATCCGATTGGGTCCCAAGCTCTCTTCCATAGCAGCGACAACAAGGATATGCTTTGGTGGTTTATTGACAACATTTCAAAAAGGGGATCTTGTTTTCATGAATTTCAGATTGGAGACAAGGGGGGTAGGACAAACGCCATGGTCTAAAGTAGTCATTCTGTGGTGGTTTAATGTTGGGTTAACAGTAGTGGTGATGTGCGATTCACATAGTAGTAGCTGAAGCTCAATCAAGGTGTATCTAAGGGTTTTAAGGAATGGAGAATTCTATAGGATGAGCGGTTTAGGCTGAGGACATGGTGGTTGTTGGTGGAGTTCACATGGTAGCTAGGGTTTTGGCTTATAGTGCATGTCGATGTGGCTATCGTTGTTCATAGATATGTGTGGAGCATGGGTATACTATTTGTAAGTGTACAAGATGTGTATGTTGTGACTGTATAGTAGGCATAAGTAGACAATGCATTGAGAGAAAGAGGGGGCTCAATGGTGGTGAGAGAGAGAAATGGTTTGGAAATTCTAAAGAGAGTTTGTTGGGATCATTGGTGTGTTTTCAAATGGATTTTTTATTGTGTCTTCCCTCACCCCCTACCCCCAAAAAAAAAACAAATTTACGAACCCCATTTTATAATAAAAACAACTTAGCTAACCATGGAAGGTTGAAAATTGAATTGAATTTAAATCCTTAATTTCCAATTTTTTCTAATTTTTCATTACTGATTCAATGCTCTAAATGCTTGTATCTAAATGAGTTTTTGAATTCAGTACGCAGTATTCTATGTCTAGTTTGCAATTTTGCCATTAATTTGGCGAAATTGCAACAATAAGGGGCTTAAAATCAATGTTGAAGTTTGCTAATCAAGAAGGAAAACGTGAGATTTTTAGAGAAAATGAAGGAAAGAGGTGGAAATGTGTCGGTGTTACGTCAGTTAAGCGAACTAAAGACTTCATGCCACATGTCAAGGCAAGACACATGGTTGAACACGTGTCAAGACATATGGCAAACACATGTCATGATACATGGCGTATACGTATCAGGGTACCGACGTGGCACCACGTCAGCTTATGAATCTATATAGGTTATACCACGTGTCAGCAACACACATGTAGCCTAGAGATATGTTGACGTGTAGCAACTGTGGTTTTATAAAAGCAAAAGGGCACTTTGTGCCTTTGGTAAGATTCGAATCCAAGTCCCCTTTATCCAAATGCATGCTTTTTACCATCAAGCCATTGGTTTTTTCTTGTTTATATATGCAATTATTGCACATATAAACTAGCCCTACCTAAGCTAGATCTAAACCCAAGCCCAAAACCTTCCTTATTATTTTATCTAAAACCTAAAAATATACTAAAACTATTAAAATTTTCTATTTTATCTCAAATTATATAAATCCTTTTTTAATTTTCTAATTTTTCTATATTTTCTTTAAATTTTCTATTTTTTTGTACCTTTTCCTAAATTATGACTCTTTACATTATTCTAAAAATAAAAAGGGGCAAAAATGGAGCATGTACAGTAACTTCACATTTGCTTGAAGAAGGAAGAGCAATTTTCTAGAATCTAGGTAATTAATTAAGAGTTTTAGGATTTTTTTAAGGAAAAAAAAAGAAGAAAAATTTTTTATTTAAAAAAAGAAGCAACAATAAGGAATCAGCGAAATCAAGAGAAGAAGAAAAAAAGGGAAAAGAACAAAAGGGGAAAAAAAAGAGAGAAAAAGGGAAAAAAAAAAGTAGGAGGTGACACATGTCACCAAAAAGAGGTGAAACGAGTCAACCTGAGAAGATGCCATGTGACTCCACATAGTGTTATGTGGCTAATGCCATAACGCTATGTAACGCCACTCACAATGCACCACATGGTGTTTGGGGGTCAAACATTTCACCCATACCTTTCTCTTCCCCTTTCCTTACATCAAAGGCACAAGACCTTCAAATTAAAAATGGCAACTTTTGCTATTTTTGAACCAGCATCTTTTCTAATTGATTTCAATAGGTTTTCTTACTCCAAAAATCAAATGAATTAATGAAAGATCATGTGGCATATTCTTAAAATAATCTCAAATTTTAGTCTTTCATTTAAGGAAATTGGCATACAAAAAAATACAAAAATTGAGTAAAATATAAAAACACACCTTTTAGCACCCAGTTTTAATTTGGAAAATAAAGGCATATTCTTACTATTATACTCAAAGATACTTATAAAAAATGTCTACCCTAGAATGTCGATGAATATTTAATTTCCTTGAATTCATACAAAAACCAAATCAAATCAGAGCAAAAATGGAAAAACCCATATTCACTTCCATGTCAACAAAGATGCAATCATTCCTAAAGATGGATGTTTCTTAGGCACTACTTAGGCTCTGAGACTATAAATGGGGTTCTTGGCTTTTCATTCTAACACACACAAAGTATTACAAGCTCTCAATCTTGAAAAATTCATTCTTTCTCTCTCTAAATCCATACCAGTGCATCTCCACTCTCTTTATTTGATTTCTCTCACTATAGAGTAAATTGAAGAGAGCCAAATTAAGGGAAGATTCCTCACTTTATAGAGAACAAATCCCCATGGTTGATTTCTTCCAACAAAGCTTCAAATCGTTTTTAATTGAGTTAGAATCAAGATGGGTGTTCTAAGGTTCATGTGCATTGTTTTGCTTTATTTTTAATTAAATTGGAATACTTACACCTTACTTTTGGTGAAATTGACTTAGGGCTTTTGAAGATTAAAGAGTTAAGAGTAAAAAACCGCCACCTCTATCACGAGAACTAACTGAATCCGACCAAAATCAAACTCGAACTAGTTCACGCGCTAAAGCTAAGTTTCTTCTCCTTCTTTTTCTTTTTCTTTTTTCATAAAAAGATGAAAAATTTAAAAAAAAAAAAAGAATATGTTTTGATCTTATGTTGTCTTGATTTCACTTGAATAATGTGTTTTTGTATGATATTTAATGTTGATATTAATAGATAATTTTTGTATTTAGGCTTTAATGAATAATTGGCTTGATTAGGTTTTAATAAAATAATTAGCATGTTTTTGGTCTTAGTTAATAAATAAATTAGTGTCTTTTACCATGAATTAAATAAGCTTGTTTTTGCATAAAGACATTGTTTAAAAAACTAATTAATAATGATAATTCCCTTAGTAGTTAATAAGTAACTTGCCATATTAATTTTTTTTTTTATGTTTGCATGTTTTAATTTACATGAGTTGATTAAATAAACTTTGTTGCTTAATATATTTAGCTTAGATGATTAGGTATTTTTTATTGTAAATTATTTGCATTGCTATACGTTCTCTTTGCATGTTATAGCTTATTGTACATTGCATAGTTTACATGAATAATCAATTCTTTCCAAAATAAAGGGTTTCTTTATTTTCTTTTTCAAAAAAGTTTTTTCTACACATAGAAAATTTATTTTTCATGAATAAAAAACAAGTTAAGCCTTTTCCAAAATTTAGGGACTTCTTTAGAGTTTTCAAAAAGTAGACTGAAAAACCCACCATTTTCAAATTAATAAAATCTAATGAATTTAAAGTAAAAAGAGTTTTTCAAAAATAAAACAAACCAATGAACTAAAGTTTTCATAAATTTATAACTACATGAGTTTGATCCCACTTTGTGAGCACATAGGCACTTCAAGTAACCCAAACAAATAAAAAATCCTTTTTCTTCTTTCCCTTTTAAATATTTTCCCAAATCTTTTTGCAAAAAAGAAAAATCTTTTATTTTGAAAAGACCATTTAAAAAAAAAAGGGAGAAGGATTTTTTGCCCATTAATTATTTCATGGATCTTTCAATGGTAACTGCAAAGGTTTTAATAAGTTAGCCTATGGATCCATTAATCTTTGCTTTCCTTTCTCTAAAATATATTTTTAAGGAAAAAAAAAACTTATAAACCAATAGCTAAGATTAAAATCCATGTACCTATAGGCTTTGATTTCACTCTTTTCTTGACCTAATCAAGTGGCAACTCATTTTTTGTTTTAAAAAAAAGGACCTTTTTTTTAATTCAAACTTTTCCTAATTCAATCAAGAGACTTATATTAAAATGGGCTGGGTATGGTATAAGTTTGATTAGAAAAAAAGAGAACCGATTTTTTAGCTCAACAAATATAATGTAATTAGATTATAAGGTAATATCATTGATTGAACAAGAAAACGAATGTCACATAAAAACTAGGGTTCAATAGATTCGCTAAGAACAATTGAATCAAAGCATAACAATAAATCAAGAAAGAGAAGAAAAGAAAGGAGAAACCCCTTGCTCTACTTGACCTTAAACAACTCTTATAGGAAGGGGGGGGGGGGGTTGGTGGGGGAGGTGGGGTTCTCTTTAACAATTAAGCCTAAGCTCCTTTCTATAGAATATCAATAGCCTCATCACACCTTAAGATTACGATTGTGAACCCTAGATATAATTCTTCTTTACACTTGCAATTCTTGAAATTCATGAAATTCTTGGACAAGAGGATCATAGCTAGAAGCACAACTATGATCTCTATGCGTAATCTCTTCTATACTTAAATTCTTATTCAAAATGCCTTTACTTCAATGGCATGGTCAATACATCCTCCATGAAAGCTCTAAACTTCAGGAAATTCTTTAAAAATTCACCAAAAGCTCTTCAAAAATCTATAAATGAAATAATTCACAAATAAGCTCAAAATTCTTCACACATAACACAAATAATGGCTAAAAAATTCTACAAATCTACCCCAAAAATATATATGCTAAATGAGTTTCGTCACACACCAAGGTTCGTAATCAGAGTCAAACCGCCAGTCAATATGATTTACGAATGGGAGGGTTGAGGTTACTCACCTCTATTTCCTTACTAGAGAAGGAATTACATAAAAGTGGAATAGCAGTCACTAAATTCAATAAGCTTGGAGAGAACATACTCGATTTTAATAATAGAAAAAATGATTCAGCTAAACAAATTAGGAGACTATTTATAATAAGCATTCTAAGGCAACAAATGGAAAGGAAATGACTACAAAGGGTATTTACAAATAATACTACCTAGTACAACCCTAAAAGGGTATAAAAGACAAACAAGCAAAAAGGAATATCAGTACAAGTGTCGAAATAGTACAACACTTGGCTTGTAGTTGTTAGCACAATATTCTAGCATAGAATCTTCTTGAGGAAAGTTGATGATCAACCTAGGTAGTTAAGACTCAACTTTGGGAAGTGTAACTAAGATAGGTTAGACCTTGGAAAGTTAGACATTAGTATCAAAGGGTCTACCAAGTAGGGAGGTTAGTTGTCAAGTCAGTAGTCAGTTGGTTAACATTTGAAAGGTCAGTGCTTAAGAGGTTAGCAGGTGGAAGGGTAGCTTAGAGGTCAACAACAGGGTCTTCAATAGCTCGGATTAGGGTGTAGACAGATTGAGTAAGGAAAGAGTTTAACCAAAGGCCAACTTAATATTAAGACTCGTCTTTGGCTAGTTGAAGGAATAAAATACATCTAGTTGTACTTTCTTTGTAGGCCTCAAAGTCTAGTTTAGGTGATTAAACCAAAGGTCGGTGGTCCATTAACATCTATGACCGTATAAGTTACACTAGTTGCACAAGAAGGGAGCTTTAAATGTTACACAACAAGTATAATACAAGTTCCCCTTAGGAACAAATATTAAGATGAAATTCTATACTAGTACGCTTTACCATTAAAGATAGATATCAAGATGAAATTTCATGTGATGTATTGCCAATATGTGCTTTGCATTACATGTACTACTTGACTGACCTTAGATGTTCAATTGGCAAGTATTGCATGATGGATACTGCAACATTTATACATTCCAAAAAGATGACAAGAAGGTCATCTTCTACCCTATGGTGCCATAAAAAGTATAAGAAGCCCAAGCTTAGATCTCTTAAGCCTAAAGAAAGAATTTTTTTATGGGAAAGAGCAAGCTTAATCAAATATTGAGCTTTCACGAACCTACGTACTTGCATGTGGTTAAGCAATTCTTACAAGTAACCAACATGGACTAGGTGTCAAAGAAGTGAAGGAATTGTTGAGAGAATTCAAAGATGTTTGTCCTCATGAACTACCGAATGGGCTACAACCCTTAAGAGTGATTAGGCATAATATTGTCTTGCAGTCTTGAGTGGCTCTACTAAACCAACTTACCTTTGGCATAAACCAAGAAGCCAAGGAACTGACGTGCTAATGTCACATCTTAGCTCAACCCTGAATGTAAAACCGATAACTAACCTGCTTGAATCAGAAGACAAGACTATATTAACATGATAATGTATTTATAGAGGGTATTACATTAAAGTTCAGCCTTATAAGTGCAAACTTCATTCTATATAACCTTCTACAAGTCCAACTTACAAAATGGTTCTCTCAAACTCTTTCTACAACATTTATAGATAACAACTGTCTAAGTCTATCATCAAAAACAAAAATCTTTCAAAACAATTGGTTCCAATTTTAGCACTCTCAAAAGTCTTTCCCTAGTAGTGTTAGTGCCCCTCCTAAGTTATGTGTTGACCTGCGGATACAATACATGTCCACTCAATTCATTATTAACTGAGTGAGAGTAGATAAAACATACAGTACAACACAAACATATCCAGTTATTATAACATATTAGCTTTAGATATTTAGTCAAACAATATTATACCAAATTGTAGGATCTCTACAAGAATGTGTGCAATGCATATGCACATGAGCTAATGTATTCATAACAATAACATAGTTCTTAGCCTCATTTTTCATCCAGTTGGTTGATTTAATCAAGCATCTAAATACTAAGTCTTGAAACCTATTATGGCTACAAAGAGCAGTTGAAAGTAGGACCCGTAAACCTATAATTGCTACAAAGACGAGCAGTCGAGAGTAAAACTCCCAAATAGGTGATGATCACAATAAGGAGCGATCAAAGCGAAATGCTCAAGCGGATGCAAGGATATATACTTTAAAATTTTTAGCTTTTTAAAGCCAATACTTGTTCTAATAAAACTCACTTTTCATAAAATTTGAGTCATAGGTCCTTTATGTGTCATACCATGAATGTACCATTAATGTGTCAAACACCACATCAAGCATCATTTCCAAGCTTCATATTAAGTGTCATATAATTTATTTTAGCCTTACCTATTGTCTTATCATCCTAATCTAATATTTTGTATTGAGTTCGCTTAAGTGAACACCTTAAAGGTTGAACCATTTCCTAATGTTTTCTATAATATGAATGTGCTCTTGCAAATATCATCCATTTAATACCTTTATGGTAACCGATTCTCAAGATTCAAGACCAAGCATAGTTAATCGATACATGTATAAAATCATTACACAATCAATAAACATCATTGCAAGATTCAAAATCAAGCTTAATCAAATCAAGCACATTCCATACAAACTACGTAACTTACAACTTAATGAGTAGACATAAGTTTACTCCTAAACATAGAATATCCATTTAGTTGTTACTAAAGTCCTTCACCCTAAGTAACATCTTAGAGTTACTTGTTATTCAGGTAACCTACAATTAAGATTTATAGTTTAATGTTTATTCGAGTTATATAAATGATTCATTAAAGCTTAAATGTGTTTGTAAGTTAAGGGTAAGGATCTTAGCTTTTTAGGTGAAAACATTTCATTAGTACCTAGGACCTTCTATATGACCTTCCTCATGATCATTTTTATTTACGTCTTTATTATTTAATCTTCTACTAAGGTGAAGTCCTCACTTTCTTCTTCACTTGTACCTTCAACTCAACCTTCTACTTAAAGTTAGCTTTAAGGGTCACAGTTAGAGAAGCCTCTACTTAGACTTACCTTACTTTTTACTTTATGTCTTATTAGGAAACATTCTACTCAAGCTTCTACTCAAATTTAACTTTAGTTCTTAGTTTGATATCTTATTAAGAACCTTCTACAAAAACTTCTACAAACCATCTCACTGAAGTCCTCATTATATTATATCTTACTCCAAGTCATTTTCCTTAACTAGTCATAAGTAGCCTTCTTCAAAAGCTTCTATAGAGGTTTATTAGTACTAACTTTGTTAATACTCACTAAAACTCTTCATGATCATTAAGACATAGCAATTTTGGACATAGACTAGCAAGAGCACCATTCTAAGTAACCAATTCTAGATTTCGAAAATTTTATGAAAATCCATGCATACTTGTTTTTCAATATGTCACCATTTTAGTTTTACAAAAATGGCACTTTTAACTCATAAAAATGCAATAATGAACATGTTTGACCACTTTTTTATCATAAAACATGCAACCATGAAAAATATCATTTTAAGACCAAAATATAAATGGAAATCAAATTTGACTAAAAATACTTGAAAATCTACTAATTTTCTAAAATTTCCAAATTTAGGGATTTTCATAAATAAAAAAAATGAAAATCAAAGGAGTAGTTTTATTAAAATTTTAACACAAAATGTTAATATACATAATGAAGATCTTAAAGAAAAAGTTTAGGTTAGAAACTATATTGTTGGCCCCTTTATAAGATTAGTTTGAAAATTCACTTGGATTGACTCGTTTCTTAAAAGTGATATATAAGACATACATATTTTGAAAAACTAACATTTTTCTGTGAAATTACACTCAATATAACCTAGGAGTACAATTGTTCATAATTTTCTGATATGGTTTGCTATGTTTTTTACAATTTGTCAAAAGTCAAGTAAAAACCAAAACTCGCAATCACTTTACTTTTCAACCACCATGTGTCACCAAGGAGTTGTTAATGCTCTTAGATGCAAATTTTGGTGTCCATTGATGGTGCCACTCGTTTCCAGGTTGCCGTTTACCTTAAGTTTCGTATATACTCAAATTTTGCATTATTTTCATTTATTTTTCCCAATTCCCAAAATAACCCTAATTAAGCCTCTTCTAAATTTTCCTAGACTCTCTAACTAACCAAAGATTGTAAAATAAAGGGCTTTGGATTTTATAGAGGGTAAGTGAGGAGACAAAATTTTCATGTTATTTCTTAAAACCATGTTCCAATATCATTATCTTCCTTATTGTAAACGCCCAATTTTTGCCTCCTTTATTTTATTTTGTTTTGTTTTGTTTTATTTTCTCAAGAGATCCTAAATTAGGAAAAAACAAAAAATAGAAAATTAAAGAAAATCCAAAAATTAAGAAATTTAGAAAAATACAAAAAAAAAAAAGAAAAATAGGAAAAGCATAAAAAAATAGGAAGTCTAGGAAAAATACAAAAAAATAGAAAAATAGGAAAAGCATAAAAAATTAAGAAATTTAGAAAAAAATAAGATTTTTTTTTTTAGAAAATTGAAAAGTCATGAAAAAATTGAAAATAGAAGATTTATAGAATTTAGAAAAAAATAATAAAGGAATAGATTTTAATAAATTTAGGAAGGGAACCGTTAAGCTTAGGCTTAGGCTTAGATTTAAATTTAGCTTAGGCTGACCTAATTTATATATACAATATAATTACATATATGAATAAGGCATAGGCCAACAGCCTAACGAATAAACACATGAACTTGGCATTGGGTTAAACTTGAAGGTCAGGGGTTCGAAACTTAGCAAAGGCATGATGGCCTTCTTATTTTTTAACTAACATACTACCACATCAGAAACTATCACGTGTCAAGATCTCATTGCACCACATATCTTGACAAGTGGTAGCACCGGATTGGTCGATACTGTGGCATGCCATTAGACAACTTAGCTAACATAACGCCATGTCAGTCGCTTTTCTCTCTCTTTCCCTTTCCTTTGATTTCCTCCTCTTTCCTAACCAAGAACAAACTCGACTCCTTCACTTTAGCCATAGATTTCGCACATTCCAAATTCGGTTAAATACACATTCAAATCGAGCTCCAAAAGTCCGAAAAAAAAACTAAAATTTCAGAAATTTCATATAATTCAAATTCCATCTTTCCTTGCTTATTGGTTTGGTTTAGTGTATAAATAAACTTGTTCACAACACACACAATCAACTACAATAAGGAGATCCACTCACGTTCACTCCCTCACTACTCTTTCTCTCTTTACCTGTGGCCATACTCTCTCTCTCTAATTTGCAACCACACTCAAGGGAAATTGAGCAAGGCTAACTACACAACTAACATCACTAAACTCTAAGCTCTTCAACATGACAACCGCCGTGTACCATCATAACCATTAGAAGCCTCCACCACCAAACTCTAACAGCCATGACTCTACTTTCCATAACACTACCTACCACCACTTTTGACCAAAACTAACCATACAACTGAGTTCGTAACACCTAAAAACCTGATACCCAACCTACAGCTAACCCCAAGTAGCCGTCGCACAACACTAAGCTCGACCATCGCTGACCGTCACTTTGAAAAACCATCCAAATAGCCTCCAACCACCTTAAAACTCGTTCTACCCTCCCTTAATCCCAATACGAAACACATAAAACTCCTCTTTCCCCTTCGTTTTGGTAGCTAAATCAAGTGGAATCGACTTAGGCAGCCACTACTCTTTCAACCGCAATCCGAATTCAAAGCCCAACCTAAAGATCCAACCTAGTACCCAAATCCAAACCACGCCCTAACCCACGTCCTGATCCAGTATCCAGTCCAGCCTTCTTTTGTATTTGACTTATTTATTTCCTTTTATTTTATCTGTTTAGTTTTGCAAATTTTTTTAAATTTTATTTATTTTTATTTATTTATGTACATGTAAATTGTAATACAAAAAAAAAAGGAAAAAAGAGAAAGGAAAAGAAAAAGAAAAAAAAAGAAAAGAAAAGAAAAAGTAGTTCATTTATTTATTTATTTAATAAAAATAAAAATAAGTAGAATAAAAAATAATAAATAAGATAATAATAAGAATAAAAATAAGTAAATAAGCTAATAAATAATTTTTTTTTAACTTAGAAAAATTAAGTTTTCAAAAATAAAAATAATAATAATAAATGGACCCTTTACAAATTAGGACTATTTTAAATTTTTCAAAAACAAAACCTAGATTAAGACCCTTTTTAGAAAATTACTTTAAATGAGTTGAATTGGATAAAAACGTAAAGCCAATCTCTTTTTCAAAAATTAAAATCAACTTAATCCACTAAAGTTTTACAAAAACAAGAAATACATACGTTTGATTCGAATAGCGAGTACATAAGCACTTATGAGACGATGATAAAAAATTTTAAAAAATTAATTTTCCCTTTTTAGTTTAGATTATTCAAATTATCACATTTAAGTAAAGAATAGAGTTCTGTCTTATAAAATTAGAAAATGATTTTTAAGGTTAAGGTTAAAATTGAAAAGTTAATGGTACCCGTAAGAGTGTAAAATTCCTAACCTTCAAATCCATATCTCTTATTATAAAACCATTTTCAAAATCTGTCTTTATCGAAAGATTAATGGCAAAGTTATAATTAATTCACCTAATTGGTTATAACTTAACCCTTTTTTCAGACTTCAGTTAGGTGACAACTCCAAAGTGTTTTCAAAATACAAAAAAAAAAAAAAAAAAAACCAGTTTTTTTTAAACCCTAGTCGATGGTCAGTATTAAACGGGTAAGAGTTTAATATTGATCGGTTTAAATAAGACTTAATTTTTAAAAAAACTAAGAGGTAAAAAAACAGGCTCAACACTTGTTTCTCTTTATAAAACCATGGGTGTCTATAGTTTTGATTAAGAAAAACATTTGTAGCCTTAAATTTGGTCAAATCCACCTTAAGCTATTTTATTTATGTACTCCTTTGATTATTTTATGTATATTATGTGTAAACCCTAGGAAAATAATAGTTAAACCCTAACTCAAGTCCGAGTGTTCTAAACTGTACAATAAGTCGATAAGGCTAATAACAATAAAAGATTACGAAGTTTAATAAATCAAATATAACACCGATAACAAAACCCTAGGAATTGATCGAAACCTTAAATCGCATACTAAAACCCTAAAACTGATTTACACACCATTAATCAAAATTGAACCTGAAATTACTCGAAACCCTAAAATTATAAACATAAACCTATAAAATAGTTAATTATTACTCAATAGTAATATAATTATAGTCAAATACAATTTTCGACTAAATCGCCTATTCGCACGAAATTTTAACGAAATCACTATAATAACTTATAAAAATTATAATTGTAACAGGTACCAATTAAATTGATAAAATTTCACAAAAATTTCAAAATTAATTTATGATAAGAATTGTTATCATTTATATAATTTGAAAAATTACATATATTTATCATTAATTTTTATTTTCCTTCTCATTCTTTTTCAATTTATCTCTTTTCTTCCTTTCCTTTCTTTTTCCCCATTTGCCATGTCTGGAAACAGAAACAAAAATCTGAAAAAAAATTAACGGCCCACATGAGGAATTAGAATTACAAATGTTGCAATTAGGAAAGGCAAATTAAATACAAATGGATTAGATTATCTTTTCTCCATAATTACTAAATCAAATGGATTTGTGTAATATATATATATATTACTTCCAGCCGAAAGAGAATGTCTGGACGTGAAATTGAAGCAACCAAAGAAATCTAGAAATTTTTTTAGAACAAAACCGAAACCTGGAAGCTTAAAACCATGAGAAAACAAGGAAGAAAAAGAAAAAGGAAAAGAAGAAGAAAGAATTAAAAGAAATAGGTAAGTAATTTATTTTTGTATAGATGTATGTTATATAGTATATACATGTATAAATATAGTATTTGTATAGTATTTTCTTATAAATATAACATTACTAATACATGTATATGTGCATAAATACATAAATTGAATAATATATGCATATATTAGGCTATGTATATATACATGTATGTACATAGGTATATGGAAGAGTATGTATTAAGTATTTTTTTAAGAATACCTATAATTAGTATTAAGTAATTTCGTTTAATAACTATAGTATATATATATATATGTGTATGTGTAACGTGAACTTTATATATATATATATGTACTCACGTATAATTATTTTCGTGTATATATATATGTACTTGTATAGTATATATATGTAGTAATATATTTCCATAAGTAATAATATTTGTATATAAGACATATAATATAGAGTATATGCTCTATGATATACGGCATAGTATATGTATAATATATAGTATACATACTTTATAACAAATACTATGTAAACATATATATATACCAAATATATAATATAAGAATAGGAATTTGTAGATTATATATATATATATATATATTTAAGTATTTAGAAATTATATAAGTATATTATTATGTAAAAATACAAATACATGAATATATATATGTACATAAGAGTATGCTTATTTTCATAAAATAAGTATATACATATAGCGTATAACATATATTATTTATATGTAGTATACCAAAAATATATATAAATATATATATGTATGTATAAATTGTGAAGTACATAAATAATAAGAAAATGAGAAATAATAAAAATAATAAAGGTAATAACAATAATAGTAAAAATCTCAAAAATAGGAAAATATACTCAAAATAATAAACATATCAAATATATGATTTAAATAATTATTAAATCATAAATATGTTGAGAAAAAGCGAAAATTAATATTTTATAATTTTTAAACTTAAATATGAATTTTTGTGATATTTTTATATTACAATTTAAACTACAAGTCACAATATCTAAAACGAATCTCGTTACGAGAAAATACGCTTAAAAATGATCAAAATGGACTATAAGTTCATAATAACCTGAGTTAAAACGAAAAAGTTACATGTAATTCGATAAAAAGCTCGAATCAATAATTTCACGTAATTAGGTTAAGTATACCTTACAAATTATAACACTAGTTAGCTTTAAATTCTCAAACTTACAAATTTCCCTTATTCTCAGGTGATCTCGATATCGACCCTAAGCTGCCCCCAAACTACTACGACCCTTGAGCTAGCCATGACTGAGTGAGTTTTTCCTAATAATTCCGTACTTGTTTGTGTTTGTAGTTAGTGAATATAAATTATAATTTATAAATGAATGTGTATGGGGTTGGGTTATGCTTGTGCATGATAATTGTTGTTAATGGTGAATCTACTTTAAATTTTAATAATATAATATTTGTTACATAGTAGATTCACTAGATTGATTGTTTGTGACTTAGAATGATCACTAAATAAATATGACTTAACTTTTTATTCGACTATAAAAAGTTAACTTAGATCATGCATAAATCATGCATTGTATAACTAATTCCGGCGATCACATTACACGAAGGTAACGAAAGGTCATACGTAGGTTGATTATTGATTGTTATTGATTTCATATGGTGCACACGTACGATATGACCTTACCCCGGCTTGCGGGATGACTAGGCATTGGAGGCGCCAACCGCTTAGCTAAGGTCGAGTCCAGAGACCTTCGTTTAGGGGTGAGTGAGGGCTGCGTGAACCTACACACAATCATATGTAGAACTCATTTTGATAAGATTAGTAATGGATGTACCATTACATTTTAAATACAAAACGCGAAGTTTCGTTATGAAATAAGTTCTAATATGATACCCGGATCTAACTGTACCGATGAATCTCCAACCCTAACTTCGGAGGGTGTTAAATCTAAGTTGCATGCAGTACTTGGTCACCTGCATGTATTTGTTTAGTATACTGTTTATCATGCATTCATTTGGCTGAACTTAATTGTTGTATAAACTTGATTTCTATATGGTTGATGGAAAATATCTCACCTAGCTAGTTAGCTTATACCCTTGTAGTCTTCTTTTACAGGCCGACCTTTTTGTGGAGTCGGGCCGTTGCATGCCTGAGGTTAGTTTTCTACACGGGGTCAGTGTGGGAGCTAGATGAGGACGGAGAGTACTTTTGAATTATTATAAATTTGAATATGTAATTTTATGTTAGTCTAACTTTAAACACATTTCAAACTCTGTATCTGTAAACTTTTATACAAATAAATTATATGTTATGTTTTTATTATATTATTATTATTTACCATGAAATGATATTGCTTGAGCTTGTGCACTCTTGGTAGTTAGTAGTAGCTATAGCCTTATGTATCGTATAAAAGAGTCATCGATTATAAGGGAATTCAATCTGCAATCCTTTGTACGGTATACGGTGACTGCCATAATTAGCCCCCTTAGGTCATGACATTATGCCTTATATGTAAGCTTCAACAAGGTTGTCTTCAAGCTTTCATAATGTTTAATTTTAAATCATACTTCTTCTTCTAATTATATGTATTAAATATATTTTCAATATATTAATTATATTTACTAAGTATACGTCACCTTTAAATAATTTCCTAAGCTTAATCATTAACTTTATTATTTAAAAGAATTTCGGTTTCAGTTAACCCAGTACTTTATTGGATAAATTCTTTTACATATATTATTTTAAGAATCTAATTTCATGAGGCTGCTTCTTCTAAATTTTATAACCTAGTTATGATGTTTCACTTAATTCGTTTGACATCACCTAGCACCTTAATTTCAAGGGGGTTTGAGACCCTAAGGTATTGCGAACTGTGACCAAGAACAGATAAGGCCGGCCGTTGGATTGGCCCAAACTTACAAAAAGCTCGAAAAGGGTTAATAGGGAAAAGTATGAAAGGGAGCAAAAATGACGAATGAAAATGGTAAGCAAACCTATTAACAGCTCTAGAGAACATGACGCATTAATGAAACTTCCGATGACTCCTGGCATAATTCAATATGACGCATAAATTGGTCTAATAAGGTTACTCACCACCTAGCCTTGCTTAAGAGAAAAGATAAGAGTGATGCCAAGAATAAACAAATAAACAATGTTTATACAAGGAAGAAAGTACTCAAGTGTATTGAAGGTAATCTGTCTTTTACAGCTACAAGTATAAGGGTATTTATACTTATAAATTAGGGCAACTTGCCTAAAAGGGAAAAGAAAAAAAGGACATTTCCTAAAGAAGCGATGTATAGGATACAAAAGGGTCAAAATAAATATATAAGGAAAACAATCATTAGTCCTACAGATTTTACATATGATACTGTACATGTGACAATACGGCATTAACGAGGTTGCCGGGAGATGCAGATAAAAAAAGTACAAACAGATGAGCTTGTTTGAGTAGGGATGGCTTAATCAGTCTGGATTCTCTATCTCTCGGCTTCTTGGCAACGATGATGCCGAATAATTGGTTAGCTCAACGTTAGGGAGTAATCACCAACTCGGCATACCACAAAATAATGGACAATCATATGGCATAGCATTAAAGGTGACTCAGCAAGAAAGTACTTAGCCTCAGCAGGGGTTAGTTGGAATAGAAGGATTCGTCATGCTAGCCCCTCTAATCCTCAGACTCAGCTACGAGATAGAGACCCGGTAGCCTGATTCCCATCATAAGGTATTGCAACTAAGTGCATAAGCCAATTGAGAAGGGGTATGTACAGAAGAGTATAAGCCCTTATGCATGCCTATGCTATTAATTTTGTAGAAAGATGGCTCATAGAGAAAGTGTATAGACAACTAAGCTATGAACCAAATCACTTTCAAATATCGGTATTCATTCCCAAGGGTAGATGATATGCTCAACGAGTTGCATGGAACTTGAATTTTCTAAAAGGACTTAAAAAGTAGCTACCATCATATCTGAATGAGACCAAGCAACAAATGGAAAACTACCTTTAAGACATACCTGGACGGTATAAGTAGACGGTTATGCTATTTGGGTTAACCAATGTGCTAAGCACTTTTATGAGAATTATAAACCTTAACTTACTAGACCTATTGGGAAAAATGTGCAATAGTCTACCTCGAGTACATTTTGGTCTATGGTTAGGATTTGTTTGACCATGTTAAGCACTTGAGGATAGTGTTTGACATGCTATAAATGAAAAGGCTATTTGGTAACTAAAGAAGTGCACATTTAGCCAACCTCAAGTAATGTTCTCAAGTTTTGTAGTTAGAGGGGATAAAGATTGGGTATGTGAAGAAAAGGTGAAGGTAATAATCGATTGGCCAATCCACATAATATATACTAAGTCAAAAGCTTTCTTAGGTTTCCATCATTCCATAGGTAATTTATTCACAATTTCAGTAAAATAGTAACCCCACTAATTGAATTGATGAAGAAGAGCACAAAGTTTAAGTGGAATGACTAAGCTCAAAGAAGTTTCAAGGAGATCCAATTGAAGCTTAGCACCACTCTTATAAAAGCATTGCTTAATCTCAAGAAAGTATTTGAGCTAGAACATGATACATCTAGCATTTGGATAAGAGTTGTGCTTGTGCAAGAGCAACAACCTATAGGCTGCTTCAACAAGAAGCTCAATAATGCTACTATAAATCACTCTATATATGACCATAGATTCTACTTCTTAGTTAAGTACTCACGGTCCATTTACTACGCTAAATGGAACATAAGAGAAATGAAATTAGAATTCTTAAGGAATAGAATAACGAATGAATGCTTATTACATTGTTTAATTAGATAAAAAGGACATTAAGACTAAACCCATAATAAAAATTAAAAGGACTATTTTGCCCTCATCTTTTTTGGGTGAATATTGTCTTCTTATCTGTTCCTTTTATCTCACTTTCTCTCTCTAAACCTCTCTACTCTCTTTCTCTCTCTCTTCAATCTCTCTCTTCAAACTCTCCAAAATCTCAACTGTCTACTCAATCTCTTTCCTCTTCACCTCTATCAAAGCCCTAACTTTCACTAAAATCGCTCACCCTCAACTTCAAATCATTTGAACAAACAATAGAGAGGAAACAGTATTTTCTCCATCAAAGCAACATCTCTCTGTTAATTCTACAGTAACCGTTCGTATAGGTGATGCTCTCTAATGTATAGTACTATCAAAGCCATATCTCTCTCTTAGTTCTTGCTTCCAAGGAAACCAGACCTTAACAAGGAGCATTAAGTACCAAATCCTAACAATAGTAGAACCCATGATAAGGTACCGATTCCGACTTATTGATTTGTTTGCACTTAACCTTAGGACGATTCGGTGATTTCAGAGGATGTCTTATATAGTCACTAGAGAGACATGATGGTGGTGGTACATAAGAGCAATGGTGATGCATGGTGGTGATGGTGGTGTTGTGCTATTGTGACAAGTACGTTGAGTAGAGAAGAAGAGAAGGGCTAAATGAAGTCTTTCTTCTAAGGAATTAGGATTCTTAGGTTTGAGTAAAGAATCCTAATTCCTTATTTCCCATGAATTAGGATTCTTAAGAATAGCGACTCGTGAAATTGAATATGGTAATAGGAGTAGTGTAATGAATAAAGGGAAAATGGAATTACCATTCTCCCTAAGTGAACAGCCCGTCATTATATGGTAACATTATTTTCCACCTTACGAATTTGTGATTTATGGTGACCATTAATATTTACAAGTTTGGCGAAGATTCCATGTCGGTAAGCTAAGTAAGTTAAGTTCTTGGAGACCTTTTCATAGTAATCAAGTACACAAAGATTCTTGGTTTTGGTTCAATGATTGAGCAATACAAACAAGATGTTTATTTTAGGTCCATTATGTCTACATGACAAATATAAGTATGGATAGATGGATCCTTTGTTAATGGTGGATATTTGTTCAAGAATGGTTGATTATACATACTAACCAACTTGGTAGGGGAATTATTAGCTTGAAAAGCCCATAGTAGAGGCTTAACAGGATATTTTGGGTAGAAGTGGTGCACAAACTATTAAAGCAATTATTCTTTTGGCCAAGAATAATGAAAAATGTTAATGTTGGAAAGGTGTATAGTTTGTAAGAAAGCTAAAGGGAAGAAATGAACTTATGGAGATTATTGATAAATGTTACATTACATATATTTGTATGGGTAAACGAGAGGATCCAATTACAGTAGTTAGGTACGTACAACATAAATCTTGCGCTACATGTAGCTTCAGAGGAATGACGTTGAATGATACGCGAATGATGACTTAGAGAAGAAGAGGCAGGGAGGAGGAGTAGACAGTTTTAGGAAGTTTCGAATGCATACGTGACAAATGGAGGAGTTAGAAAGCATTAACTCTACTATTCTAGATGAGAGATTATATGTTCTTCACTTTGAGCTTTGTTTAATCTTCTACAATATTAGTATGACAACATGATGCCATTTCTCTGAAATAGCTAAATTATCCTAATGAAGAGGAGCTCTAGGGTATTTATAGAGTTAGGTAATCAATGACATTCGTCATATCATAACGGTAATAGACAACCAAGATGCGTCCTCTTGTTAATGGATCCCTTCTATGAGCTTATGTTAAGTCCAAGTTCATAATGAGTCTTTCTATACGTATAAGCTTCTTTAAGAAAGGTTAAGAGTAGACGGGTTAATCTAACTGTCCTTATTTCAAGCCTAGCATATCACATATCCTTAATTATCCCAAATTTACGAACCTGATTTTGTACGTCTTGTCTCTTTAACCTATAAAGTCAAACCCAAATTGTTAATGGACTTAAAGCCCATAAATCATTTTAGCCCTCTATAGTATGAATTAATTTTTATTATGTTTTTATATGTTTCTTAAGTATTTTTGGTGATTTGGGTATGTAATTAGTTTATATTAATTTCAAGCTTTATTTCATGAATTTGAAGGGTTTGATAAAATTTTAGATGATTTGAAGATTATTTTCAGAAGTTTTGAAGCCTAAAAGAGAATTATAGCTAAGAATATGAATATGGGTTGAGATCGTAGGCTAAAATAAAAAGAAATTAGCTAATAATAATTCACACCCAAGAATTGTCAACCACAAACTTACCTTCTGATCTTGCAATATTGATGACATGTTTGCAATATTAATGATATGCCATGTAATGCCTCCATGTATCTTTTATTCTTTGAGCAAAATTTCAAAGAGTGAAATAAAAAGGTGTATAAAGAAATATTTCAAGAAATGTTGAATATATGTAGAAAACATTTTGAAGATACATTAGAGATCTATTTCAAGATTCCTTTTCTACTATAAATAGACACATAAGCCTCATAAATAAAGGGAAGATAATTAATTCTTAGAAAAGAGGGTTGTTTCTTAACCCTCTCTCTCTCTCTTATGTTTCTTTTAATTTCTCCATAATGTATTAATCTATTTCTTTTTAGTATTTAGATATTAAATCCTATATTCTATGTAAAATTATTTATTTTGTCTTAATACAATCTGTAATTCTTTACTATTAGGGTCTAATTGCATCGTGCTTTGATACTTTGAATTAATATTTAGCTAGTTTATTATTTTAATGTTTGAGTTTGCTATAGAGTTCGCCAGATCACATAGTAGGTATACTAATGTAATTAGAAGTAATTAAATGGACTAAAATGTTTAGTTATTTAATTTCTTCAAATTAGGGCAATCTAATAGTATTGTTCAAGGGCTTAATGCAACTTTAAAATATTTTATTGTAAAAGCAATTTAGATAGAATATATTCAAGGTTAAGAGTTAATTAAGAGATACGAGTACGATTAACTCAATATAGGAACTCTTACGGTCCAATAACAAGGATGAGATTAAAGGTATCATAGATTCTGCCCATCTTTATCTTAATAGAATCTTTTAGTGGCGGAAAATCCAATATTTAAATACTAAAGTTTATGAATTCTTAATAACTTCTATTGTTCTCTTCATTTTTATGTTTTGTTGGTTCTTAATTTTATTAGATTAATTTAATAATTTGCACTTAATTGTTAGGTTAGATAATAGGAATATTAAGGGGAAGTACTACTATTTTAATAGTTAGTTAATGAGAGATTAACACTTGGACTCAAAACCATTTTTCCATACTATAACTTGACAGGTGTACTTGTCTCTCGTCAAATACACATCATTATTGATCCTAGATCAACCATGAACCTATTTAAATATGGACTTTGTTCTAGAATTGCCGAAAATAGCTAGGGGGAGGAATTATATTATTGTAGTCATAGATTGATTCAACAAGATAGCCCATTTCATTCCTTACAATAAGATTAAAATTACTTTATCAGTTGCTAACCTTTTCTTATAAATCAAATCCTGAACTTTATTAACTTCTTTTAGAAGACCTTATGAAGAAGACTTGGCATGAAGTTCATGTTCAATATGTCTTGCCTTCCCTAAACTAATGGGTAGACTAAGGTCGTTAATCAAACCTTAGGATCCTTACTTTGAGCTATAGTTGGTAAGAACCTTATCAACTTAAACTTAGACCCATCTTTTGTTGAGTTCGCTTACATTAGGTGCACATATAGTTTAACCAATAAGTTTTAATTTGAGGTCATATATGGGAACAATCCAACCTTATGCATGGGAATGATCCTTGTTTCAACCCTAAGGAAGGAGAGTTCAAGTGGAGTTGACGGAGTGCTAGAGCCCCTAGAAGCCGTACTAGAAAATTTCCCATCACTCACTGAGATAATGGCTAAGCAACTAGAACTTGAAAATCAATGAAAAAAGACCATGACCTTCAAACATAGGGACTTAGTGTGGATTCACCTTAATAAGGAAAGATCTTCCAATAATAAAGCTAACAAATTGTTTCCTTTAGCAGATGGACCGTTTAGAATCCTAAGGAAGAACAACAATAACACTTATGAGCTAGAGCTTCCTGAAATTCTATGGTATGTCTTCGACCTTCAAAGCGACCAAGCTCCTTATGTGTTGAATGAAGTTAAGCTAGAATAACCACTTAATTTGAATCCAAACTATCAGTTCCATAGGGAGGTGAGAGGAATTTGGCTTAAGGACCCATGACCCAAGTTAAACTCAGAGGATTTTAGAATCTAACATAAAGTATTTTGAGCCATGAGTAGGTTAAGGATGAAGTGATCACTCATGGATATGGCTTAATCATTATTCAAGTTGCAACAAGCTTCTTATAGTTATTTAGGTTAAAGTATAACTAGATAGTTTGACTTGGAATATCCTGATGATCTACCAACAAAACTTAAATAACTCAGACCAACCTGGCTGGATAACCATCAACTTATGGATTATTGCTAACATGATATCTGACTTAATTCATTGCACCATCTTCACTTACTAACTCAATTAGAATTCAATTATGTTTTTCTCATACAATTTTCCTTATCTACCAGTAATATTGTTAGTGCCCAAAAGACAGGTGTCCAAAATTCTAACATTGGCATGTGCATCTAGAAATATTCATTTTTGTCTCTTCACATTTGTACCTTTTTTGAGATAATTTTAGGATGTATCTCTTACCCTTTTAAGGATGTACCCTTTTGTCTATTACTCTTTTATATTAGCCCTAAAGAGCTTATATAAATAGTCCTTTATCTTATATAAGTTACATCATCTTTGTCATTGGATATACTATCATTTAGCTCTTGTGAATATGTGTTCTTAAGTTTATTTAGCTCTTATCAATTTCCTTAGTAAGGATTATAAAAAGTATCCCCATTTATTGCTTTGTACGTAATATTGAAGTAGTAATTAAGTCATGCTTTGTTCTTTGGTGAGTTATGTCCATCAAGCAACTCATGGTTTTGTTAAGCCCCACTTAAAGCCATTCCACCTTCTTTTATATTTAGAAGGACCCACCCATTATTTGTGTTGTAGATTGATGTCTTCATGATGCGTACCTCCTAGGCACTCCATTATTGTTTCGGCTATTGGATTTTTTTACAAATACATTCCTCTTATCTTCTCCACTGACCTTCTTTAGCACATACAAGTATCTATGTAGCAAGCTTTCCATTTATCTTACTTACGCCATATAGCTTTCAGACACTGAATCTCATTTTTGTTCCATGGTTAACCCATAATGCTAAGCATCATTTTCTATTTTAAACTCCATACCAATACGAGGACTCTAATCTTTTGATATATCATCAGTAACATTGGGTAGTTTATTTACTAATCTACACAAAAAAATAAAAATAAAATAAGAAGAACAAAGCTTTACTTATTAAGTTAACTTTTAATTTGAAAAGATAAAATGTTACATATGAATGAAAATTATTGCAACACAAAATAAATCGAAGGTTACTCGATGTATCTTTTTTCCTCGTGAGTAATTTACGATCAATAATATATGGTAACTCTATCGATTCCATCAAAACCAAAATTAATGTCTACGCTATATTTCAATTATTAACTCATAATTTCAACCCTGCATGTCTTAATTAACATACCATAAACCATAACATAACATAATTCGACAAATATATAACAGTAATATAACATAAACCATATGTAAACCAATTGCCTAAAAACTTGATTAACTAATTTAATAGAAGACAATTTTCATCTTAGGTGCTTGATTAAGATAATAGTAACATACCGTAAATCATATGAGAATTTTATATATCATCATTATTACTACTATTATTATGTCCTTAGATTTAATCATGTTCCATTATATTTCAAATTCAATTGGTGAATTTTCATATAATATTTCCTTTTAATCTTAGTAGTTGCCTATCATTATGTCCAATAAAGAGTTGTATTTAAGAAAATGTATACTTTAGACAAATTATAATAAAATTTTCTAGTAATTCATGAAATTACTTTAGATGACTTTGTTTTCTATAAAACTTATTGTTTTCATCTTTGTTTCAACTTTTAAGATCCATATCTTTTCACAAATAAAGGTAACTAATAATTGCCTAGAGTTGTATTATTTGCTACTTGCAAAGAGGGACCTCCAACTTTTGTATAATATATAATTTTAAAAGCTTTTTATGTTATTGTACCTTTTTAATTCAACTTTTTTAGGAATGGTGTTTATGGAGAGACTACCATTAGTTGTTTAATTTTTCTTTTTTCCAAAAACCAACTTCCTTTATGAATATGCATTTCTTTTTTTTTTTTAAATAAAAATAATAGTGTATCTTACCTCTTCAATTTAACCTTTCTAAATAGTATCCGTTAAGAGTTGTCCTTAGTTATATTATATATATATATATATGTATATATATATATAAATAAACTAATACTCCTTTATAAATATATATTACCTATCATGCTCTAAATAAGAAAAGTCATAACAGTTCCGTCGTGTAAATTAACCTAAAATGAAAGCTGATCTCACAACTGCTATCATAAATATAGTCCACATAAGGTGTGCACAACTCAACCAACTTGAAGCATTCATTTTGATACCTGTGAGTAATCAAACCTCTGGTATAACTTTATAAAACACATGTTTTATATAACACGTTGCCTCATAACATAATAATACTTACATAAACGTCTTATATCCAGAGTTATAATTTACAATTGGAGTTTATCAAAAAAGCTATAAGTTTTGCAGACTATTTACAATAAGTTAAGAAACTAGTGGGCGTCTTAGGGAATTCCTAATTAGTTTACTCAAAACTCAAAAGAAAAGACCAAAGCTTAAGTTTGGTTGGTTCTTCGTTCCTTACTTTCCCAGTTAATAGTACACTAACTTGGGCTTGGCAGTATCAGAACATCTTGTTTTCACTTGATACCTACAAAAGAGTTTATGAGGATAAAGCACAACTAGCTTAATAAATGAGAATAAATCAGAAGAGTACCAAATAATCACAATCAAGGTTATTAATTATGATGAAATGCAATGCAATGCAATCAATCAAATGAAACATCACACAATGTTATTCAGTCTATTGTGAAGTTAGAGAAATTACATCCGCTCTGACCCAGATTAAGGAGTTTTATCGTGACTTAAATCGGACCAAACCCGGGCTTATGCAATGGAGAATACTCTCCTCCCGTGACCGCCTTCGAACCACGGCCTCCACTCTTACCGCGACCTCCTCGCCTATCACTTAGTTCAACTAAGGATGGGGAAAGGACCATTTTAGTTATCATCATCAAAGGAAGTTGGTATTTGACCTGATACTCTTAATTGTTTCCCTTAATAGGTGTTATGCATGTCTGGTTTTGTTGTAATCACATAATCCTTAATTGTATTTAGGAGTGACCAATCAAGTTCATACATTACAGATACTATACAACATACAAAACAGCATACCAAGGAGTTCAACTCTTGCCACAACTAAGTATGATACACATATACGACATGCGCTAATTACAAACACAACCAAAAGTACTCTTAAGTCTCCAGATACATTAATACAATATCCCAACAAAGTAGTGAAGCTACAAATCCCAACTTACTTATTCAGACGCTCACTATAGAAGACTTGAGTTGTTAATAGTCTAACCATTGGGAGATCCTATATATATATATACAAAACCTAAATTTAGTTTTCGTAATAATTATGAAAATATTAGAGTTTGATCTAAAACGGTTATATATATAAATATATTATCTCAATAATATATAGTTTTATTATTATATATATGTTGAGTTAAGTTATTAATTATTGATAATTATGTAATTTATAATGTTACATATTATATATCATTTCGATCGTATCGAAACGTACTTTTAATTGATTAAATCACGTTTCAATTTCGGTTGGGTTACCATAATACACACATTCTAGAATATTAGAGTTATAGGTTATATCACTCAAGATTATCCAATTTTAGTAAAATTAGTATCGTTGGGTTCTTACAGACCAACAATACGTTTTACGGATCCTATTTATAGAGATTACTTTTAACATGTAGTTCAAGTTTTTAATACAATTATACGTATTTATGTAAATATTATCGTATTATGTGTAATTTACGTTATTAAACTGTATTTTACTTGATTTGTCAATATAATATGAGTATTGTCTAACTCTAATACACATATAACATATCTCAGTTAGTAAAATACCATTAAATATATTAAAAATACACTTTTATCTAATTTGATCAATACACCCATACATAGTTTTTATTTAACTATTTATTTCATTTTAACTTATTATTACTAAAAATACGTTACGATTTATAATTTAAGCTATTTTACTATGTAAATTCATAATAAATAATTCGGGTCACCAAATAATTCTCAAAAAATTTCTATAGACTTTTAAAAATATGAGGAACTCAACTATTACTTGGTTTCAAGTTTTCGATCTATCGCCTATATATCCATATTTACGATTTTATTATTGAATTATCCTAAATTATCCGATTATGATCCTTTTTGCACTAAATTAATTTCAATCCGACCTAACATTGTTATTATTCACTAGTGATTAGTACATATCCTTTTCATAATTTCCTATTTATTTCACAATTTTAACCTATTTTCAAGCTATTTTTAGGTCAAAAAATGCAATAAATATTAAAAATATTCAAATCAAAATTTGGGCTACCTAGTAATTATCTATATATCATACACATCCTATATAAAATTTTTGAACTAGAAATAACATCATTTAGTACATTTATTTTATAATTCAAATTTCGGATAAATAGTAGTTTTCTTAAACAAGTATACTAAATATTACAAATTTTTCAAAAATAAAAATATCACATGAAAGAATATTTGAACTAACCTAACTGAATTTTTTTTCATAATTTTTTGGGTGGTTTTGGTATTTTTTACAAATTATTAAAAACAAGAGTAGGGAATTGACCTTCGTATTCTTGGATGCTATGGTGGCTAGCGGCGGTTAGGTGGTTGTTGGAAGCCCTAAACACTGAGGGTACTCCTCGGTGGTGAAGTGGCTCAACAGCAGAACATTAGGAGCCTTAAAAACTAACTTAGCTCGGTATGTGCTCTATTTTTTCCTAATTTTTTTCTATTTTCTACGATTTTTTCTAATTTTTTCTTTCTATTGTTTCTGGCTTGTAAAGTCATAAATTGATGTATTGAAGCTATTTATACTTATTGGAGTCGGTTGCTACTATTTTGATTTTTCTTTTAATTTTTCCTTTCCTTTTTCCTCATAAATGTAAGTAGGAGGTGTCTTTACAAGCCTTGTTTACTCTTGATTCAACACATTAGAGGTCCTACAACAAGCCATGGTGATTATGCAACAAATTTCCAGTCGAAATTGACACTTCTAGATGTGATTTGCAATTATTTTAGTATTTTAGGTATATTTTATTAATATTTAGTTATTTAGTAATATACGAGTTTATATATTACGCACAGTATATAACTACACTCCTATAATTAAGTTTCTAACATATCTTTTATTTTTAAGATATGTTTTCTTAATTATTTTCATGAATTCAACACAATATATATAATTAGGTAATTTAGGGTTAATTTATGAGTATAATTATTGTTTATAATATACTCATAAAAATACTAGTATATCCATATAATAAATTATATTATATTATTTCATTTTGGAGCTTAATTAATTTATCTTTAAGTTCTTATCGTAATCCAAGTTTGATTTTAGGGGTTTTAAGTATTTTACTACTATATTAAATAATTTTACTTCTAAGGGTAAAATTGGGATTTTTTATTGCTATTTTCAAAATCTAACTTCACTAAGTTACTTTAACTAACGTTGTTACTTTAATTATTAAGTTTAGACTCAATTGGATAATTTTCCATAAAGGCCATAAATGTAGGCTTAGTTATTTTAAACTCAATTTTAGGAGCTCACATTACCTTAAAAAAAATACTGTTACTTGAAATGTAATTTTTTTTTTTGACATTTTGGATTGGAAAATTTTAAAAACAAATATACACTTGCAAATATAAATTACTTTTAGTTTTCATTTATAGGAGATACTTTAATAAAACATTGCATAAACCTTTTTTGTTTTTTTCCAAAATTCAAGTGATCGTAACTAAATCTTGGGGTGTAAGGATATAAAATGGGTCTTGAGTTGACACTAACTTGATTTACTAGTTATTTTATTTGTCTATATAAAAAATTAAATTAATTATTTATGATAGTTCATCAATTTCATAGTTTATAAATTATCAATGTGATAAAATAATAACTTGATTTTGCCATGAACATGTAAAATTGAGTATTATCACTAATGAAAAGATGACCATAATAAAAGTTCTTGAATTTATATATACACAAAATACTAAATAATAGATTGTAGCCCTTGAGATTATACTAATGTAGAAAATATTGAAAAATTACTATGACAAAAATAGTAATCAATTGTGGCTTTTAATCAAATAACAATAATAAAAAGTCCATATTAAAGAGGTCCTAGTTCCAAAATTTAATATTAAAGAGGCACCATAATAAAAAAAACTTTCAAAATTATATATTATAATTGATAGATTTGTTATATTTATAACTTATTTACGACACTTCCATTATTAATAAATTTTAAAATTAAGATTCAAAAGACAGAAAATTTGTCAAGAGTTAGAAAGGTTAAGAATTAAATTTAGAAATTTAATCATTTCATATTGATCCAATTTCTTTTGATTTTATGTTGAAGCAACCAAATAATAAATTAGATATAGACAAAATAAAATTATATATTTCCAAAGTACTTTTACTCAATTGGCATAGGCATATCCTTTCATTCTACATGGAATACAAAAGTTTGTTCATTTTGAACATTTTATCTTCTTCTTTTTTTTTTCCCTTAATCAATTCATGGTAATATTATATTTTATGTAGATATAAGAAGGCCATTGAGAGCATAGAAAATCAATATATTTAATAATATACATTAGAAAACAATAAACATATATTGTTAAAATGTTAAATTATATATATATTCCATAACATATACTCATATATATTTTTTACTAACGAATAACACACCCGTATTACGTGTATAAAAAATACAAAAAAAAAAAACTAAACTAAAAAATATAGAAGAATGTTGTAATGTATGTTAGTAAAATCAAAATTGTAATAAAATTTTCAAATAAAATTCCTTAAAAATATTGGTTAAATAAAAATTATAATGAATTTTTCAAATAATAGCAACCTTTGGTAGTTAAAAGAATAGACAAATAAAAGAATGGTAATAATATAAATAGATGTGATAGAAAATAGTAAATATGTAGTTGAACAGGATAGTTGAGAATTTTGTGAGATGGGTTTGATTTATTTTAGCAAATGTCATGTAAATATATCTAATGATTAAAATTATAAACTATTAAATTATTAGTTATAACTAGTTAAAAGAAAACTTTCTCTTTAATATTAGCCGGCACACACTTACATTGCGTGTACTAAAATAAAACATTAAATATATGAAATATTAAATGTGAAGCAATTAAAAAATTTAATTATATAAAATAGAATAATTAGGAAAATAAGGTGAAAAAGAGAGAGATATACATAAAATACTAAAAACATGTAAAAATGATTAAAATCTTATCATTCATGAAATAGCTAATATAAAGAAGCAATATCGTTTGAAAAGCTTCAACTGTATTCCTTTCTTGAAGCACTCTACATGTAAGTATTAAATGACTTAATTTTAAAATTAGGTTTTATAAAATCAACTTAGCTATTGGATTTCCATTGCTCTAAGAAGGCATGAAGGACATTGATTCTTACAATTAACTTGAGTACTCATATGCTGTTGTTTTGTTAAATTACTTGACAACATTACTTCATCAAAAATAATAGTTAAGTCAATTTAACTCAATCGCGTAGGCAAACATGAAACCAAGTTTTCATAAAACCAAAAGAAAAAGCATAAAAATATCAAATGCTTCATGATTTACATTTAAAAGCTAGAATCTTAAACCTTCATGAGCTTATTTAGTATGATCTATGGTTAAAATTATGTGATTATCCTTAGAGTACAATAGATGCCACCAACATAAACAAAGTCTAAACCCTAATTTATTGCATAAATATAAGTTCTAACAATGTTGATATCAAATAACTCACCAATAATATAGAATTAAGATCAAATATTGAAACATGATCCAATAATCCATCAAAAAAGGGTTAAGTAATATAATTTTTCCTTCAAAATATTAAACAATAACTATATAACTTTCACTTTAACCAATGAATGAATTGCCATTTATTGTCACCTTATGTATTATGCTTCATTTGAAGAATCTATTCTTTCTATTTTATTATTATGTATTCTTAGCAATACTAAGATTCCAATTATCCATCAAGATTTTTTTGTCTAGCACAGCTTAAGTTTGAGCTTGACTCAAATTTCAACAACTCTTCTTCTTAAAAAAAAAAAAAAAAGAAGAAGAACAAAAATCAACAACTCAAAAATAGGGTGATTGTATCATCTTTAACTTTGTTTTACATCATTGTCTACCCTCTAAAACACAACATGTACTAATACATTTTGAAAGAAGTCAAGTGTGACAAAAAAATAGAAACATAGTTTAAATTTAGCAATGTAGATGGTAGAGGCAAAATCAAATACATAATCTAAATAACTTTTATATGAAGTAAATTTTAATAATAAAACCTTGAAATCTTGAAGTGAAAGCTTCTTTACAAATCAAAGCAATTAAGCTTTAATCTAATGACTAATATCACAAAACCTATATGGTCTAATTATACAATAATTAAAACTATACAAATTCTAAAGCAGCATATTTAAGCAAGAACATAAAGGATGAAAAAGCAAACTTGAAATGCGAAACATCTAAAACATAGGTGTAACCCTAAAGTCAATACATAGTAATATTTAGAAAAGAAAGACATCTAAAAAAAAAGGAGACCAAAAGAACCACAATAATCTCTCAAAATGATTAAACAATAATTTTTTTCTTCTAGAGACATATACAATTTTGAGCATATATTAACTAAAATGATTTCCATAAGATGTGAATCATAAACTAAAGAAAAAAAAAAAGCGAAATCACTAAGTTTTGCTACCATAAAACTAAGCCTCTGTAACAAAATCCATATTTCACAATCAAATAGGCTCAATGAATTCAAACTTAACCTTACTATCTCTTTTTAACTTTTCAAGCACATTATCCTAGCACTTATTCTATGATGACATTGCAATTACTCGATGATGACATAGTTAAAACAACATCTACATAAATGCTAAACACCTCAATATTTGAAAATTGAAAATTTAAACGAATAGTACTCCCATAAAGTTACAATTTTGTGTCATCAATTTCTTGATATTTAGTTTCGTTTTTACGCCATCGATAGCCTTAATGATTTTGCTTCTTCTTCCCTTTCTTATTTTCCTTTTTTATAGACCTAAAAGGATATCGATTTGTTTGTATGGATAGTTGACTTAGCTTCACTTGACACCTGATCATTGAACTAAACACTTACATAACCTTAAACACCTTAATATTTGATGATCATTGAATGAATCACCTATATAACCCTAAACACTTCAATATTTGAAAATTGAAAAAAAAAAAAACGAACATTATTCCTTAAAGTTATTAAAGTTACTACCTTGACTCATCGATTTCTTGATATTTAATCTTATTTTTGCGTTGTTGATAATCTTAGTGGTTTTCCTTTTTAACAGAATTAAAAGGGTATCAATTCATTTGCATGGAAAGTTGGGCCATGGAGAATTAGAGAGGATATTTTGTTATTGAGAGTGGGATTAAGAAATATGGACTATCAAAGAGAGAAATGGAAAAGAAAAGTAATTGCATGTAGAGCAAATTAAGGAAAAAACAATAAGTGGGTTATTGTAATTAAAGATTTTATGGCGGAGAAATTTAGGTATAAAGGTTTGAGTGAGTAGGAAAACTGCTTAATTTAATGAAATTTCTATAATGCCTATGAAAAATCTTAAATAGAAACTCAATAAATAGACAGTAATTAATTTTAAGAAGTATAATTTTAAGGAATTTCATAAAAAATAAAATAGATGATTACTTAAATTTTTAAGAATATAGATAATAGATGTCGTGCATTTTAAAACTAAATCAACATGCTGCTCGTTAAACTTCAAACTCCCCCTATTTCATTTCCTAAAGAACACTAATTTGCTCTCCATAACCCTCCTTCCCTCCTCTCTCTCTCCGTCTCGCTAATCTCAATGGCGACACCTTTTGTAGAAGAAACCGCGAAAAAGGAAGAAACGGTCATTGCCTATAACGAGGAAGACGACGACCATGATTCAAAGGAAAGAGTTCTCCAGAAATACTTCCTCCAAGAATGGGAACTCATCAAATCTCTCATCGACGACATCGTTACCAATCAGCACGTCTCTGATCTTCATTCCGTACATAAGATCCGATCCATTGTAATTTCCTCTCTGTCCCTCTCTCGTCGTTGCTGACAAACTTCTAATTGCTTGTCTTTATGTTAACATTTTGGTGTTTCTTTATTGACTTGGTAGTAGTGGAAGTTAGGGGGTCTTGAGCTACTTTGGAAATTATTTTACTTATTTGATTCATGTTTGCTGGAGAAAATGGTGATTTAGGTTTGGTTTCTTGTTTAGTTAGATCAGTAATACATGAATTGATGAGAAAATTACTTGAAATGATACTGAGGGCATTGCAAATTAAGGATTTTTGTTCCAAACTCTATTATGCTTTTGCACAGAATCTGATTTCTTTTTAATGATATTACTGCCCAGGTTATAGCTGTTGGAATGGATAAATGTACCAGAAATCTGAAACTTTATGCACTTTGTTTGTTTTATTTTTGAAAGTAAACTTACGCCTAAAGCTTTTCCAAAATAACAATGTAGTTTAGTTGGAGGATTAGAATTTTTTGTTGTCCCGGACTTGGCCATTTGTTTCAAAAATGACATGAATGGTTCTATTTTCTCTTCGGAGGTTCTTGGATGGAGCTTATAAATATAGAAACAATTCGCACCAAGTTTTGGGTAGAGTTTTTGGAGGGGAAGATTAGAATATTTCATGATAATCTTTTAATATTTAAAATTTGCATTTAAAAGTATGAAGCCCTTGGATCTGTCTTCAGTTATAGTTTTGTCGAAAGAGTATGTAGCAATTGAAACGACGGTGATTGTACTTAATCTTTTACCTTATTTAGTATTGGCTAAATTCAGAAACTGTATATTTTGCTTGTCCTTCCTTTTATCCTGTGTTGGGCTGTTGCATATTGAGTGTCCAAATTGTACATCCTGTGTTATTTCTTTTAATGGCATTTTACCGGAAATACAAGCAAACTGCTGATATGTGGAGCATTCTTGTTGATTATCAAGAAAAATAGTTTTGACATGTGATGTTATTTGCTCTTGATCTCTATGCTTTTAAATATGAAGAGGTGGTATTTTGAATCATACTGATCACTGATTTATTATGTAAAAATCAGATGGATAAGTACCAAGAACAGGGTCAGCTAATTGAGCCTTACTTGGATAGCATGGTTTCTCCTTTAATGTTCACGATTCGCATAAAGACAATCAAATTAGGTTTAGGATCTGATGAAGTTATGGAAACGCTCAAGCCTATTTGCATTATTATTTATTCCCTCATCACAGTATGTGGATACAAGGCTGTCATGAAGTTCTTTCCCCACCATGTATCAGATCTAGAACTTGCAGTATCTCTTTTAGAGAAATGTCACAATAGAGAGTCAGCAACATCATTACGTGAAGAAAGTACTGGAGAGATGGAAGCGAAATGTGTATTGCTTTTGTGGCTTTCCATACTTGTTTTGGTTCCATTTGACATCTCTTCTGTTGACACCAGTATGGCACACAATGATGATTTGGGTGAATCTGAGTTGGCTCCCCTGGTATTAAAGATGGTAGGCTTCTGTAAGGACTATCTTTCAAATGCTGGACCAATGCGCTCCATAGCTGGATTGCTGCTTTCTAAGCTTTTAACACGTCCAGATATGCTGAAGGCATTCACAAGGTGAACCTTTACTCTATTCTCTTGTTTATTTAATCAAAGTTTCTTCTTTGCTAGAAGTCATCAATACCAGCTTTCATCTTAATTATCTTTGTCCTCCTTAATGATGCTAATTTTCCATTGATCTATTCCTCTTTCCATATGTTGCCATGACTACATTTCATCTATCTATTTATCTAATTTGTATGTATTTCTACTCACAAGATGCAGTGAAAGTTATTCTCATGCTTTCTCTACAGATTCATCCACTGGACCCACGATGTCCTATCTTTTAGTAAAGATGATGTCATGAAACACTTCCAATTACTTGGTGTGGTGGAAGCACTAGCTGCTATCTTCAAGGTTTTATACCATTCTGTAACCTTTCCTACATCTCCACCATTCTGTAACCTTTTCTGCATCTCTATCATTCTTTTATTTGGTGATATTAAAATCTTCTTAAAAATTGGGTGATGAAACATCATTCTTTTCATGGGAAATTGCAAAGATGCGAATATCTCTCTTAAAAGTTTCATCTTAAATTAATCTATCTTCTATTTCATCAAATCAAAACACTGGTAGTATGGCTATATATAGTGGGTAAACATAAGTAATGCTGTTTTGCCGTTTGATTCAACAAGATTCCACTTCTGGCATGGTGGATATTATTTTTTGCTTTATCTTGCTCTTACTTATTTCTATATATATCTTGTTTTACGTAGCTAGGCTGGTGGTAGGAAGCTGTTATATGACATAGTTCCAACCATGTGGAATGACATCTCATCATTGAGTAAGTCTGGTACTGCTGCTAGGAGTCCACTACTTCGCAAGTGTTTGGTGAAGTTGACACAGCGGATAGGGCTAATTTGTCTTCCTCATCGCTCACCATCATGGCGTTACGTGGTTAGTGCATTGAAGACGTATTCTTCTATTATAAAATAATGTCTAGCTTGGGATTTTTTGGGCAGATAATCAAATTCATTACTAGCTTGGAATTTAATCATTTGTATAAATCTTTTAGTCACTGCATAAAGTTTTCCTGTTTATATCTTTAATTGTTGTTGCATTTTACTTGTTTACCCTTTTTCTTCTTGTGTGTCTTTCTTAAGCATAGATATGTCGCTTTTGTGTCTAGATCATATCTCAATCTGAGGGCTTGTGGATGAATAGACAGAATTGCAATTTTAGCGCCTTATAATCTGTATCTTTAAGAGTTCTGAATTGAAGTTTTACCATGAAATTTTTGGCCCTTTTCTGTTTTCATCTATTCCTTGTTTTTCATGTATGTTTTTTCTCATATTGCTTCCCTTACTTGGCTGGTCTTATATTTGTTAGTTTCTTGGCTTGGTATGGAGGCACATGATTTATTGCATTGGTGCTGTTTGTTAAGAAATGAACCCTCTCATTACTTGAATAGTTAGTCGTACAATTTGTTAGATACACCAGAAATATAGAGTTTTGAGGTAACTAAAATTTATGATTTAGCAGGTTGCTTTGTCCATTATTGTTCTTATTAATAACTAAAAAATTCTCAGTTGGTCTAGACTCACCATTAGGGATCTGCATGGCAGGCAATTGATGGTAACTTTGTCGAAAAGGACAACTTTGCCTCTTTTGGTCTCCCCATCTTTCTTAAAGAAAGCTATTATGTATTAGGAAAAGAGAACCTTTGATGTCATAAACTATTAGCCACTCTAAAGTCCAAACAACTACCTTAGACTTTCAAAGATAACTTTTCTTCCTTGCATTGTTACTCATATTAGAGCATATTTGTCTCAAGTTTTTGCCAATAATAGAAAAGGAATGACAAAACATGAGAGGAGATGCGCTAAATCATTTTATTCTTTTCAACAGTGGGATACTCCTCATGACCCCTAGGGTTTTGATTAGTAAATATGGCCCAAAAACTCATGACAACTTGTATGAGCTCTTTCCTCGAATCTTAAATGGGCTTTGCAGGTTGGTTGGTGTGCCTTGAGGTAGTGGTTTAATTACAGCCATGCCTCTTTTTAGAAAAAGAAAAAAGAAAATCCTAACATCACTACCTTCCTGGACAATGAGTTTATCCTTAAGCTATTAGAGATTTTTATAAGCCTCAAAATTTGCATATGATGCATTAGGATTCACTAACTCCAACATGAATATCTTCTTGACTGGTGCCTTTTTGTGAAAGTTTCTTTTCTCGATCAATAAATCAACAATTGTATTAAAAAGAATGTACAACTGCTCAAGCAAGACTGGTGTGCAACAAACCTATTCTAATACAAGAGTTTCGTGAAAACACAAATCATTAGTGTGGTGCTCAACCATCTGTTCATTACTTAACTGTTTGATGATAAAGGGCCAACCCACTGTGTATAGAGGCAAAGTGTTGCTTCTTGGTGGTATCACTGTCTACCAGATATCCTAGAATGTTGTTTCAAGATAGTTGCTTACAAGTCATGTTGTTTCCAAACTCATTGCTATTTTGAGTTCTGGCGTACTTTGAAACTTCACATATGAGAGATGCTTGTTGCCTGTGAAGTGATGACTGGCTGTTTGAATACTCAACTACTTGCAAGTGCATGGGGTTGTGAAGTTAGCAAAGCAGATAGAGTTCAGATTCTCGTACCACAGGACTGATCACTAAGAGTACTAAGTATCTAGTAAACAAAAAGGAAATATTGAGTTTAAGTTATAGAGAACCTGTAATTGCTCTAAATTTATTGGTATTCTCAACCTCGAGTTTAAAGTTGCTAAATCTGGTTCTAAACTGTTAATTTGCCTCAGATGTTGTTAATTGTTAGCAAAATACTTTTTCAAATCTAATTCAATCTAGAATATTGTAAATAAAAACAAGTTTCGCCAGAAATTAATTTTAAGAAAACTTATTAAGCAAATATCAATAAACCCACAAGTTATGATACCAGGTTGTTAATGGCTTGGGTTGTGGATCTCATTAGTGGGTGGGTGGTTGATGATAAATTTATTTACAAGGATGGCATTGCCTTTGTTCTTATTCCTATTATTATTGGAGGAACCTTTTGTGAATTAGGGGTTTGAGGGCTTGTTCAATTGAAGCCTCCATTCTTACAAAATGCTGGCAAGTCCTAACAACTACTTCAGACCAATTTTCTTCCCTTCTTTATTACTCATAGTAGTAGCATATTTTATGGAAGTTTTTCCTAATAATGGAAAAGAAAACAAAGATACAAAAAAGGAAACATATAATGCTTTTATTCTTTCTACTTTAGAATATTGTTGACACCTACTTCAATCATTGTAGTTTCTTGTCTTAATAAGCAATTAGATGATCGTTGGAGGAAGGGTGTCAACAAGGTTTTTATGGGATAAAACCGATGGAAGGGGAAAGACTTGGATAATTGCATCGGTCAGTCTATGAAACCGACTTAACAAGGTTTTTAATAAGGATACAATTGATGGAAAGGGAAGGACTTGTGTCAAGGTAAGTACTATAACCATCTCATCTAAAAACTTATACTTATAGAAATGGTGTGGGTTATTATGTTTGTTACTTAATACTTCCCTCACTTGTAACTTGGGGCTTTGATTGAAGCCACCTATCAAGTGGGAAACTTAATTAAATAAGGGTGAAATGACTGTAGGTTTTTGAACTTAGGACCACCGGCTTTGACATCATGCAAATAAATCTAGAGAGGGAGATAAAATAATTTCTGGATAATTTATTTTTAGATAGAAATACATATATATAGACCCATTGAGGAATCTATATTAGGTATACATAATTGTTTAATCAAGCCTCATACCATAATCAAACATAATTAATTTACATTTGATCCTATCTTTGATTAGGATGCCTGGAATATTCCTGCAACCTGATTAATTGCATCAACCAATTTGTGAAACAACTTAATACTGGGAATGAGAATATCCTTTTTAATTGGTACGAGGATTTTATAGATTATAAAT
Organism: Lumnitzera littorea; assembly: GCA_024138015.1. Taxonomy (NCBI): domain Eukaryota; kingdom Viridiplantae; phylum Streptophyta; class Magnoliopsida; order Myrtales; family Combretaceae; genus Lumnitzera; species Lumnitzera littorea. Next base: position 60,924,548 of record JAMXBB010000008.1, read on the forward strand.
ATAGATATGGTAAGTTTTCACATGAGCCTAGGATGAATGTTGGCAGTTGACATTTGAAATGTCATCAGGGAACTTTGATGGTAGTGGGCGTGTTCTGGTAAGAGGATTTGCATCTAAGAGTGGCAAGCTGATAAAATAGGAAGGTTAGGATAAATAGTTTGACCATGGTTTGTAAAATGGCTGCTTTATCTGGATAATTTAGTTCGCAATGTACAGAACATCAACTAATCTTCTTTGTCAGAATCATCGCTCATCTATTTGTGTCTGATCTATCGTAGTAGTTTTTAGATGTTTAAGACTGATTTGTCAGCCAGCTAATACAACTTAGATTGATAATCTGCATGCTAATCATACCATAGTATAAATGTCAGTAATCTTCAAAGTCAATGAGATGATAATATCGTTAAGTAGGAGAATGTCATGGGTTGAAATTAGCTTTGTCAGCCAACTAATACAACTTAGATTGATAGTCTGCAATTGCATGCCAATGATATGATAGTATAAATGTCAGTAATATTCAAAGTTGATGAGACGATGATAACATTAAGTAGGAGAATGCCATAGGTTGAAATTAGCTTTGTTGTTTATTAACATGAATATAATGTTTTATTCTTTACATGTTTTGCATACACTACAGCAGTGTGAATTTTGGGTTGTCTGGTAGAGGATATATGTAGATAAACTTTTATGGGGTAGGATCTTGTTGATATGTTGGTATAAGTTCCTTCTTTTCCTGTCCCAGAAAAGGGGAAAAAAGGGAAAGAAAACAATGCTTATGTTTATAGGCCTTGCTGATAGAAATGCTTATATTGATAGGCTGATAGGAAAGCTCCTAATTTGAATTTAAAAAAAAAAAAATCATGTAATAGATGAAATAAGATACTCTGGATGGAACCAAACTGACCAAAACCACTTAAACAACACTAGAAAGATGAAAATTACCAAAAAGCAACAGAAGTATGGATAATCTAACCGACAAGGTAGTATCTTATATGGATCATCTGTTCTTACAGAGACCTATAGTAGGTCTTGATAGTATTATTTGTTTAAGGAATTTTGCTTTTGGTATATGCCATATATGACATGCTTCTTGTGGTTAATTTCCATTTTTTCCCTAACAGAGTAAGATACATTCCCTTGGAGAAAATGTTTCAGATGCTGCAGCCAGAAAGCTCGAGAATCAAGATTTTGATAGTGTGGCCTCAGATGGTTATTCAGAGTGCTTTCAAGATGAAGATATGGACGTGCCTGAAATTATAGAGGAGATAATTGAGATGCTGCTAGCTGGGTTAAGGGATACGGTATGGCTTGATGGGAACTACATAATCTGAATTTCGTTTTCTTTCTCAAATTGATTTTATTCTTTTGTCACAAGGGGGGTGGGGGGGGTGTGGAAAAGCTTGATGGACATTGTTTTACTGCTAATCTGCAAGGCCTGACAGTGAAGCTAATGATTAGAATTTGATGATAATGTGGAAATTGTTTCTTAAGTAATTAAATTACATGGCTTTGTTTGGTTTTGCAAGTATCCTAACTCAATGACCTCTAAGGCTTCTTGCCAATGAGAGGCGCAAAAAGAAAGTATAATCCTCCAAGGCTCATGACCATATCAATGTTATGTGTGAGGAAACATAACAGTCTCATCTGACATGTACGTCTTTGTGCAAATGGAGGGATAATAGTGTTTGATCCATTGACCAAAATGTCCTGTTTGGTCACCTCAAAGTCTCCTAAAAATGGCAAAAGAGAGGTATTTAAAAAAAAAAGGAATAAAAATGTTCCTTGAAGAGAATACTCTTGGTTGGACTGTGGCGAATGGCACAACACCATTGCTACAGGTTGATATGTTTGCACTTCTACGGTGAAAAAAAAGGTCCATTTGCAGCCTTTAGGTCCTTGAAATTAAAAACATACAAGGAAAAGTTATTGGTGTATTCACTTGGGGGGGATGGCAAATTTCATTCCCCCTTATTCCTTACCCCACCTAACTACCATGTCCACTTCTCTCACGTTGCAATTCTTAAGGAGTATCAATTCCTAATTTGGTGGAAGCTACGAATCTCAATTGCAAGTGAAAAAGACCCACCCTACCCTTGTTGTCTTTTTCACAGCAGACCCACCATCACTGCACATCCATCGTCGACTGACCACCACTGCACAACCACCATCCCCTAGCATCTTGCACAACCATTGTTGCCTGACACCACTGCACAACCACCAGCAAGAGAAAAAAAAGAAGATTGAGAATTGTATAGAGGGAGAAAGAGAGTAGAGCAGGAAAGGGATAGAGAGAGAATAAACTTTAACATCAACAGATAAAAGATTGAATCTTTTCACCTAATTAACCTCTGAAAAGAGAAACCAAACAAAAACCTAGAAGAAACTGGACTAGAAAATAAAGGAATTAAAGGTGCGATCTGTTGAGTTATGTATAAGTTATATATAAGTCCCACATTGTTTACATGAGAGTATTTCAGTATTTCACGTGTATGTATATATATGTGTACTTTGTAAAATAAAGGTGACTTAAGGAATAAAAGATTATCCATTATTTACTTAAAGGTTTCTCTTTCTATTCTTCTTTATTTTTATTGTTTTCACATAGTATCAGAGCTAGAGTGAGAAACCCTAGAAACCCCTCTTTTCATGAAATCCTAGAAATCTTTCCATGGCCATCAAATCAATCTTTGTGTTCACGCACCTAATTCCGAGGGGTTTGGCTACCTAAACCCTAAAATGTCGCCCTCTGTTGTTGCCACACACACTGATTGATACCACCACTACACACACTGCATGCGCTGCTGCCACCATTACCATTGCTTTTTCAGCATTTTTTTTTTCTCTTTGACCTTTTTTGTATCTCGTTTGTGATCTCTTAGGGCTGTCTTCAATTCAAACACTAATAGACCCAAGAATTACTCATAAAAAACTAGTCCTTTTTCAAGTCTTGTCTCCATCTCCTGCGATTGCTATGGAAAAGTCACTGGGGAGTTCAAATTACATCTCTCAGTCCAAGGCAATTGAATTACATTGTGTTAGTCAAGGCTTGCAAGATCACATGATTGCTAAACTAGGTGATGTGAAAGAGGATAAGGACAATTGGTTGAGAATTGATGCTCTGTTATTAAGTTTGTTGTGGGAATCAATTGATCCTTCTCTTCATTCTATTTAAAATCATTACTCTAACTGCTATGATGTCCAGACTCAGGTGAAAACTCTTATGCTAACGATATTTAGTGTTTATACTCTGTGGTGTCTAACTTATTGAATTTGCAATGTTAGTCAAGGCTTGCAAGATCACATGATTGCTAAGCTAGATGATGTGAAAGAGGATAAGGACAGTTGGTTGAGAATTGATGCTTTGTTATTAAGTTTGTTATGGGAATCAATTGATCCGTCTCTTCATTCTATTTAAAATCATTACTCTAACTGGTATGATGTCCAAACTCAGGTGAAAACTTTTATGCTAACGATATTCAGTGTTTATACTCTGTGGTGTCTAACTTATTGAATTTGCAATGGTCTGGCATGATTATTACTGATTTTCTTGGGAGATGGGCATCGATTAAGGCAGAATATAGCTCTTCTTCCTCTTGGACAGTTCTTTATGGATTATTTGGCCGAGAGAGAAATTCTTCATGGTTTGTATTCCTACTACTCTTGGCTCCAATCTTGGCCCTTATCCTATCTGTTATCAGATACTGGGTAGCCCAACTGTACCCTCTATTGATGAAGTTCTCTCTTGTCTTCTATGTGTTTCATCTATTCTTCAAGCGCTTATTAAAGGGACCTCTATTATGGATAATTCAGCTCTGGCATCTCACATCTGAGCTAGTGCTAAAGAAGGCTAGAGTGGAAATCATGGAGGTAATCGGGGAAATCGCGTTAGGTGCACCAATTGTCATAGATGGGTACATACTAAGGAAAACTGCCACAAGCTACATGGTCGTCCTCTTCGTGCCAATATTGCTCAACAGGTTAATTGTTTGCCTTTAGATGGATAGAATCAGAATTCTTCTCACTGGAACTGATCTTGAGAATTATCTCCAATATCAAGCATCTCAGCAGTCTTTAACATCTATTGCTTCCATTGCTCACACTGGTAATTCAGTTGCTTGTCTCATTTAGTCTTCTTCCCTAGGTCAATAGGTTATTGATTCTGGTGCTTCTAACACATTTTTGGTAATCCTCATTCAGTCTTCTTCCCTAGGTCAATGGTTATTGACTCTAGTGCTTCTGAACACATTTCTAATAATCTTCATTTGTTTTCTTATTTCTTGGAATCTGCATCTTTACCTATTATAACTGTGGCTAATGGCTCTAACACGATTGCTAAAGCTGTGGGTAATGCACAACCCTTGTCCTCTGTTCCTTTGGAACATGTTCTTTATATTCATAACTGTCATTTTAATCTTATATCTATTAGTAAGGTCACTCATGCTTTAAACTGTTCTATTAAATTTGATTCTTACTCTCATTCTTCGGACCTCGGTTTGGGATAGACGATTGGCACAGGATGTGGGTCACAGGGGCTTTACTATCTCAACTACCCACTAGCTTCTTCTACTGCATGTTCTACTGTAGATTCCCTAGCTCTTCTTCAAAATTGTTTGGTTCATCATAGCCTCTCCAAGTTCCAGAAGATGGTTCCTCATTTATCTCATTTATTATCTTTTAAATGTGAGTCTTGTCAGCTTGGAAAACAGACTAGATCTTCATTTCCCAAGTGTGTCAGTAATAGGGCTATCTCTCCCTTTGCTTTAGTTCATTCGAACGTCTGGGGCACAAGTTGAATCATGTCAACTTTGGGATTTAAGTATTTTGTAACCATTATTGATGATTATTCACAATGTACTAAGTTGCATTTAATGAAAAGTCATTTTGAGCTGTTTTCCATTTTCTAATCTTTCTGTGCTGAAATTAAAATTCAATTCAAAGCATCTATTCAAATTTTGTGAAGTGATAATGCTCTTGAATATTTTTCTGTTCCATTTATTGACTTTATGTCCTCTCATGGCATTTTACATCAATCCTCTTGTGCTTATACTCTTTAATAGAATGGTGTTGTTGAATGTAGAAACAGACATATAATTGGAACTGCTCACACTCCTCTTCTACATAATCATGTTCCTCTACTTTTTTGGGTTGATGCTGTCCTTATGGCTTGTTATCTTATAAACCGAATGCCTTCTTCTGTTCTGGAGCACAAAATTCCTCATTCCATCTTATTCCCTGATTAATCCTTGCATGCTTTTCCACTTTGTGTTTTTGATTGCATATGTTTTGTTCATAACATGTCTCTTGGTCAGGATAAACTTTCAGCTTGTTCAATCAAGTGTATTTTTCTTTGGCTACTCCAAAATTTTAAAAGGTTACAAGTGTTATTCACCTACTACTCATCACTAGCACTTGATGCTACCTTCTTTGAAACTTCATTTTACTCCTCATCTCCACCTGAGAGTCCTATCTCTGATGTTTTACCTATCCCATCTTAGTTATCCATTCCTGAGTCTACTCCTGTTGTCTTTGAATCTGCGCCTATGCATGTTTACCGTTGGCATCCTTGGAACTATCCTTCTCTAGATACCACTCTTCTAGAAGCTCTTGCTGACTCACATTTTGCTCTTCCGTCATCACCTACCGCGAACTTATCTCCTGAAGATGATCTACCTATAACCATCAGGAAAGGTACTCACTCCACTCGCAACCCCATCCCATTTATAACTTTCTTAGTAATCATTGTTTGTCTCCATCATTCTACCCTTCTCCTGTCTTTATCCTCCATTTCTATTCCTAAAATTATGAGTGAGGCTCTTTTGGATCCAAGGTGGACACTGGCCATGATAGAGGAGATGACTACTTTGCATGCTAATGGTATTTAGGAGCTGGTTTCTTTACCACCCAGTAAGTTTCTTGTTGGTTGTCGATGGGTTTATGTTGTCAAGGTTAGTCCAGATAGGAAAGTTGATTGGCTTAAGGCATGTCTAGTTGCTAAAGGTTATACATAGGTGTATGGCATAGATTATGAGGATACTTTTTCTTCGATGACTATGATAACCTCTATTTTGATTGTTTCTTTCTATTGTAGCTATGAAACAATGGCCTTTGTACTAGTTAGATGTTAAAAATGCTTTTCTCTATGGTAAGCTTAAAGAGGAGATTTATATGGAGCAACTGCTTAGTTTTGTTGCTCAAGGGGAGTCTCATTTGGTATTTGAACTCTGTCACTCACTGTATGGTTTGAAACAACCTCCATGTGCTTGTTTTAGTCATTTCAGTGCTGTGATTATGGAGTTTGGTATGATTTGGAGCACCTCTGATCATTCAATTTTCTAGACACATATTTACAGGGCAATTCATTTACTTAATAGCCTATGTAGATAATATTGTAATTACTAGCAATCAATCGAGATGACATTATTCAATCAAAGGCACATCTTATCAAACATGTTTGGACTAAGGATCTTGGCTTTCTAATATACTTTCTTGGCATAGAGCTTGGTCAATCTAATTCTAGTATGGTCCTTTCTCAAAGAAAATAGCTTTAGATATTTTGGAGAAGAATGGGATGCTTAATTATAAGCCTGTTAACTAGCTTACCTCATGTAAAGGTATTGCCAGGATAGGGGGAACCCCTTGTAGATAATGGAAGATAGCGGTGTTGTTAGCTAGTTCCTTTAATTTCCTTGTAAAAGTCATTGGAATGCAGTTATAATTTTTAGATAATTAAAAGTGCTCCATGCAGAGGATTACGTATGAAGATCATGGTCATTTCCAAGTTATTGGGGTAATCTAATGCTGATTAGGTAGGTTCTCCTTCTAATAGATGATCTACTTCTGGGTAGTGCATTCTTATTGGAGATAATTTAGTATCATGGAAGAGTAAGAAGTAGGATGTTGTTGCTAGGTCGAGCATAAAAGCGGAATATTGTGCAATGGCTTTAATAACTTGTGAGCTTATTTGGTTGAAACAGCTACTTTAGGAGTTAAAAGTTTTGTGAAGTTTCACAAATGAAGTTATTTTGTAATAACCATGCTTTGCATATGGTCTCCAATCCATTCTTCCATGAGAGAACTAAACATATAGAGATTGATTGCCACTTTATTGGAGAAAAGATCTTGTCTAGAAGTATTGTCACTGACCATGTCAAATTCTAATGATCAGATAGCTGATATTTTGACTTAATCTCTTAGGAGTCCTCGCATTGGATACATTTGTAACAAGTTGGGAGGATATGGTTTGTATGCTCCAACTTGAGGGAGAGTGTTGAGTTATGTATAAGTTATATGAGTCAGACATTGTTTAGATAAGAGTATTTTAGTATTTCAATATATATGTATATCTATGTATGTATGTATGTACTTTGTACAATAAAGGTGAATTTAAGGAATAAAGGATTATCTATTATTTACTCAAAAGTTTCTGTTCTTTATTTTTACTGTTTTTACACGATCTTGTAATCGTTATGGAGAATGTAAAGACTGACGAAAGACACCATAGCAACTCTTGCAAAGAACGATGTCATTCTCATACAAAATATGTATCCCATTTTCTCCTCTTCTCTCTCTCTCTCTCTGCCTCCACTTTGCTCCCTCCCTGTGACTGTTCATTCGTTGGTTTGGTAGCAACCGTCAATTTTGAAGGAGGAAAACTAAGAAAGACTGCATACAAGAATGGTACTAGAAGGTTATTTCATTAGCTGCTTTTGGGATTTGGTTAAGGAAAAAGCAAGTACTTTTAGAGAATGTAGGAAGATTTAGCTACTACAATTTTAAAGGAGGGTTCTTGTCGCAAACATGTGGTATCTTACTTGATGTGTTTGTCTACATAAATTAATAGAGCATTTAATATCTGTCTTAAGTTGACAAATGAAACTGTGACGGTGTAGCTATCTTATTTGTGGTATCCTTTTCTTGGAAATAATGAACTTACAAATTAAGTCTGTTGTGTAAGAATTGGATGTTTTGGTTAATTTTTATCTCCACGTATAGCTAAGACTTGTAAATCAACAAAGATTAGTTTTGGCTAATAATAGGAGAAGCTTAGTTATTTTTATTAGGAAAATGATATATGGTGTTCTAAAAAAACATAATTAAATGATTCAATTGAATTTAATTGACAAACAGTATAAAGTTCAGTATGCCTATAATGAAATACTTCACGTTCTTTAGTTCTCCCTCATTATTACCTTGCTGCTTACTGATATATTATTGGGATGAAGGACACTGTTGTGCGTTGGTCAGCTGCAAAAGGTATTGGTCGAATAACTTTTCGTCTAACATCTGCTCTTTCAGAAGAGGTTCTATCATCTGTTTTGGAGCTGTTTTCACCTGGAGAGGTATAAAATTTGCTTTTTGAGCATTTCAAAGTCTCTTAGATCTACTGTTTTTAAGTTGTGTACTCATGCTGGTGTCCATATTTTTTAGGGAGATGGTTCTTGGCATGGAGGGTGCTTAGCATTGGCTGAACTAGCACGTAGAGGTCTGCTATTGCCAAATAGTCTTCCCAAAGTTGTTCTGGTGGTTGTGAAGGTTAAGCTATTTCATGCATTCTTTTGTTTTTTTTCAGTTGTCGTTGTTGTTGGGCCATGAAGAGGTAATTTCATGCATTCTGTTGAATCTGGTCTGATTGCAGTCTTTACTTCCACCTTGCAAGTTGGGATTTCTTTCCTTTCTTTCCATAAAACAGTAGTATTCTTTCGGATGTTACTCTCTTTTCCGAAGATCCACTCTGCATTATGTAGTATTGATCAACATTGCTAAAATCTATATTATTCCTCCTTTTACTTCTCTATATGGTCATTGATAGTTCTGGATGAATGCTAGATTATTCTAAGGTATCACATCAGCATAGTATAGGGAAATTCTCTGAGTACGTAGTTTCAGGTAGCTAATATAAAAGTAGTTATATCGGTTCAGCTTTATTGCTCCATATTTTTTGGACAAAGCCTTTCAATGATATCAATCACACATGCTGATCCTGTTCTGTCATAGATAAATACCACCAAGATTTATTGACAGGTGCTGGTATTTGAGTGCACAATATAATACAATATAATATAATGATGAAGATCTAATTATGGATGTTTCTAGCTTCTTTTGTTAAGTAAATGTTATAAAATGGACTGGTAGCTGGAATAATTGGCTTTGAATGTCCTTAATCCCTTTTTTTTCCCAACACATAAAGGAAAAATGTATTTCTCTTTTACATCCTAGTTTCTTCCAGTAATTTTCATTTGACAGTGCTCGACACTGTTTAATTAGACCAAGTCATTTTGTCTAATGGTATTGGAGTACAAATCCATCTGCAGCTGCCTAATAATATCATAGATAAATGCTCAATGGTATAAAGTGGATAATTTTGAATATTATAGGCCACTTTAACTGAATATACTAATAAAATTATAGCTAAACGTCCAAGAGTATTTGTTACAAGAGAGAAAATACATACCAAGTAAGTGAAAGTTTCGTTGTTAAATAGTAATGTAAATTTACTCTCTTATTTTGAATAATGTATATAACTTTACTAACACTGGTTCAACCTGGTTGAACCCTTGGATCTTTGACCTCTGCACTTGTCTGATTTGAAGCCTTGTTCCATTATAACAACCTTGATCTTACCTCTCGTAAGTACCTGGCTTGTATCTTGGCTGTGATTCAACACTTGCTTGTATCAAATGCTTGTCTGATGTTGATTTTTCCGATAGATGGGTGCTGAAATAGTCATTCTTCTTAGATGGCATTATTTTAAGGCAAAAATGGAGGCAAATTTGATCGTTTTACTGCAGTAAGTTTGGTTTTTATGTTAGAATTTATATACAGGCATTGCATTGTGATGTCCGGAGGGGTCCTCATAGTGTTGGATCTCATATACGTGATGCTGCTGCCTATGTCTGCTGGGCATTTGGACGTACATATTATTATGCGGACATGCGAAATGTTTTGGATCAGCTAGCTCCACATCTTTTAAAAGTGGCCTGCTATGACCGTGAGGTGCGCTTTTGAATTATATTGCATATTTTATTTATATGCTTTTTTCTTCCCATGGAGAGGATACGGTTACCACATCTCCACAAACTGCAGGGAGGATTATATTGGTACAACTGTTGTCACTGATGGATTACACATATCTTTTGATTAAAGGACCAGAACGATAGCCCTGTTCCTAAAATACAAGGGCTTACCCTGCTTGTGTAATGCTGGCAGTGCTCATGGAAGCAATAAAAAATTGTGTGTTCATTTACTGAATACCATGCATATGCTTACCATGGCTGACAATTTACTCATATCCTTCCGTTTCAAGCTGTAAACAAGACTTTTCTTCAGTATAAGACTTATGTATTTTTATGTTGTGTAGGTTAATTGCAGAAGAGCTTCAGCAGCTGCTTTCCAGGAGAATGTTGGAAGACAAGGAAACTACCCTCATGGCATTGACATTGTAAATACTGCCGATTATTTTTCACTGTCATCACGAGTGAATTCTTACCTTCATATTGCCGTCTCTGTTGCACAATACGAGGGTTATCTTCATTCATTTGCAGAAGAACTGTTATTTAGCAAGATCCGTCACTGGGTATGATATATCTTGAGATCTTCTCATCTGTTCCTTTTTTTCCTATACATCTCTCTGTAAGGATGTGTTTATATCACTAGTTTCTATTTTGGTTGCTAACTTTAAATTTCCTTTGGTCAAGTTGAGTAGCCAAATGTTTTTGACTTTTGCTGATCTTCTGAGACCTGCCTAGCCATTTTGATTAGCCACTTTGGTCTCAATTGTGCTTCTGCTGGCTGTTCCTGTCTGAACAGACCTTTTTCCTTCTATGATTCCCCTTTGGCAACTGTATAATTGGAGGGAATTCTCCTTATTGCTCTAGTCACATGTTATTAGTATGATCTCATTGTCATCACAACTATGCTAGTCTTAGAAAGAATTGAAAAGAGATAATTCCGTGTGAAAAAGGACAACCAAAAATGAATAAAATCTTTGTGTGCATGTTTTTCTTATTTCAGTGTAGTTATCTGAACACCTAGCAATTGTCCAATCTGTTATCTCAATTTCCTTTATTATTTCTATCCCCTAAGCATCTAGTAGGTTATCAGTGGGATCTTATTTGAAGGTTTGAAGAGATAAGCAGAATCTTCATAATAATTGGAAGATAGTTCATTCCTCTAGCTCTCATTGGTATGGCAAGCAAGGATATCGATGCGTTCAGCTACAGGATTCTTAGTTAAGCTATATGGAGGTTTTTTACTGAAGCTAATATTCTTGGGTAGGTCACTGGTATAGACAGTGGACTTACAAAGTTGATTGTGCTCTGAGATTCATCAGGAAAGATTAACTCTTTTGCTAATTATATCCAATGTGGGTGCTAGAACCTCACATATTCTTTTGGCATAACAGTGGGCTTCTAAGTACTCCTTGAACTGATTTATCAACTATTCTATTATCTTTCAATTATATAAGGTATCAATTACATGCATATATACATGTTTATGTTTATGTTTGTAACATTATTGGCTGTCAATTTCTTAAGCTTTGTAACATTATTGGCTGTCAATTTCTTAAGCTAGGATGGTTCTACATCCTTAGAACACTTCTTTCTTTAGGAACTTTCAATACTGACTATTGTTTAAAACCCCCCCCACCCAAAAAAAAAAAAAAACAGTTTCAATATTGACTGCTGGATACATGATGTCAATTCTCATCTCTATCTGGTGAATATGAGTTGCTCAGGTGAAGGCTCAGGTGAAGGTATCTTAATGAAGATTTTGTGCTAGTAGATTGGTGTTGCATAAGAAAGCAGGAGTCTCTGGACCTTCTCTTTCCTATTATGGTCTTCACGCTCTCCAGATTGCTGGAGAAAATTTCTATAAGCAACTAAAATGCTGGAATTTTCTGTCCTTTTTGGCCTCTTGGAGGAAATTCAGATACAGCATCCTGCATGCTTATTTTGGTGCATTTGCACAAAGAAATTTAGGAAAAGTTGTTTGTAATTTTCATAATTTTATTTGTACAATGCCACATCACAAGGGTGCAATACATTATTAAAAAATCCAGGCATATGGAGCTATCAATAGGTGCCAATGTGATTTTCCCTATCCTTTTTTTTTTTTTGGGTTGGGGTGGGGGTGGTAAGGTGAGAAAACTTTCATTCAAAAATTTTGTTCATGGGATGTGTACAAAAAAAGCACTCTAATAATCCAAAAAACCGAGCTAAGTATCTATAACAACAAAGGATACTTAGTTTGATTTGCTGTTATAGCTACTAACACTGGAGTGCTCACTCATCAGTTAACAAAAATAATGTGACATTGATCTAAACAGAAATTATACAGGGGTTATTATATTATCTGTCCTTTTGTTCCTTTCTTTCCAAAAAAAAAAAAAGAAAAAAAGCATCCAGCAGCAAAAACTTTCCTCTGTAGAGGTTTTAAAAACTTCAAATATTCTGGTCTTAAGAACTCCTCGAGAGATTCAGCTTCAGAGGCCTTGGAGTGGGTCCATCCAATCGCTGTTTCAGTGTATCTCCATAGCAGACTAGCAAAGTAACATCCGAAAAAATAGATGGCATGCGATTCTTCCACCCTTTGACACAAAAAGCAGCAATTCTCTTCAATAACACCCCATGAGACTAGCTTATCCAGGGTAAGCAATCTTTGTTGCACCACCATTCATAAAATGAAAGCATGCTGTGGTACCAGAAGTTTGTGCCATACCAGGGGATACCAAGCCACCTTTGGTTCCTCTTGTCTAGATAGAAAGTAAGCTGTCTTGATAGATAATGCTTTACTTCCCCCTCCTCTCCATTCCAGCTTATCCATCTCCGATGCATTCGGCATTAAGTCACCAATATTATCTTTGACAGCCAACCATCTCTCTCCAATTGGCTATCTCCATTCATTTCCTTCAATGAAGGTGTCGAGCGTAGTTTCCTTAGGACATTCCAAAGTGATACTAGCATTATTACCCATCCATTCTATTAGAGGACCTTGTGGATGCCAATCATCAAATCAGAATGATATAAGCTTTCCATTCCCAACTTTCCACTAGAGTAGTTGACTAGCTAAAGTTCTTAATTGAAGAATCTTCCTCTAAGCCCATGAGGCATCACTTGGGATTTTAATACTCTAGAAATTCCTAACCCTTGACGATTCTTTTTTAACCCAACTTGGCCAAAGAGATGTCTCATCATCCATACATATCATCAATAGGTGCTTCAATTACACCACTCTATTCCACATCTTAATGTCATTGACTCCCAGTCCTCCCTCTTTCTTGGGTTTACAAATGTCCTTCCAATTTACTTTGGCTTTAGCCTTTGACTCATGGCTGTCATTCCACAAAAATTTTTTTAACTTTGTTTCAAGATGGTTTTTAACTTTGTTTCAAGATGGTCAAGGACATTCTCTGGAAGAATCAAAATAGTGGACCAATTCACCTAAAGAGAGAATAAAACCCTCTTTATAAGCTGCAAGCATCCTGCATAGGATAGGAATTTACTAGTCCAATGGTTAATCCTTGCTGTGATTTGGCCACTAGATCAACAAAATCGTTTTCTGATATTCTTATGCGATGCTTCTTTTTGATAATCAGAAATATCCTGTATTAACTTCTATCTCTAATTCTAACCAAGACTTTCTCTTTTTCTGTGCCCTTTGTTATGCTCCCTTATGTCCAATACATTAATGTCTTCTATTGGGTAATGCTTTGTCTTATTGCCTTTCATTGGTATAGCGTTCTTTTCTCTTTGATATGTATTGATGAATGTCTCAGTACCTATCAGAATCTAGGACCCAGAGATTTATTGAAGTACAGCACTTTGGCATGTCATGCACTATTTCAAATTTATGCTCTTGAATTAGATATAAATTCAATATAGGCATGTTTTGTTTCATAGAAGGTTATGTTCTCAGTAACTGAAAACATAATGATGCTGTTGTATTTCTTTGGCTTGCACATTATTTAATGAAATCAGTGATCACTAATGTGCATGTGACTTCAGGACAAAAGCTTGAGAGAGCTCGCTGCTGAAGCCCTTTCTGCCCTCGTCAAATATGATCCTGAATATTTTTCAGAATTTGTTCTTGAAAAGCTTATTCCTTGCACTCTTTCATCTGACCTGTGCACACGCCATGGTGCAACCTTAGCAGCTGCAGAACTTGTGTTGGCTCTCCATCATTGTAATTTTACCCTTTCCAGTGGTTTGTACTCTACCATCCTCTTAAAAAGAATGGGAACACAAATTGTTTGATGTGAAATGTTACGAGTCAAGACTTCCGGTTTTGTTTAGGTTGATCTTTGAATGTTATTCATGTTTACCAAGTGTTGAGATTGTCTGGTTTAATCATGCAAATTTGTGGTTTATGGTTGAACATTTTGGTTGTGTCAGAGCTAAGGATAATCTATTCAAGGTTCTCACATCTGTCTGAACTGTTGAAGTGCAGTCCTATTAGTTCATTTTCATGTGCAAATTATTTTTCAAGGGAGAAAACTTCACCTCTGTTTCCATGATTTTCTGTGGAGTATCAAACCTTGGCTCCATGTAAATATCAAAAGAAGTAACTATGATGTACAGGGAGAGGTATGTTACAGAATATGGTCTGCTTGATTTCAATATACTTCTTTGATAGAAAGGTGACTCTTACTCATTGCAAAAAGGGATGCATTAATAACTGTCTTTCCTCTTTCTAATCCAGTTTTGCTTTCCATGTTGAGAATAACTTATTGTTTGTATTATGTTAAAGTAATTATTACTTTTGAGGAAAAATATAACAATATTGCTTTTCAAACTTTGATTGATAGATAAGCAGAAAAGGATTACTAATATAGTCCCTGCTATAGAGAAGGCACGTCTATGTTGGGGGAAGGGTGGGGAGATAATGCGCTTGGCAGTTTCGCGGTTTATTGAGTGTGTTGCTTTGTCTAATGTGTTCCTTCCTGATAAGACTCGTAAGAGCTTGCTTGACACTCTTAATGAGAATTTGAGACACCCGAACTCTCAAATACAGGTTATTTTTTCCCCCTGAAGGAAGTGCAGAATTGCTACATTATATTTCTGCTTCAGAGATTTCTGACTGGATTTTCTGGTTGCTTGATGAGCAGGATTCTGCTGTAAAGGCTTTGAAGCACTTGATGATTGCATATCTTGTTGGTGTTGACCATGGAGGTGTCTCTGATATAGCATTGAACTACTCAGAAATGTTGGGTGATCCAAATGTTGCTGTCAGAAGAGGATCTGCATTGGCACTAGGTGCTCTTCCATATCACTTTTTGGCTAATAGGTGGAGGGATGTCATCATTAAGCTTTCTCGTGCATGTTTGATAGAGGTGTGCTCGATTGAATTTTTGTTGGGTTTCGTAGAAAGCCTCATTGCATTGAGTTCTGTCAAAAGTAAAGTTTAGTCAATGACAATTATCAAAGTGGGGTGCCTTTTCTATGCAGGATAATCCTGAAGATAGGGATGCTGAAGCACGGGTAAATGCTGTTAAAGGAGTTATTTCGGTCTGTGAGACACTAACTCTGTCAAGAGATCATCCAGAAACCCTTGGTCTGGTCGATGAGATGTCTCTATACATGTTGATAAAAGATGAAGTAATGACGAGCTTATTAAGAGCTCTTGATGATTACTCTGTAGATAACAGGGGTGATGTGGGTTCTTGGGTTCGTGAGGCTGCTATGAATGGCCTTGAGAGATGTTCGATCATTCTCTGCTCTAAATCAAGATCCTCTGCAGTTGGCTCCATATCAGGCTCCAGAATTGATGTGGGTGAGAATAGCCAGAGTGAATTGTTTTATGATGTGAATCTTGCAACATCCATGATTGGTGGGATCTCAAAGCAAGCTGTAGAGAAGTTGGATAAATTGAGAGAAGCTGCTGCATTGGTTCTTCAAAGGATATTGTACAATGAGCAAACTTTTGTCCCATTTATACCACACAGAGAAAAGCTGGAAGAAATAGTTCCCAATTCAAAGGATCTAAACTGGGGGGTATGCTTTAATGTTTTATCACAGAACATGTCTGGTCTGCAATCTGATTATTCATAACATAATAATTATAGATTTGCTTGTAGGTACCTACCTTTTCATTCCCACGGTTTGTGAAATTACTTTGGTTAAGTTGTTACAGTAGGTATGTCCTGTCTGGGTTAGTTATTTCAATTGGGGGATTGCAAGACTCCTTGAGAAAGTCATCAACTTCAGCATTAATGGAGTATCTTGAAGATTCTAAAAGTGAAGATCAAGAGGAAAGGAGATCTAAAGAACGTGTGCTTAGTGCTGACCTTATTTGGGTTCTTGAGAATTACAGAAAATGCGACAGAGTAATTACTCCCACACTTAAGGTACTGCACATGCACTGAATTAATATAATTTACTTAATGCCTAGTTTTAGATATGTAGAAGGCTTTGCTAATTGAATAAATATTTGATGACCACAGACCATCGAGATTCTTTTCAGCAAGAAGATTTTGTTAGATATGGAGGTCAGTGAGTTATTCTCTGATACTTTCCCATGGATTTCCATCACTGAGATTTTTTAAGTTTTCTAGTTTATTTACTGCATATGTTTGGTAAATTTTGGTCCCTTCTGTTTGAGATGCTTTTTCGGGTAAGTGAGATATATTACTTTTCATTAAAAGATGATATACCATAGAGGAGCATACTGAAAGCCTATAAAATGGAACTAGGTATCCAGGCACAAGGATACCTGGCTCAATCAAATGGCCATAAAGCACCAAGGAGCTCCACAAAAACTAGAAAACCACTAGGAATACAGAATTATAAAATACAAGAGAGAACAGTTCTTGAATTGGATACTGTTACAGGATCATGCTTGAAGTCTAGTAATTGGGCGATCAACAGTAAAATCCTCTTCTAACCCCTTCTGCTCCTTATTCGCTTTTTTACCAAATTTACCTATTATTGAAAATGGTAGAAATGCTTAGAGAGAACCTCGGATCTTGTAAGTTCGATTTTTGGGAATAAAACTCCTCTTATTCATTCTGATTTCTCCTAGTCTTTTTGTTCCAGCCCCATAAGAGCAGTTACTAGCATTTATTGTTATCCCATAATTGCTTGACACATCACTAGAGTTTTTCCTTAACATAACTACTGAATATTTGACACATGCATTGCCACATAAGCAGGCCTGCAACAGATTTATGACAGAGACACATATTACAGACATGATACATCAACCACATGTGACACATATAACAGCCATTATATTATAACGCATACTTCACACAAGTATTATTTCACGTCTACTGCACACAACTTGAATGGCGTGATCACTTCATCAGTGTTCTGGTGTGTAACACCATCATTCCCCCCTTCAAGAGCATGCTTGACTTCAGTTCTGAAAGTGGGATAGTTGGGAAATCATGTCAGCAAGCTCCCATGAAGTCTGCTGGGAGAATACTGGTCCCATTGGATTAATACATCAGGCTGGTTAGCTGTCCTTTGAGTTTCCAATATCACCTTGGGTTAGGGAACAATTTGGCCTTGCTGAATAATTGGCACCACAGGCTGAACGTCCTGTTTTCCATCATATATATATATTTTTAACAAGAGACATGGAAGATAGGGTGCACTTTGACATTAGGAGGTAAAGTTCATCTATAGGCAACTTCTCTTTCTTTAGTCTCCACTGGAAAAGGACCATAAAATTTAGGAGCTAGTTTCTGATTCTAGCGAGCTGCAACATTATTTGTGATGTGGTTGGAGTATCAAGAGAACAAAGTCACCCACTTGTTCATCTATAGGCAAATTCTCCTACTTTAGCCTCCACTGGAAAAGCTAATTTCTGATTCATGCCAGTAGTTTGGCGATATGGTTAGAGTTTTAAGAGAACTAAATCACCCACTTGAAATTGCACATCATGGTGTTTGGTATCATATCGGACTTTCATTACAACTTGTGGTTGTAAAAGGTGCTGTTTTAGATCTTTCAACATCATATCTCAGTCAAGTAGACAATCTTAAATGGCCAATCAAGTTGAGCTTGTTCTATTGCTTCTAATTGTGCTTCACCTGGGCTGTATGCCAGAAGTTTAGGTGTGGATCGCCCATAGATAATCTCAAAGGGTGTGGTACCCTGTATTATAACAGAATTCAACCCATGATACCCAGCCCACCCATTGTTTTCGACGATTACTAGTGAAACACCTTATATACATTTCAATTGTGTGATTGGCAACCTCTTATTGGCCATTACTTTAGGGATAATAGACTGATGAAAAAGCTAGTATAGTTCCTGATAACTTAAATAATTCTTTCCAGAATGTGCTTCCAGATAACTTAAATAATTCTTTTCAGAATGTGCTAGTGAATGTCACATATTTGTCACTTACAAATTGATTCAGATTGTCCATGCAACTTAAAGATGTTGTCAAAGAATACCCATGCTACTGTTATGGCTGAATAAGGGTGGCTCATAGGTATAAAGTGTGTACTTAGAAAATCGATCATCTACAACTAGTAAGACTGACTTACCATGAGAAATCGGCAGACCTTAAAAAAAAATCCATTGAGATGTCCAACCAAATTTGAGTAGTTACTCAGAGTGGTTGTAGTAATCCTTTCTGGCAACAAATTTTGCACCTTATCCACTGACATTTCGGGCATGCACGAAGAAATTGCTCGACTTGCTGCTTTAAACCTTTCCAATAAAACTCCTAGGCCATCCTATGTACTGTTTTCTCGTATCCTTCATGAAAAGTATCATGCATTGCTTCCAGTACAACTTGGCATAGGGTTGAATTTGAGTCTAGCTATACTCTACCGTGGAAAGATGCAAGGCCATCTTTTATTGAGCAATCTGGTCCTAGATCACTATTTAGCACTTGCTGTATAACCTGCTGTAATTGTGGTTGCTGCTGGTTTTCTGTGTATTAAATCAAATAAGTGAACTTGTAGTAATGAAATGGGTAAAATCTGACCCGTTTCTTCATTGCGCATACATAAAGCATCTGTTGCTTTATTTTCATGCCTGGCTCAATATTCAATCTCAAAGTCAAAACCAAAAAGCTTGCTAATCCAATGCTGCTGTGGTGACGCAGTTTCCCTTTGCTCCAAAAGAAATTTTAGACTGTAGTGATCAGTTTTGAATCTTCTACCCCGTAGATGGGACCTCCAATCCTGTAAGGTCTATATTGAAATGGCCCCCTCCCCCACCCCACACACATCAGAAGCATCACGCTCCTCCAGAAGAACTTGTGTAAAATCTAGCAATGCCAATACCGAAGCTTGAGTCATTGCCTTCAACTCTTCAAATGCATTTTTTGCTGGTGCTAACCATTGGAAACAATTTTTGTGAAGCATTTGAGTCTGGTTCCACAATTTCCATAACTCTTCACAAATTTCCAATAATACCCTGTCAAACCTAAAAATCCTCTTAAGTTCTATGGCATTCATTGGTTTAGTCCTTGTAACATGGCTTCACTATTCGCTAGGATCCACTTTAACCCCCTCATTGGAGATGATGTGGCCCAAATAAGCCACTTGATTTTGGGCGAATTGATACGTGGACTTCTTCAAGAAAAGCTTATAAGCCCTTGATAAAGCAAGCACTTTATGCAAGTGCTCCACCCAAGTTCTGCTACAAGTTAATATATCATCAAAGAAAAACTAAAATAATCTTCCTTAAAACCCCTTTTAATACCTCCTTTACTAGAGCTTGAAAGGTAGAAGGCACATTTGTAAGCCCAAAGGGCATTACTAAGAATTCAAAAAGTCCGTGATGTGTTCAGAAGGCTATTTTCTCCACATCAGTAGCATGCATTTGCACTTAGTGACAGCCTAAACTTAGGTCCAATTTAAAGTAATATTGAGATCCATGAAGTTCTTTCAATAACTCTTCAATCACGACAATGGGAAACTTGTCTTTATCTGTCTTCTCATTAAGGTTTTGATAATCTATACTAAATCTTCATAAATTATCTAATTTTCAAATGACGAACAAGGAGATTGGCTTGGACAAATGATTCCTTTCTGGAGCATTTCTTCACATTGCTTTTCTATTTCATCCTTCTAATGATCTGGATATTGATATACACTAGTGGTGTCAGGTTGGAGCTCTATCTGGTGATCACAAGCATGCTGAGGTGGCAAGCCTTGCAAAGGTTGAAAAAGGTCTTCAAACTTAGCAAGTAACACTGTTAAATCCTGATCATGATCTGCTTCATTAGTGTCTGCTGAAGTTGTTGGAATCTTACTGATATTAGGCAAGTGCACCTATCAGTTTTAATATAGTGGATGTGAGTCCGAGTCGATCCCTCAGAGACTTCGAGTATTAATATTAACTTTAGCTCTATTATCTAACCGGAAAATTGTGCTAAGTTGAATGAATTAAAAATACTGAAATTAACAAACTAAATTAATTATGGGACTTGATTAAGCAATTTAAAAAGCAATAAAATTAAGAACGACTTCAAGAATGCAATAACGTATTTAGGAATTATTTTTCCTAGTATTTAATATATGATCGTTTAAAATATATTCAATTCAATTTCTATTACTCTTGACCGGAGGGATTCAAAATTAAAGTTAATACCTTTCTTAAGCATATTAACCCTAATCCTAAATTATTTATCGGAATCTCTTCATTTAGTAATATAACTTAGAATTGCATTAATATATAATGAATTCCCACACAAACAATTAACTTTCCGGAAGAAACATATATCTTATCTCTAAGTATATATGTAATTCTCTCCAATTATGCCTAGATCTTATTACACATGTAATTTCTCAACTATTATGCATAATATCATAGATTGATACTCTAGAATTATTGGTAATAGATTGATACTCTAGAATTATTAATTACCAATTAAACAACATAATTAAATCAAGAAAAGATAGAAACTTTATTGAAAATTATAAATCAATCCAAGAGTTACATAAAACCCTAGGTTCTATAATCCTAAATATACGACTTCTAAGCTATTATAATGAAACTAAAAACGAGTTCCATCAAAAACATAAAATAAAACATAAAAAACTCCTTTGATTGATGAAAAAATTTTCCAATCTTGAAGTTGGTGTTGCTCTCGCTTTTTTCTTCTTCTTCTCAAGTCTCTTCTCTTCTCTAATGTCTCTTCCTTTTTTTGAAACCCTAATATGTCCTTTTATAATATATTGTAAGGTTTCTGTTTTCGTCACTAAACACGGCCTGAGACGTGGCCGTGTTCCTAGATTGTGTAACTTTCTGACCCTAGCAAATTTTCTTGTATAGACACAGCTTAGGGATATAATCATGTCCCAGATTGTGTAGCTTCAAAACTTCATAACTCCTTCATTTGAATTCCAAATTGAGTGAAACTTGATTCTTTTTTTTCGTTTTCAATCTTAGAATGCGTTCAAACCTTGAAATCAAAATTTTACTCAATTAAGTATCAATTTCTTTAAAGAAAACAAAAAATGTAAGGGAAATACTATAAAATCACCATATGAAATATATTTCAAATCAGAGTTATTACTTACCTATTCCTTACACCTAACAATTCTACTTCCTTGTCATTTAACTTGAATTTCATTCTCATCCTCACAAATTCCTAGAGAATAAGACCCAGAATTTTTTACCAATCCACTCTCGACATCACATCTACTCCACACAAAGGTAATGTGTACAAGTTTGCCTTAAAAGCCTATTGTGCAATTTCTAACTTGATAATTCTACAAATTCCCTTGCTCCTAACCTAACCTATGTTCACCACCATCACGTCTAAACTATTCTGCAGCTCTACCTCCAAATTCAGCTCCAATGCCACTGTGTATGTATAAGGCTGTGGGTGCTCCTCGAATCTATCAATATTGATTCCATTTTCTCATTAATATGCCCTTGCAATTTCATAGCTTTTACCTTAGTAAGCACTACAATAGCTTGTAAAGAAATCTCCATGTCTTCCTCATTCTCTTCCTCCTTTTAACAGCTCGAAGTCCTTGTCATCATCTTATCCAGCATCCTCATATTCAAGCCAAAACCACCTCTTATATCGATATCCAAAAGTAAACAGCTCATCACAATTAAAGCAAGTTCCCTTGGCCCTTCTATCTTCCATTTTTGCACGAGTTAGCCTCTTTACAATGGGTGCCTTGCTCACATTTTGGTTTGACAGTAGCAATCTTCTTGAGCTCCCCATTTCATCTTTCAACATTTGAGCCTTTCTTTTGAAGTCTTGCAAGACTCATTGCTTGTGTTAAGTCTTCGGGCTGGTGTACTTCCACTTCTGCTGCTAAATAATCTGAGTCCACTCACAAATATTTCAACTTGCTACCTTAGCGTTAGGGGATATGCTTGAATGGCTAACTGTTCAAATCTCCTTTGATATGCCAATACTGACCCAACTTGTTTTAATTTTGATAATTCTCCCAACTTACTACCACATTTGGTGGACCAAAACGTTTGTTGTATAGGGCCTTGAACTCCTTCCATCTCAGCCTTGGTTTATCTTGTTCTAACTTCAAAAACCATACTTGAGCATGACCCCCCTCCTGGTATGCAGCTATCTCCAACTTCTCTTCTTCGTGATCCTATGGTGTTTAAAATAGTGCTCACAATGGTTCAACCACCCAATATGATTTGCTCTCCATCATATCTTGGAAATTCCAGTCATGCTTCTCTTGGAACTGCCACTCGCACTTCCAGTAGAACACTACTGGTCACACTCCTCCCTAAATGAGCACCTCCATCATTGGTCTCCTTCGTTCCTTTCCTCTTTGCACTCTTTCTTGTAATCTCTTAGGTTAGATTCTCAAGTTGGAGTGCCATCTTTTGTTGTTGCGTGTCCATCTGCTGCTGCCTAGCATTGGTCTGCTCTCGATCCACCTTGTACATCATTAAGAAAGACTCAAATTTCTGTTGAAGAAGTTTAACCTTGTCCATATAGCCTGGCTTTGATACAAAATTGTTACAGAATCATACTTCAAGTCTAGTAATTGGGCGATCACTAGTAAAATCCTCTTCTAATCCCATCTGCTTCTTCTTCACTTTTCTACCCAATTTACCTATTGTTGAAAATAGTGGGGATGCTTAGAGAGTACCCTATAGCAGTTACTAACAATTATTGTTATCCTATAACTGCTTAACACATCACCAGAGTTTTTCCCTAACATAACTATTGAACATCTGAAACATACACTGGCAAATAAGCAGGCCTACAATAGAAATATGACACACATATTACAAACATATGACACATAAGCCACATGCGACACACAGAGCAGCCATTATATTATAAAACATAAATCACACAAATATTATTCCACATCTACTGGACGAAACACGACAGAGCAGATCATGCTCCCTTAGTACTTCCCTTATTGTTGTGTGCATACACATGCTTGAACAGCGTGATCACTTCATTAGAGTTCTTGTGTAACAGATTCTTTCTATCCCCCACGTGCCTTTAGTTTCTTTCCTTCCACAAGTAATAGCAACCAGCAGCAAGTCTTCTTGTGCATTGTGTTTAGCCAACTTACACTTGCCAAAGAAATAAAATCTGATGGAGTTTGCCTCAGAGGGCTGTGATAAGAGTCCAAAAAGTGGCAGCCTCAACTCTTCTCCAGAAAACCTTCGCATAAGAGCATTTTAGAAAAAGATGATCATGAGTCTCCTCTCTGACACAGAAAACAGCAATTTACAGAAATTATACCCTAAAGAACCAGCTTATCCAATGGAAGAAGCTTTTCCTGAGCAATCTCTTGCCATGGTATAGGCATCTTCTGTTTGAGATGTTCCATCAATAAGGAATTGAAGTGCATTTGAAGATCCTGATATTGTAAAAGACAATGATTCAAGCGGCTCTTTCTCTTGTGGATCAATACAACCAATTGGATGGAAGATTGCAGTGAGAAGTGCAAAAGTTAGTACTGTCCAGAAGGTTATTTTAATTTTTCTATAGTGCCTTGATATATGGATTTATGTCAAGCTGCTGGTCCGTACAGGGTCATAGAAATTGCTGCATTTCTTTGAAGCATATAATACGCTAGATATGACTCTGAATATTCTTATAACAGCGTTTTTAATCCCACTAGGTGGGATAGGTTGCGTGAAGATTCTTAAAACAGAATAGATCATTTCCTAGTTTTAACATAGATATATATATCCACATATATATATTTATTTATTTTTGTGGACCAAAGTTTAAACTGAGTCGAAATTTAGAAATAATAGTCTTTTCTGTAATTAGATAGTAAAGAGTTGTATTGCTGGGCATTGTTATGTACTAGAAGAAGGATGTCGTATTTTCTGCAAGATGGCCTGTATTATTGTTTCAATATTGTACGTATATTAACAGTTGCCTGGAGTCTCTGCCAACACCTGTGTACAGTGGAAAGCATGCTTCTTGTTATATTCAACTTTTTAATCTATTATACTGTAGAAGATTTGTGTGATGAACATATATCCTCTTACACCATTGTAGGTCCATGCTTCAACATTTTTGCATGGTCTCCTGGATTCTCTCACCATTGAATTAAAGGGGCTGAAAGACTTCTCTAAGTTATATGCTGGGATTGCCATACTTGGATATATTGCTTCATCCTCGGAACCAATAAGCATTCGGGCCTTCTCCTACCTTCTTACTTTGCTAGGACATCGGTATCCTAAGGTTGGTTCCAACTATTAGCACTCTTTGTGAAGGATAGTAACTTTCATAATATCAGTTTTTGTGAACATGATGAGGAAGAAAATTAACGTATATACCGCACCTACTGTAAAGCATTTCGTTTGCTTTTGTCTTTCCAGATTCGAAAAGCGTCGGCTGAACAGGTTTATCTTGTCCTCTTGCAAAACGTGGATCTTTTACCCGTGGAAAAGATGGAGAAGGCTTTTGAAGTTATCCTAGAAACTTGCTGGGAGGGTGACATTGAAGAAGCAAAACAACAGAAATCACAGCTATTTGGCATGGCAGGTCTAGAAGTGGGTTCACTGAAGATTAGTAACGAGGTGTCCAAGAG
The DNA here is from genome assembly GCA_024138015.1 of Lumnitzera littorea. Classification (NCBI taxonomy): domain Eukaryota; kingdom Viridiplantae; phylum Streptophyta; class Magnoliopsida; order Myrtales; family Combretaceae; genus Lumnitzera; species Lumnitzera littorea. The sequence goes on from JAMXBB010000008.1 coordinate 60,949,509, forward strand.
CAAGAGCATCGGTGAGACAAAGAAAGTAACTGAAGATGAGAATGCAACATATTCTTCATTGGTCGAATCGAGTGGGTTCTGACTGCATGCACACTAGCTTTTCCTGTGTGGTTTATGACTGCTCTCTCCCAAGCCAAATGTTTGCGAGTAAACTTCGTAGAGAAGATGGCTTGACACAAACCATGTGTCTCATATTTGTTGTGTGAACCTGATTAATCGTGGAGAATGCTCCGAAAAGACCGGGCTTCAAGGAATTTTCTGAAACGTTGCCTCAAATCGCTTTGGGCAAATCACAGCAGTCATGTAGATGTTCTGATGACTTTGATGTCTAAATTTTGAGGGATTATACTCTGCCTGGATTTTGATAATTTCTTGCTCACTAAGTGTATTACAATGTTTGTAGATATAATATTATTAAGCTATCACAAGATATTATTTCATAGCAAAATATCCTGACTACGTTTCGTTGAGTATTCTGGTATGCTCAAAAAGGTAATTGAAGAAACATGTGGAGGCTGCCTGCTCACGTCATGGTGGAATCTTTCAGAAAATTGAAGTTATCCTTTCATATGAACATAGGTGGGAGCTTAAGAGAAGATATGAGGATGAAAACTAAGATCCTAATCCTAGTATATGCAAAATAATGTTAGCTATCCAGAAGATTAGATATATAATAGGCTAATAGCTACGTAATTAAGTAGAATATTATCTACATATACATAGATATATTCTAGACGGATGTGGGCAAGTGTGCTTTTTCTGAAAAAATTCGGACGTTTTTTTCCACCTAATCCTTTGCTGTAAACTTATAGTTAACTTCATGATTTTATCAATAACTATTTCAGAGGTCCAAAATTTGGTCGGTTAGGGAGCAGTAAGCAACCGAACGATTCTCCTGAGGCAAATCCACGACCAAGAGCTTTACACCTAGAGAGCCATGACGAGGAGAGATGGCTACCAATAGATCTACGATGACGAAACATGGCCACCATGACATCCACAAGGATAGACATCCTACACTAACCCACAAGTGATGAAATGCCTCTTCATAGGAACCAACAGCCATACACGAACACTCGACCACCATAGCCAATAAAACCCAAAGTCGTGGAAACTACATCATACTGGAAAAAACCATCACACCTACAGGAATTCAATGATCGAGCAATTGGGTTGTACAAGTAGGCTAAATGAGTAGGCCATAAAGGCATTAGGGTTCAATGGCCGGGGTGTATATGGGTCACGTGTAGAGGAAGTTTCTCTAGTTGGCACCTAGGATTGTTTATTGAAACATGAACAATATGAGATTAAATTGCAAAATGCTGTTCTTTTGTATTTCAATTCTATTCTTGGTTGCATTCGCAACTTGATTTGAAAAGAGTCTAAATGATTTGTGATTCAGTTCAAGTGGTCAAAGTAAACCTAACCGAACTGTTTGAACCCAAATTGAACCACATTCTTACTAAAAATAAAAATAATTGACCTTTTTTTTAATAAAAATTTTGAACTTTAGATATTGCGTTTTAATGAAGTTATTCACTTTGACAAGGGCTTGGTTTGGTTTAACCTTTGTTGATAGGCAATTTTGGGTTTAGGTCCTCTAAATTCAATCCGTCCTTTGCCCCTGTCTATGATCAAGTGTAAGGCCTCTAGTAATATGGGCCCACTCTAGATGACATGAAAATGGTTTAAAGCAAAGACTAGCTCGCCTAACTTACTCTAGGCTAGATTCTCGGCAATAACTCAATATAGCCTCAATTCTATCGATTGGACCCTAGGGTAGCACAATAGAAGAGATTCCACTAACCAAGAGACTTCATGTACCTTGAAGTCCTCAACCTAGATAGCTTAGAAGATCTTGACTATTATTCAGGTTAGCACTAGACTTTCCTAAAAAGAAATCCATCGGGTAGATACATTTTCCATCTTGATAAGGTTCCAAATTGAGAGTACTAATTTAAGAAGATACAACCTAAAGGATAGGTTCATCAAAAGGAGTCGGAGGGCAAATATTGATAGAGGTGTTCCCCAAGAGCACAAACTGAGCTACTTTTAGCTACCTTCGATCTCTTGTCAGAATCATATCTCCCTTTTCACGTTGTTCTGACCTCCTTTAGGTCCCACTAATCATAGGAATAAGTCTGGAAAGATTAGGTACTTAGACTTCAACAAGAAAGGTTTTATCAAGAGTAGATCAGATGTGCTTCCTCTAGCTCAGAACAATCACCTTCAAGTTGAACTTTGATCGAGTCAACCTTAAAAGGTTCAAACTCTAACATTAGGCACAAATAGTTAGTCATCCTATTTAGATAATTGCCAATCAATCGCCATTACATCAACTACGTTCCCCAAAATCAAGGAGTGGTCTTAAAATTTAAACTAAGTGAATGTGCTTTTATTGGAGGGAACAACTACTGTTCTCAAAATGATCCTGGAACTATAAAAGGAGGTCTGGATGCAACAAACAAGTTCTTTTGGACACTTGAATGCTTTTCCCTTACTTTTACTTACCTCTCTTGACATTACCTAACTTAGGCATCGAAGTCACCCCGGTACCCCTCTTAACCTAACGTTTGTTCATTTTGTAAAGTGTTGGTAAATCATGTGTTCGAGATCATACCCCAACCAAAATTTGATATTAACAATAAGTATGTTGTTTTTCTTGTAGTTCGGAGTGCTCTTTCAGTTTGAATGCTTCATGTATTTATATCTTCAAATCCAATGTTCAAGAGTTGATATTTTGCTGATAATATAGTGAATGTTGTGATCTTGTGGATATGTAACAAATCTTGTCACCTTATCATGAATCTACTATGGAATTTAAAAGTGTCTAATTTGAATTCATCTTAATTGATAAGACTAGGCTAATGGTTATATAAATAACTATGGTTGTGATTTTGAAATAATCTCCAAAGATATTTTTTCCTACTTAAGTGGAACAAATTATATTTCCCAAATATAATTAATTAGTGGAGCAAGGCCTTCTGATATATGTATCCTTTTTTGAAGCTTCTACTTTTCTTTCTATAGCTTCAGTAGTCTAACCGAAGAGCATTACTTGAATCTTCTACAAGTACTTCAAAGTTTTTAGTCTATGCTTCTCGAATTTATGTCACTTCCAACCTTCTATTAAAGTTTCTACATATAACTTCGACACATTTCAAGTCAAAACTTCTATAAGAGCCTCTATTGTATTTCTTAATTAGACTTCATTTTAAATCTTCTACTTAACCTTCTACTATTTTGTCAATGGACATCCTTGAAACTTCTACACAACCTTCTACAACATTCTTAATCTCATATTTAAGTGTTCTCAATCTTCTACTTAAGCTTCTACTAGTATTCTACACTATATATTTACCCTTTAATTTATCACCTAAAGCTTTTACTAAAACTTTTATATGCATGATTCTTCTGATTTTCGTCTTGTACAACCTTCTACCAAAGGCTCTATAGAACTTTTCTTGCAACATAGATCTAGTAAAAATCATGATTAAACAATCTTTTTTGTTATCATCAAAACTAATCAATAAAAACCTAACATTCTTTCCCTTTTTGATGATAACAAAACACTTTTAGGAAAAAATATATTCTACAAATACTTACAAGCATTCATAATAATCATATCTCATCATGGCACATAAATTATGCAAATTATGCACTATACAAATATTTTTGCCTTATCTCCCCCTTTTTGTTGTCATCTATGATTGTTTAAGAGAGACAAATTGATCAAAGATAATAGATAGATTAGGCATTAACATAAATTTTGGTTCCATAAAATAAACAACATTAAACATGATTGGAAAATAGTCAAGATCCATAAACCCAAAAACTAATAACAGAACAAAGCTGATTCCCCTTCTTAAAAGCTTGAAATTTTCCATCCATCATAGAATCAATATGTTCCTTTAGAGATTGTTTTAACTATTGAGAGATTTCTTCTATAGACACTTGATCAACCTACTACAATGTTCTTACTTCAACCTTCTATAGCTGTAAATCAGAAAGATAGTTGTTGATTAGAAGAACCTATCAACCAAGCAAGTAGTTCATCCTATTTTTGTTTCCTTGAGAACCTTCTACAGAAGGTTCTACTTGTAAAGTGCTCCCCCTCAGCCATTACACTCTTCTACTACTCACTAAAAGACCTCTTCTTATGCCTTGGTTGCACATAGTTTGCAACATCATTCAAATGCCAAATAAAGTTCTTGACACTGATTCCCATATGATGAAATACTTTTTCACCAATCTTTTTCAAAGATTTTTCATCATTTTCCCATTGAGGTATTCTAACTCCCTTACTCTTCAGTAATTTCACAATAACTTTCCCATAGGGCATGCTATTCCTACTCTTCCTAATATGCCTCAGAACCTTGGTAGGCATATCCAGATTCTTTCCCTTTAAAGCAGCCAAAATTATGATTCCATCCTCGATAGTTAACCTAGTACAAGTTCTCTCTTGGGGTAAAATGCGACTCACTATAGCCTTATGGATAATTCTTACTACAAGTTGAAAATAAAATATCTAGATAATCTTACCATAGTCATCATTTATGCCCTCATTCAGTTCTTTAAAAACATTTTCCTTTGTCAACCTGATTGTCATGACTCTAAGATGAGGGATAATAGGATTGTCTAAAATTTTCATATCACGTGACACCCTATGATACAAAAATCACCTTATAAGTCAGAGATTACAAAGTTTGAAATAATTAATGATTAAGGTTATCGATTTTAAATAATTAATTTATTGTAGAATATAAATAATTACAGATATCCGATATTTTACAATATCTCAGAATCATAGAAAATTGGTATCTTCTACTAAATAATAAGACAAGGTAAAACAACTTAATAATTTAAAATAAATAGTAAATTATACATAATCCTATTGTATAAATGTTTTCTATATAAATTGTTTTCATATCAACTATACACATTTCAATTAACTCCAACATTGTCAAACTTATCTTCGGTTTGTACTCTACTCTCAAGATTATCTCAACCCCTGCTTAAATGAACTTATAAAAGAAACTATAAGGAAATGAGCAAACCACAACTCAATGAATTTGTTCCGTACTATTATTGTTCAAGCAAGTTATCAAATATTATTAGCACATATACAATCTATCTACAAGCGAAATGAATGCATATGTAGTAAATGTAAGCAACACATCTAAAGAAGTCCGGAATTAGGAAAGGTGTAGATTTATGTCATCTACATGTCAATTATCCTTCATACTTACTTGCATGGAGCATCTCACCTTAATCACATGAGGCTACACAGGGGTTTCATCTTTCCAGACGACACTCAACTATTACCCTAGCCGAGAAAGAAATATCAACCCAAATAAGTGGACCTTAACTAAGGTCATCTGCCATATTCGAGGCTTCTTAGGTACAATAAAGCGAATTCTCTTAGTATCAAAATATATCCAAGGCTCTATAGGCATAAATATGTGAGTCCTTTTACAATAAATTGGAGATACCATACTAGCTTTGCCTTAACGATATAAATTATCATCTCGGCCACTATAAGGCCTCATAGAAATCATATAAAAATATATTTTAGATTGGAAAAACATTTTCAAAAAATACTTTTTTCAAAAATATGCATAGCTTACACTCTCCATTAGTATACCGGTCGAGTAATAGACATGCGACAAATATAACCAGTTATTTTGGTTAGATATTTATATTTATCGATTTAAGATGGTGATTACATAGGTGATAGCACACAAAGAAATTATTCATTTAATAGACAATTAGTATCAACTAACAAGTAGCATACAAGGATCAAGTAATAAGCAGATAGCAGATTATTAGAACTCCTTCACCTAAATTAATGCTTACTCTCCAAGTCTTTGGGATTCCCAAAACTTGACAATAGGTTACCTAAAAAATAATAAAACTTATAAGTATTCGAAAAAACTAAGTTCTTAAGTTAACTAAATATCTATTATTATTGTTTGTCTAGTTTTCCACTATAATCCAAGTATAATATAAACATAGTTTAACTTAAATTTTTTATTTATTTTTCTTAGTTTATCTTGAATTTTAAGTCGTGTATAACTTTTTTGTTTTAACTTTGATTTTTATGGACTTATAGTTGATTTTTATCGTTTTTGGATGTACTTTTACGTAATGAGATATATTTTGGACGTTATAACCCATACTTTTTATCATGAGCTAGAAATGTCATGAATTTTATTATTTTGGCCTAAATATTTTAAATTATTATTTTAAGATTTTCTTTATTAATTTATGATTTAATTAGTTTCTAAATTTTATATTTTTGAAGTTTTCTTATTTTTGAGTATGTTTTATAATAATTTTCTTATTTCACTATTTTAAGGTTAAATTCCTATTTAAATCACTTTTTATTATATTTTTAATTTTCTAATTAATTATTATTATTATTTTCTTATTTGCTTTATGATTTGCGATTTTTAATGAAGGAATGCTAATGTGGCAGCTTCCTATTAGTCCATGTGTCCATTTTCTCAATTCTTTTAATTTTTACATTTTTCCAATTTTGAAGTACTAATTAATATTCATACTTATATATCTATTATTATAATTTATTGAATTTTTTAAATTAACCCCATATTCCTCCTTAGGGTCATGACCCATATGTACATGTGTATATATAGATATGTATGTATGTATATGTTATCTTATTTTAGAGAATTAATATTTTAATAGACTTACACGTATATTATTTAGATATGTACATATACCTATACTTATACTATACTACTATACGTATATATATTTTTTACTTATACGTATATCTTATACTTATATTTTCTTATATATATATATCTCATAATATAACTTACATAAATGTATACTAACATAAATATACTAAGTATTATATGTATGTACATGTACTATATACATCATGATATGTACCATATGTTTACATAGTTGATCATAGCATATACATACATATAGTTATATATATAAATAGACATATACATATATAAACACATAACCATGGTGAACAACTATATATATACTTCAACATTTATACATGGATTTTGATTACAAGATAGAAAAATACATATAATCCTTATTATATACTCCTAAAATACATAAAACTCTACAATATATATATATAACAAGGACTACATGTAAGTTAATATTACAAAACAAATTAAATACAACATAAACACTAATTTATTACCCTTTTTGTCTTGAAACTTGTGGAACCAAAAGTCCTTCCTCTAGATAGTTGTTGAAAAAAAATGAGAAAAGCCAAAAGATTGAAAGGGAAAGGAGGAGGGGAATTGTCGGCTATAGAGAGGAAAAGTAAAGCTTGATAATTTGTGTTTATCCTTGAGAAAATGAAAGAAAGTGATGATGGATTGAGTGGGGTCAAGTGATCGGTGAATGTGAAGAGAAAAAAATAAAATAAAAAGCAAACTAATTAAGGAAAGAGAATAAAATGAGGAGATAAAGATGGATTTGACTTTTCCCTTATCTAGTTATCTTATTATCCTTTTATTTAAGCGCATGGGACAAACAATGGGGGACAATTTGCGATCACAACTTTGAATGGAAAGGAAGAAAAGAAGAAAAAGGAAAAGAAAGGAAAGGAAAGAAGGAAAAGGAAAAGAAAAAGAAAAATTTTAAAATACGGGTTTGACTTTTCTAAAAGTAGTTTCAACCTTTAAATGGTATTTGGAATAATATATAATGCAAGTATGGAAGGAAATATGGAATATAAGACTAATGTATACCATTTAGTTTATAAACATGAGATATGTAGTAAAATTAAATCAGTATAAAATTGGCACACATATATAAATATATGAAGTAAAAAATAATCGTAAAATAATATTCATAATTTTGTAAATTTTATTAATTAATTTATTACTCTTTACGTTATAAAATTTACGTAATTACGCGTATCAATCAATAATCATATATAATTAGGGTTTTATTTCTATTAAGGTAAATTTATATATTTTTTAAGCTGAAGGTTTTGGTTTTAGGGTTTTTTTATCAGGTTTGAGGTCAATCTCTTGTATTTACGTATGTATCGGGTTTAAAGTTTTTGTATGTGATTAAGGTTTTGATTAATAAATTAGGGTTTTTCATATTCATTTTGTGTTTCGAATTTAAAATTTTAATCAATTTTAAATTTAACGGCTCTGTTGACTTAAGGAAATTATCTATAATATTGGAGTTCAGTTATATACTCAGAAAGCTAAATTTGTGGGGTTTACATTGATCAAGTCTTTATCGTCAACCAAATCCTTCAACCCAAAATATTCAATCAAATCTTTCCTAGTAATTTCTACTTTGGTACCTAGAACCGAAGTAGTCAGCACTTCAATTTCTACATTAGTGATAAGATTGTCATAGAAGTCTCTCAAAACATCTACATTGACCATCTCTTGTACATTTATAACTCTAAACAACCTAGATTGTTCAGGAACTTATTCTAGTAAAATTTGTTTCTTTCAAAGAAACTGAGGTCAAAGGATAAAGAATCACAAACCTCTTGTTTGTTCTTTTCAAAGGTTACCCCATCATCAACCTATCGTCACGGCTTTTTGCGAGGTGCTTCACTTGTCTCAGTTTTGACTTGCACCTCTTCTTTCCTTTTCTTTGAACTTGAACTCTAATCCTTAGAGGGTTTCATTATTTTATAGCCTTTTAGAGAAGTCTCTTAGGGGTTCGTATGAGATTTTTTATTTTCCTTGGTAGAGGTATTCTTTTTGGGTGTCATTCTAAGGTTTCTTTTTTATGAAAGGTAACAGATGATGAGGGCTTTAGTAGAGAGAAGAGAAGTTACAGGGGTTTTGGTAAAGAAACAAAAGGACGTGCTTTTATGAGACGAGGGAAAACAAGAAAAAGCTAGTCAGTTAATTAAAACTCACATGTGTAGTAGTGAGGAACATAAGATAAATATGCTGTAATGAAGGAGATGTGTAGGTCGTGTTGTCAATCCATTTTGTTATAAAACTTTGATCTTGTAAAAAGAAGAAAGAAAGGCTATAGTGGGTACTGGGGGCTACTCTGGTATACCCACTTCGATGCTTAAGTAAATATATGTTTAAAGTAAAGGAGGGAATGAGTAAGAAAGCTAAGTGTATTCGAGAGTGTTAGAGAGTTCTTATAGTGCTTTTTTCCCCTTATTTATAGGCATTTATCGAATGTTTGTAGTAACGGGTAATCATTGGTCATGGACCATGTGGCAGCTCTTTAATTAAGCACATGTCTAAATAACAAGAGTGATGAGCAGTTATGTAATGAAGTTGTGCAAGGCTACAACTTTCCATGCTACCTTTGAAATTTAAACTAAATATATAAGTAGGTTGGGCCCTTAGGCCCATTAAATGAGCCAAACTGTCGAAGGCCTTAATCGAAAATATTAATGATTGGTAGCTTGACAGCCAAGGTGTCTAGCAATATTGTAGAATGAAATTCTACTATCAACATTTGCCCCCCAACTCCTATGCTTGAGAATTCGACCATGGGAGTTGATAATAAGAATTGATACTCAACTCGATTGGTCGGGTGGCAAAGGCCTGAGACTGTGCTCTCCTGGAAGTTATAAAATACCATCCAAGTTGATTCGTCATATTGTTGTTGGCATCCTTCAGTTTGACATTTGAAACGTGTTGTATCAAATTTCATACGAAAGGTCATAGCCTTTGAATTTTCCTACTCATTCATTTTCTACACAAGCTTGTCGGATAGCTATCATGTCCATCATCATTGCATCGTAGGGCTTATTAACTATTAACGATACAATGTCCCTTAGATATCTAGCCTTTCACATGTATTGACCATCTACGCTTAGCTATCCAATCAGTATCCATATTCCCATTAGCTGTGTGTTAGAATTTTGAGAGGGGAAGTCATTAACATACATATATAAAAGCCTTTTTTTTTTTTCATTCTAATTATCATTTCCTATACTTCTCATGTACCTAAGAGCTGAGTTATCACTAGGGCTTACCGTAAGGAGGAAAGTAACCATTGGATCCTTCGAGATATTAAAGAAAGAAAGGGATGGGTCAGTAACATAATAGCTTCTGTGAAGTTGCTCATCGGATATGATGCACCAACGGACATAACATGATTTAGTATTTTACTTGATATGACATAAGCAAATACTAAGGTCCATTTACCACTAATCTTGAGCTATGGACAAGATTAGATAAGAGTATAAAGGATGTACTCAAAGAATAGTGTCTTGCAAGAACAATAAGAGGGATATTTATTAATTGTGTGTAATAAGATGATTACGGCTACAGTATAAAGGACTATTTATAGTAAGTCCTTTAGGGCAATAATACAATAAAGAAAAATTACACAAAGGATAATGTAAGAAGAAGATTTGTGGTACAAACAAAAAGGGTAAATATGACAAAGGATAAGAGGGCATATGGTACAAATGTTAGAAAAGAATAGGACAGGTGGCAGTTTATCAATGGATCTGTGTTTTGGAATCTTGGGGCATTGTGGTCAAATTGAGCTAGTGTTAGGGTTGTTGTTGTTGGGTTATGTTGAAGGCCGCGAAGGGGGTTAAGTGAGGCAGTAGCTTGACTGCATGGGATAGGAGAGCTTAGTGTATAGGGGCTTCGTCTTCGGCACTTAGTAGGTATCAAAACGTTATAAGGAGCCTAATAGGATTATCTAAAATTTTCATATTATATATGTAACCACGATATGAAAACCATCTTGCAAATTAGAGATTGCAAAACTTTAAATAATTTATCACTAAGATTTCCATTTTTTAATTTATTAAATCATCGTTATATATAAATAACTATGAATATCCAATAATCCTCAATTCCTCAGAATCGCAGAGACTCAGTATCCCTTACCAAACAATAAGATTAGATAGTAAAAATATAAAATTTACACTTAATGAAATTGTAAAATCTAAATATAAGAATATTATTTACATTTGAAGTCTCAAACAAACTATATAATCTATCTTTAGTTGTAACCTCTAAAACATCTCAATACTTGCTCTTAATGCTTAGCTCTTAACCCCTGCTTAATTATTTATCAACCTGCACAAGAAATCTATTTTGGAGTAAGCTACATAAGCTTAGTGAGATTATTTCTCATACTATACTAGTAAGTAGGTTATTAAATAATTTATTAGTAAACATATGAATGTATAAACAAGCAGTATGCCAAATAATATATACCGTTGACCAGTATTGTGTATAACATCGATTTAACACCCTTTGAAGTAAGGATTAGAGATACATTAACACCAATTACAACCAGTTTCTAGTACCTAAGTTTTTAACCATATAATCAAAATTCTGTATTTCATAAAATACATTTTCCATTTCCAAAATCTAGTAGTACACAAATTCTTAGGTCTAGCGATGAGGTAACCTTCGCAGTCCACACTTAAGCCCTACAGCTGAGGTCTTTAGACTCAACTCTCAACCAAACATTTGGTGTCTCCAGCACCTAGTGATCTCATGGGCTAGGATAAGATTATGTTGTACGAGTACACCATACTAAAATACTTTAATTTAATATATACAAACAACCCCCACAAGACCTCTTTTTACCTCCACGTATGGTGATGGTCATAATAAGTAATGCAATGTATGATCCTTTAAATTAAGATAAGCTAAATATAATTGAGTCCAATTATTAATTATCGGGCGATCAATCAATATCGGTAAGCCATTCAAATCATGCAATAGTCAATCATATAACTAAATCTTCAATTATCATATTTAATAGTATATTGCATAGTAATTAATTAATATTAGACACATACATAACCTAGACCCTCATGCATTAAGTTATTAATATTTAATTTAGGTATATTAATTACAAACACAAAACATGTATAAAGTCATTGGGAGTACTCACTTGACTATAGCCGATATGGATCTTAGCAATCAATAGGCAATTTGCTGTCATGATCAATATCTCCTGATAAATAAAAATAAGATAAACCTAATAAGCATCTAGACATAATGCTAGATGGCCTAATTGACTTACTATCTATCTTATGATTCTTGTCTTCGTTTAAGTACTAAATTGAGTGTAACTTTTTCTTTTTATCTTTTATCTTTACATTCTTATTAGTAAATTTTTATTGAGTTCAACTGTACTTCTTTAGTGATAAAATTTGATTAAAATTTTTTGTGTTATTTCATACTGCTTAACTTATTTATTGTGATGATTAAGAAATATTATTTTGTCATATAAGTATTAATATACAACTTAGTAAATATTATATGAGTTTGGATTTTTTCACTTTTCATTAGTTTTATATTAATATATTGTTCTATCATAATTTAATTGTAACTTCCACATATAGTAGGATGAATAATAATGTACTAGGATAAGTTAGATAAGGTAATAGAGTTGGGTGGGAATAGTGAAATTGTATATGTAAATAACTAGAAACTTTAGCTCAGTTATATTGTATTAGTATTCTAAGATTATAGTGTGCATGTATATATATACATATATTCAATTTGTTTCCTATAAGTGTGTGATTCTATCTTATTGTTACCAGTAGTATTATTATTATTATTATTATTAGTTGTTATTATCTTTTTATTTTATATTAATGTATATTGTAAATCCTGCAAATTTAGCTATTTAAGAGTAGAAGTAACCCCTAATACTAGAAATAACTGGAAGAGTCATCAAAACCAAGCAAAATAAAAATTTAATAAATCATAAATTTAAATATATTATAAGTAGTAAAAATCTTAAAAATTGATCAAAACCCTAAATTGTATACTAAAACCCTAAATTGTATACTAAAACCCTAAAACTACTTTAAGCACCATTAATCAGAATTGAACCCGAATTTGATCGAAATCCTAAAATAATAAATATAAACCTATAAAATAATTAAATATTACTTAATAGCGATAAAATTATAGTCGAATATAATTTTCGACTAAATCGCTTATTTGCACGAAATTGTAATGAAATTGCCACAATAACTTGTAAAAATTATAATTGTAATAGGTACTAGTTAAATTGATAAAATTTCACAAAATTTTGAAAAATAATTTACGAGGAGATTCGTTATAATTTATATGATTCAAAAAATGACACATAATTGTTAATAACTTTTATTTTCCTTCTCTTCCATTTCCAATTTATCTCATTTTCTTTCTTTTATTTCCAATTCAAGCCACCTCTGCACAAAACGTGGAAAAAAAAAAATCAGCAAAATGAAATCAAACAAGCCGCCCACGTGAAGAAAAGAAAATTGTCAAGTGTTGAATGGAAAATAAAAGAAAAAAAAATTTGGATAATTATTTAGCTTAAATTTTAAGCTAACCTACATGTATAAAAGGAGGAAAAAACAAAAGAAAAAAAAAATCTGCACACCGAAAATTCTGGACACCAAATCGTGAGAGAAAAAGAGAGAAAGAAAGAAGAAAAAGAAGGAGAAAAGAAGAAGAAGAAGAAGGAAGAAAAGAAGAAGAAAAATTAAAATAAATAGGTAAGTAAATTATTTTCTAGCATAGATGTATATTATATAGTATATACGTGTATAAATAAAGTATTTGTATAGTATTTTTATACATATAAATTACTAATACATATTTATGTGTATAAATACTTAGATTTAGTTAAATATGTATGTATAAGGTTATGTATCTATACATGTATGTACATAAGTATATTATACGGAGGAGTATGTATTATGTATTTTTTTAGAATACATATAATCAGTATTATGTATATGTGTATACCGTAAACTATGTATATATATATGTACCCATATATAATTATTACATAAGATGTATACATAATATAGAGTATATGCCTTAAGGTATACATCATAATATATGTATAATATATCGTATACATATTTTATAACAAATATTATGTAAATATATATACCGAATATATAATATAAGAATAGGTATTTGTAAATCAGTTATATCTAAATATTTGTAAATTATATAAGTATATTATTATATAAATACATGAATATATATATATATATATATGTACATAAGAGTATGGTTATTTTCATAAAATAAGTATATACATACATATAGCGTATAACATATATATGTAATATACTGAAAATATATATAGATATATATGTATGTATAAATCGTGAAGTACATAAATAATAAGAAAATGAGAAAATTTCAAAAATAGGAAAAATATGCTTAAAATAATAAAAATATCAATTATACGGTTTAAGTAATTATTAAATCAAAATATATTTAGAAAAAGCTAAAATTAGTATTTTATAATTTTTAAACTAAAATAATAAATTTAAATTGCGAGTCACAACGTTCAAAACGGACTTTGTTATGAGAAAATACGCTCGAAAAACGATCAAAATGGACTATAAGTTCATAACGATTCGAGTTAAAACGAAAATGTTCCAAAATACATAAAGAAAGTCTCGTAACTTACAAATATGAGAAAATAGTTATTATTAACCCTATTGAGTATGATAAACCCTATACACATTATACTTTGGTTATATTGGGGGAAACTAGATAAATTACAATAGACTTTTAGTTAACTAAGGAATCTAACTTTACAGAATACTTATAAGTGTTATTATATTTTAGGTATTCAATATCGAGTTCTGGAAACCTCAAAGATTTAGAGAATGAGCAATAATTCAGGTAAGGGAGTTCTAATGACCTGCTACTTGCTTGTGCGGGTTACTTATATGATATTTTGCTGCTTGTTGTTGCTTATATGTTTGAATGACTGTTCTGCTTGTATGCCATCATCTGTGTGATCACTTTTTTTAAAATTGATAAATATAAATATCTGACCCAAATAACTAGTTCTATTCGTCGCATGTCTATGACTCAGTAAATGTATGGATGGAGAGTACTAGCTTTGCAAAATGTTGAAAAAGGTATTTTTGGAAAAAGGTTTTCTAATCTTAAACATATTTTGTATGATTTTGATAAGGGCCACAGTGCCAGAAATGATATTTTATCGTTAAAGCAAAGTTAGCATGGGTTCTCCACCTGATAGCAAGAGGACTCGCTTTATTGTGCTTATAAGGCCTTGGTTAATTTTGGCTTGCGAGATGGACTCGCAAGTTGTGCCCGAGGGGCCTTGAAGGGTGGATAGTCTTAGAATGGAATCCCCCTATGTGAATTGAAATTTTCTTTCTTGGCTAGGGTAATAGTCAAGTGAAGCCTAAGGGGTGAGGCCCCTAGGTAGCCTCATGCGGGTAAGTTGAGGTACCCTGTGCGGGGAAGTACAGGGGATAATCGAAGTGTAGACGACGTAATTCTACACCTTCCACAGTTCCGGACTCCTATGGATGTGTTGCTTACATTCATCGCGCCTGCATTCATTTTTTATGTAGATAGCTTGCTTGCATGTGTAATAATAACGTGTGATAACTTGCTTGAATGGTGGTGGTGAGGAACGAACTCATTGAGCTGTTATATGCTCACTCCCTCATAGTTTTCTTCACAGGTTTACTTACATTGGGATTGGGATAAGTCTCGAGTGCTGAGTGTGAGATGAAGATACGTATCTTAATATTGAGAATAGCTGAGTACTCTTTAAATGATACACAAGCAACCTTTGTTGATAATTTAATTTTTCTTGTATTTCTTTTATAATATTGATATATCCTATCTTATTATTTGGTAGGGAATACCGATTCTCTACGGTTCTGAGGAACTGTAGGATATCGGACACCCATAGTTATTTATATTTGTATTTTACAGTAAATTATTTACTAAAAAATCAACAACCTTAGTGATTAATCATTTAGAGTCTTACAATCTCTAACTTGCAAAACAATTTTCATATCATGGGTGCACACATGTTATGGAAATTTTAGGTAATCCTACTAGGCCCTCTTTAGAGTCATGACAGCTTTTCCCTATATTCTTCTTAGAATTGATGTACATAGGAGGTCTTGTATATTTTCTCTTCTTGTAATTAGTCTTTCCCTTGTAATTTGTGCTTTCTTTGTAATGTTTCAGAAATGGCTAGCTCATCCAACACCAAGGTTTTTGCCAAAGAGATTCATGTCCACAAACCTACAAACCCAAAAGCCTATACTCAGCCAGTAGTTTCTATCATGACCTAAGGGGGCTAGTCGTGGCAGTCGCCGTATACCGTATAAAGGATTGTAGATTGAATTCCCTTACAATTGACAACCCTTTTATACGATACACAAGGCTACAGCTACTACTAACTACCAAGAGTGTGCAAGCTTAAGCAATATCATTTCATGATAAATAATAATATTATAAAAACATAACACATAGTCTATTTACATAAAAGTTTACAAATACAGAGTCTGAAACGTGTCTAAAGTCTGACTAATATAAAAATTACACATTTAAATTTATAATTAATCAAAAGTACTCACCGTACCCATCTAGTTCCCACATTAACCCCGTGTAGAAAACTAACCTCGGGCATGCGGCGGCTCGACTCCACGAAGAGGTCGGCCTGCGAAAGAAGACTACAAGGGTATAAGCTAACTAGCTTAGTGAGATATTTTCCCTCAACCATACAGCAAACAAGTTATACAACAGTTAAGTTTAACCAAATGAATGCACGAACAAGCAGTATGCCAAACAATTACATGTAGGTGACTAGGTATTGCATGCAACTCAGATTTAACGCCCTCTGAAGTCAGGGTTGGAGATTCATTGGCACAGTCAGATCCGGGTATCATATTAGAACATATTTCATAACGAAACTCCGCGTTTCATATTTAAAATGTAATGGTACATCCATTACTATCTTTATTAAAATGAGTTTTACATATGATTGTGAGTAGGTTCACGCAGCCCTCACTCACCCCTAAACCAAGGCTTCTGGACTCGACCCATAGTCAGGTGGTTGGCACCTCCAACGCCTAGTCATCCTGCGAGCCAAGATAAGGTCATATTGCACGTGTACACTGTACGAAATCAATAACAATCAATAATCAACCCACGTATGGCCTCTCGCTACTTCCATGTAATGTGACTGCTCGGAATTAGTTATGTAATGCATGATTTATGCATTATCCAAGTTAACTTTTCTAGTCGAATAAAAAGTTAAGTCATATTTAATCAGTGATCATTCCAAATCACAAAAAATCAATCTAGTGAATCTATTATGCAACAAACATTATATTATTGAAATTTAAAGTAGACTCACCATTAACAACAATTATCATGCACAAGCATAGCCCAATCCTATACACATTCATTCATAAATCATAATTTAGATTCACTAATTATAAGCACAAACAAATATGGAATCATAAGGAAAAACTCACTCAGCCATAGCTAGCTCAAGGGTCATAGTAGTCTGTGGCTAGCTCAAGGTCAATATCAAAGTCACCTGAGAATAATGAATATTTTGTAAGTTTGGGAATTTAAAGCTAACTAGTGTTGTAATTTGTAAGGTCTACTTCGCTTAGTTATATGAAATTGTCGATTCGAGCTTTTTATCGAATCACGTGTAACTTTTTCGTTTTAGCTCGGATCGTTATGAACTTATAGTTCATTTTGATCATTTTCAAGCGTATTTTCTTGTAACGAGGTCCGTTTTGGACGTTGTGACTCATAGCGTAAATTGTGATATGAAAATATTACAAAAATTATTATTTAAGTTTAAAAATTATAAAATATTGATTTTCGCTTTTTCTTAACATATTACGATTTAATAATTATTTAAATCATATATTTGATATTTTTATTATTTTGAGTATATTTTCCTATTTTTGAGATTTTTAACTTTATTATGATTATTATCATTATTATTACCTTTATTATTTTTACTATTTCTCTTATGTGCTTTACGATTATACACATATATATATTTTATAATTTATTTTATTGAAAAATCTTTAATTACGGTATTATATATATATATATACACACACCTTACATATTTACGAATTTAGTAAATGTATATTATATATCATATATGCTAATACATATTCGGTATACTACTTATATATAAACTCTAAATTGTATGCCTTATATATGTATATGTATTTATTGAAAATAAACATACTCTTAGGTACAAATATATATATTCATGTATTTATACATATACTTATATAATTTCTGAATACTTAATTATATATATAAATAATCTACAAATACTTATTCCTATATTATATATTCGGTATATATATAAAGTATGTATACTATATATTATACATATACTATGTCGTATATCATAAAGCATATATTCTATATTATATGTCTTATATACATATATTATTACTTGTGGAAATATACTACTACATATGTATATACTATACGATTACATATATTTATATATATATATATATATATATGAAAATAATTATACGTGGTTATGTATGTATATATAGTTTATGGTACACACCTATATATACTATACAGCTACATATATACATATACGAAAATAATTATACATGAGAACATACATATATATAAAGTTCACGGTACACACACATATATACATATATATATATATACTATAGTTATTAAATGAAATTACTTAATACTAATTATAGGTATTCTAATAAAAAAAAAGACTTAATACATACTCTTCCATATACCTATGTACATACATATATATATATATATATATATATATATACATAGCCTAATACATGCATATATTATTCAATTTATGTATTTATGCATGTATACATGTTTTAGTAATGTTGTATTTATAAGAAAAATACTATATAAATACTATATTTACACATGTATATACTATATTGCATGCATCTATACAAGAAAATAATTTACTTACCTATTTATTTTAATTCCTTCTTCTTCTTTTCTTCTCCTTTTCTTTCCTTCTTCTTTTTCTTCTTTTCTTTGTTTCTTTCTCACGTTTGTTTCCAAAAATTTTTTCTTCGGTTTGCTTTCCACTTTAATTTCCAGATTTTTGTTTTGTTTCTTTTCTTTCTTCACGTGAGTAGCAAGCTTAATTTATAAGCTAAGATAATTTCTAATCTTTTACATTAATGGGGATAAGATAAAAGTAATCATTTGTAATCTTTTCATTTAGTTAAGCTCAACACTTGGTAATTGTAATTCATCACATGGGCTACTTGTTTGGCTTTCATTTTGCTGATTTTTTTGTTTTGGTTTTGCAGGATGTGGACTTGAAGTGAAAATGGAAAGAAAGAAAAGAGATAAATTGGAAATGAAAGAGAAGGAAAATGAAAATTATTAACAAATATATGTAATTTTTCGAATCATATAAATTATAAAAATTCTCCCCATAAATTAATTTTCAAATTTTTGTGAAATTTTATCAATTTAATTGGTACTCGTTACAATTGCAATTTTTATAAGTTATTACAGCGATTTCGTTAAAATTCCGTACGAATAGGTGTTTTAGTCGAAAATTACAATCGACTATAATTTTATCACTATTGAGTAATATTTAACTATTTTATAGGTTTACGTTTATAATTTTAGGGTTTCGAGCAATTTCGGGTTTAATTTTGATTAATGGTGTGTAAACTAGTTTTAGGGTTTTAGTATGCGATTTAAGGTTTCGATCTATTCCTAGAGTTTTGTTATTGGTGTTATATTTGATTTATTAAACTTCATAATCTTTTATTGTTACTAGCCTTATTGACTTATTGTACAGTTTAGGGCACTCGAACTTAAGTTAGGGTTCAACTACTATTTTTCCTAGGGTTTACAGTTTCAAACCTTCAACCTAAGAGAGCAATAGTTCATTACTAACAAAATTAGACCCATACTCTCACTAGCCAAAGTGAAGGTTAACATCACGCTAGTAAGGGCCTTAGTCCATTTCTAGGAGCCTAAAGAAGTGGCTTTTCAATTTGGACCACATCTAATTAGCTTAACTTTAGAGGAGTACACCCAACTACTCCAAGCACCTCCTTTGGATGGAATATACGTCCCGAAACTCAGCTTCGGCCCAACATATATCTTCTCAAAATTTTTAGGGATCTGTAAGACTGAGATTAATGGGGCTTTAGACAACTGCAACAAATACGCCATCAAGATATGGGATCTAGTCCATTGGTTCCAGAATAAGCCTAACTTCAACAAACAAGTGCTATTTCTTGGGAATTGGAGAGAAAACTGAATCAAGGCCTATGTGCTAGCTGTGTTCGCCACTATCTTATTTCCAAGTGGGTCTCTTTTTATACACTTTAGAGTAACAGAGTTAGTGGCTCAATTTTAGGAAGGTAAGTCTTACATTCCTGCCTTACTTACTGAGCAGATAAGGAGCCTTAATTTCCTTAAGAAAAGGGGCTGTCGAGATCTCAAGTCAAATATGACACTATTAATGGTGTGGTTCATTAGTCACATCAAATGCTTTAGGTTGGATTTAAGAAGGGGAGTTGATACGAGGCAAGTGCACCTATCAGTTTTAATATAGTGGATGTGAGTCTGAATTGATCCCTTAGAGACTTCGAGTACTAATATTAACCTTAGCTCTATTGTCTAACCAGAAAATTGCGATGGGTTGAATGAATTAAAAATACTAAAATTAACAAACTAACCTAATTATGAGACTTGATTAAGTAATTTAGAAAGCGATAAAATTGAGAACGACTTTAAGAAGGTAATAACGTATTTAGAAATTATTTCCCCTAGTGTTTAACATGTGACCGCTTAAAATATATCTAATTCAATCTCTATTATTCTTGACCGGAGGGATTTACAATTAAAGTTAACACCTTTCTCAAGCATATTAACCATAATCCTAAATTATTTACCGGAATCTCTTCACTTAGTAATATAATTTAGAATTGCATTAATGTATAATGAATTCCCATACAAAAGAACAACTTTCCGAAAGAAATATGTATCTTATCTCTAAGTACACATGCAATTCTCTTCAATTATGTCAAGATCTCATTACACATGTGATTTCTCAATCATCATGCATAATATCATAGACTGATACCCTAGAAATATCAATTAACAATTAAATAATATAATTGAATTAAGAAAAGATAGAAACTTTATTGAAAATTATAAATCAATCTAATAGTCACATGAAACCCTAGGTTCCACAAACTTAAATACAAGAATCTTAAGCAATCATAATGAAACTAAAAATGACTTGCAACAAAATCAAGAAATAAAACATGAAAAACCCCTTTTTGTTGATGAAAAATCTCTTCAATCTTGAAGTTGGCTATTGCTTTCGCCTTTTGCTCCTCCTTCTCTTTAAGTCTCTTCTCTTTTGAATGTCCAATCTTGTGTGCGAAACCCTAGTATGTCTTTTTATAATGTATTGTAAGGTTTCCTTTTTCGTTACCAGACACTGCCTGGGACACAATTGTGTCCCCAGGTTGTGTAACTTTCTGATCTTGGCAAATCTTCCTAGATGGACATAGCCTGGGGACACAGCCTGGGGACACAGTTTTGTCCTAGTCTGTGTAACTTTCTAACCAAAATTCCTATTGTTTATGTAATTTCAAAACTTCATAACTCATTCATTTGAACTCCAAATTGAGTGAAACTTGATTCCTTTTCTTCATTTTCAATCCAAGAACACATTCAAACCTTGAAATCAAAATTTTATTCAATTAAGTATCAATTTCTTTAAAGAAAACCAAAGATGTAAGGGAAATACTATAAAATCACTATGTGAAATGTATTTAAACTAAGAGTTATCAGGAGCATTCGCGAGTAAGATTGACCTTATTGATTCTTTTGTTAATAAGATCAAATTATCAAAAGATATCCCTACCCTTCTCTAGATAGGGGTTCTATGAGATTTCCGAGTAGAAGGCATACTGTGGACTGCTAGGTAGAGCAATTACACTAAGGTCATATTGATTTGTAAGAATTACCATGCTGTGCCACTAATCGGGATGAGTTGGTGTACAGCCTACTATCCAAGCAACATGGTAAGATAGTTTGGAGGGATCCAGGACATAGTTCACAAACCTTCATTGGAATCATTCACTCTTAATCTCAAAGAGCCTCACTCCACAGAAAAGGCATCCAAACTTCACAAGATCAAAGCTTAGTGGGACAGTGGGACCATAAGCCTAAACATCGATTTGAGTGAGTTCATAGGAGAAGTGGACAAACATTGGGTTACCAAATAGTATTTATAGAATCAACTTCACAAGGTAGGCGCAATGTGATATCGAGCACCAAAAGTTCTTCAAACCTCCCTTATACACCTTAACTCTGAAATGGTGACCTATATGGACCAAATGAAAGCATGTATGAAGATCCTCTACAATGAGAAAGACAAATGGGCGAACCTATGCTGAGAATCTAGACAAAGGTTGCACGCCCTAGAATACCAGCTAAAAATGGCCTAGAAGAAAATTCAAGAGTTTGAAAAAGCGGCTAAGCATGACCAAAAGAAGAAGAAAATGTCATCTGGCCTACAGAAAAAAAGAAAATTAGTGTAGATGAATTTGTATCTTTTACTTTCTTTCATGTAATAAGACTTTAGGAATCCAATAATAATAAATAACTTGCTGTTCTATTAATCATTTGTCGATCCTCTACTTTTCATTCGTGTGATTCTATAAACCCTAAAAAATCAATAGTCTGAACCTTAATTTAAATCTAAGTGTCTTAAATTGTGTAATAAGTCGATAAGGTTACTAACAATAAAAGATCATGAAATTTAATAAATCGAATATAACACCGATAATAAAACCCTAGAAATTAATCAAAACCCTAGAAATTAATCGAAACCCTAAATCGCGTACTGAAACCCTAAATCTGATTTATGCACCATTAATCAAAATTAAACCCGAATATGATCAAAACCTTAAAAATATAACTTTAAGCCTATAAAATAGTTAAATATTACTCAATAGTGTTATAATTATAGTTGATTCCAATTATCAACTAAATCGCTTAATCGTGTAAAATTTTAACAAAATCGTTACAGTAACTTGTAAAAATTTTAATTATAACGGGTACCAATTAAATTGATAAATTTTGACAAAATTCCAAAATTAATTTATGATGAGTATTGTCATAATTTGTATGTTTAGAAGAATTACATATATTTATTTTTAATTTTTACTTTCTCCCTTTTTCTTTCTTTCTTTTTCTCTTTTCTTTCTTTTCTTCTTTTCTTGTTGCTACGTTCTGGAAATGAGAAACAAAACTGTAGCCCACATGCCCAACTAAAATGCCAAGTGTTGAGTTTATAAAATAGAAAAGTTTAGATATGATGACTTTGTCCCATCCTCATTAATTAAAAGATTAGGATAGGATTTCATTTTTATTTTCTTTCTCCTAAATTGCTGAACATGTGAACATAAAAGGAAAAAGGAAATCTAGAAAAAAAAAACAAAAAGAATTCAAAACGAAAAGAAGAAGAAAAAATTTTGGAAATTAAAACACCTAAACCGTGAAAAAACGTAAAGAAGAAAGAAGAAAAGAAGAAGAAGAAGGAAGAAAAGAAGAAGAAAAATGAAATATAATAGGTAAGTAAAATTATTTTAGTAGTATATATGTTTATTATGTGGTATATACATGTATATATTAAGTATTTGTATTGTATTTTATTAAATATTTCATTACCTATACATGTATGTATGCATAAGTAACTAATTTAAGATATATATGTATGTATAAAGATGTGTATGTAGACATGAATGTATATAAGTATAATATACGGTATGTGTATGTATCTATAAGACTATACGTAATATGTATTTAGTAATATTTTTACAAAATAAATATAGACATATATATATGGTTGTACACATGAAAGAGGAAGTAGGTATGTATTTATGCTTTATTTTCATTTTCATATGTATATATATACACATGAATTTGTATTCGTATAGTATGTATAAGTATTTTGTAGATATATATTTCATATATATACATGTAAGTTATATTTTATATACATATAGGTATACATATATGTGGCGTGAATGTATATATAATATATAGTATATGTATAACATATAGTATATATATAGTATACCGAATATTAAGTGGTATATATAATATAATAGTTACTAAATAAAATAAATTCAT